>JAFHBV010000007.1:0-314963 GCA_019022785.1 Pseudomonodictys pantanalensis
CTCCCGCCGCCCTCGCCACCCTCTCTCCATCAAACAAGCTCTGAAAATAAACAAGCTGATTCCACACATCCCTCTCCTTGACCTCATAGCTCATCTTACCCAGACAATCGCGCGCCAGCCCTTTAGGACCCAGGCACCTGGAGCCGTACACCGAGATCTGGCGCGTGCGACACCCGCACGCGGGGTCGTTGCAGGATAGGTAGCCGGCGTAGTAGGTAGCCAGGACCTGGCGGATTGCGGTGTCGAGCTGTGCTGCAATGCTGAGTACGGGTAATGATGCGCCGCAGGTGGGATCGGCGCAGATGATGCCGGAGTGCGTGAATGTAGTGAGGCCTGGGGACGCGATGCCGGTGAATGGGAAGACCGTATGGCATTTCCTGCAGCGCAGGTACAGTGGGATGCAGGACTCGAAGCGCACGGCGTCGGGGATTTGCGACTCTAGGGGTGAGATTTCGACGTCTTGTGCGGGTGCGCCGGAGGCTGAGGATACGCGGTATTTTGAGGTGTCGAGGCCTAAGCAATCTGCCAGCAGCGTGACGTTTGTGCCAGAGATGGGGGCACAGAGACGTTCGACAGGTGGCAGGATCTGCTTGTGCAGATAGTACTCGATATCCGGCTTCAATTCGCTGCTGGCTTTGAGCACTTCGTCCACGGGATACGCAGCTTTGGCGGCTGCCTCTGCAGATCCGCTGTTCTCGCCTGTGATGATGAAGGACATGACGTCTTTGGCTTTGACGTGTTTGCCCTTTGCCATGAGACGGAGAGCGACTTGGACGCTAGGCATGGAAGAGCCGTTCGGGTAGTCTTTGGGGTTCTTGCCGAGTTGCGTGTAGATTGTGTATTTGCGCGTTGGGATCTGGAAGGCGCGCATTCGGGTTGAGAGGTCGCGGAGGTGGGCGTGAATTTGGGACACTACGGTTTCGGGGTCTTCGCCGGAGAGGAGGAAATTGAGGAGCTCGCTAGGAGACGTTAGTAGGAAAAGGGAGGGAGGCAAGGAAAGAGAACTTACGTAGACGTTTCCTTAGAAAGAGCGCAGTATTCTCTTCGTCGCATATCAAGACCCTTAACTTCGAGCTTCTCGATATACTTCCCATCAACAGGCACCATGTTAATTGCCGCATACTTCTTCTTTGCGTGCAGCAAAATCCGCCTGAAGACATTGTCGATATCAATCTCCAGTAGCCTGTAGCTATTGTTGACATCCTTCTTGAACTCATTACCCAACTTGAGTGCCTCTTGAATGTTATCGACATTCGTGTTGATCATGACGGAATCAGTGTCACCGTAAATGACGCGCAGCATCTTCTCCTCGGCCATGTCCTTCGTGCGGCGCAGAATCTCACGACCCTTGTGCGTAGTGAGCATGGCGAGCGGACGCGCGTAAAAGCGGGATTTTGTGTAGCCGAGACAGCCGTACATGGAGTTGGCTGTGAGCTTGAGGGCAAGCTGCTTGATATCCCATGTTGCGAGCTGGTCGGGTGAGGCATGCGGGTCTTTCATCAACTTCTTGACTTCACGACGGCGGCTGACCAGTGTGGCAATAAGACGGGGGAGAATGCCTTGGTCTTGTTCTGCATCCGGGACTTCGGGAACCTTGTCGTCTTCTTCGGTGAAGTCGGAGCGTTCGACGGTCGTGAAGCAGATGTTGAACTCCTGGATGATACTGGGGTATAGGGAGTTGAAGTCCATGACTAGAACGATCTTGTCGTAGAGCCCTTTCTCGGGTTCAAAGACAAGACCACCCTTGAACTTGTCCTTCTTCTTCGCGTCGACACCGCCTTCTTCGCCTTCCACGACTTCTTCCTCGACCTTTGGCTTGCCTTTGCCCCACTGTTTGTCGGGGCAGATATATTTGTTCTTGAAGAACTCGTGGAGCAGAATGTACTCGTTACGCTCGGCACGTGTACCGCTCAGTGTGCGGGCCCATGAATTACCAGCAAGGTTGGTCAGAACCTTTGTAAGAGGAAGCATCTGCACTTTGATAGAGATGGCGGCGATGAAATAGGCGTCGGCTTGGCAGTGCTTAACGTAATTCATCAGGCCTTCCTTCGTGGTCGCCCACGTTTTGAGGGCTACTTCGTTGTCGAGCTCCTCGCGGCGCTTGTTCAGAACAAGCTGGGCCATTTCCTCGAGACTCCAGGACTGACACTTGGTCATGAGCGACTTTCCGAGGTCGTTCGCAAGATCGCAGAGCAAGCGTCCAGAGGCCAATTGTCTCTCGGCGAAGAAGCTGCCTCCTCCCTTGCCCATGTTCTTGGGCCACTCGCTCCTCCTGAGACGACCGATGCGATGCCATCCAGGAGTTTTCTTCTCGCGCATACGATTAAGCAGAACACTGAAATCCACATCGTCAAGGCGATGGCCAACAAGGACGTCAGGATCGTGCCGTTGGAACATTGCCATGAATATGCTCAGGAGTTCCTGCTCCGTCTTCTTTAGCGTGACAGTACCCTTCTGCTTGTCGGCATCGATCTTGAAGCCTGTAGGGAAGGAATCGCCGTTCGGACGCATAATGGTGAAGCTCTTGCACGGGAGCTGATCCGCCGGGGTTGTATCCGAAAGAGAGAAATTTTCATAAACCATGGCACTGGCCACAAGAATCTCCTGCTTGTTGTCCTTCGCGTTGAACGTCGTCCGCAGCGAGATGCTCATCAATGTGAGAGGCGGCGCCTCCAGGTTGTCCGAGTTTGCGAGGATCGTGATGTTATTTGGCTTGCCAACCTGGAGCTCGAGCTTGCACCAAGAAGCGTTGTTGATAGCGTTGAAGTCGGCACCCTCAATGTTGAGCCAGCAGGGACCCATGATGTTCTTCCATAGCACAAACTGCTCGAAGAGAGAGGTATTGGTGCCAAAGACATGTGAGAATGTCTCGCCCTTTAGATCCGCCGAGAGAGGCATTTTGTCATATCCATAGCGGAGCTTGAGGTAGTCGCCTTCTTTCGGTACATCCGCTATCTCGAATGCGTATTTTCTGGTGCACGACTTGATCTTGTGCATTGAGACACGGTGCCTGCTCATGATGTTGTCCACCTCCTCGTACACGTCACTGAACTCGACCTCCTCATCGGTCGTCTGGCCCTTCCTCTCTCGGAACTCGCGAGGAAGAAAGTAGAGCGTGCGCAAGATGTTGTCGACTTTGACGAAGCAACTAGCGTAGTTGCCGGTGTTCTTATCCCTCACCTTGCCAAACAAACAGAGGCTGCCATTGACCTCTGTGTAGTCGATCCAGAACATGCGCAGACTACCGTCTTCTTCCAGAGCGGCTTCGGGCTTGAGCTTGCCAACGCTGGTGGTGATAGCCGAGGCTGGGCTGCTCATCACATTCAGCTTGTTCGTCACTTCATTCCAGGAAGATGCATCGACTGCGCCAGTAGAAGGCCCGGCTGGAGAAGAGCTTGCTGGCGTAGGGTAGTCGGTCTTCTTGATTTTAGGCACAGGTCGTTTCCCAGCCATGTTTACGCTCGCTGATGCCACTCCAGAGTGTCCAATCGGCTGAGCCACCTCCATCAGATCTTCCTCTTCCTCTTCGACCTTGACCAGAGGCTGTGCTTTCCGTTCCACGGCCTTCGTGACTGGCGAAGACGGTAGAGGATCGCTCATGGGAACATCATCGTCGATAATGGGAAGGTCGTCATCATACGCATTCTCGGCCGGAGGTGTATCTGGCATGTAGGAGTCCGAGTTGCCAGTGCGTTTTTTGCTTGTGCTTTGACGATTCTCTGATATCGGCGGGGACAGAACGCGTGTCTTTCTTCGCGACTCGGTCTTGACGGTGCGCAGACGAGGGGCAGGTCGCGAAGTGTTCGTGTTGATCTCGCCGAGGAGGTCATCCATGAAGTCTTTGTCGGCTGCGGTAGCGACGGGCTATTGGAGATCAGTATGCGTGTCGCGTGCTGTTCAGTATAATGGACAAACCTTTGGCTTTGGCGCTTTGGCGGCATTCTTGGCGCTAAAGTACTTGCTGATGCCGCTGTTGATCTTCTTCTGCTTCTCCTCGTCTTCCTCGCGCTTCCGTTTGGCTACAACGCGTCAATCAAGGTCGTATAGACAGCGTAGCTATACATACCGGCCTTTCCCTTCACGGGGCGTTCCTCTTCCTCCTCGCTATCGGTGGCAGCATATCGGTAGCGAGACTGCTCGCCATCCCAGTCTTCTCTGCCATCGTCGACGTATCCCTCGCCATTGTCGTCTACAATAAAGTCGTCCTGCTCCAAGCGACCTCTTACAACCTTCTTGTAGCCTTCTTCATCGACCTCATCATACAATTGCTCTTCCTCCTCGACTTGGTATGTAGAAAGACGCGTCTTGCCAGCAGCGCGCAAAGCCCGCAGCTCTGCTAGCTTCGCAGCGCGAGACATGGTTGTATAAAGAACTAAAGTATGCCACGCAAGTAAAGGGATAACAAGAAGCCCAAGTGGAGGGTTCAGTGTATGATTGTGGGCGTGGCGTGGTGTGAAGGAAAGAGCGTGTGCCTCGACGCGTCCGTGAAAGTGGAAGTCGCGTTAAGTGGGAGCTCGGGCCCACACGCGGCGTCCACCACCCCACTAGCCCCTTTTGTCGCCCCGCCATCAACATCCGACCACTACTCTCGGTATCACGCGTCAGACTCTGTGTGCAACATGGCGTCTCAAGACCCTCTCGTCTGGATCGACTGTGAAGTGAGCCTTCCAGATATCATTTCCAGGGCGCTCGTCACTAACCTCCACAGATGACGGGGTTAGACCCCGATGTCGACACCATTATGTCGCTGGCATGCTTCGTGACCGATCACAACCTGAAGCTGTTGGACGAGGTGGGCTTCGAAGCGGTCATCCAGCACAGCAAAGAGGACCTTGACCGAATGGGAGAGTGGTGCACGAAGCATCACGGTGAATCCGGTTTGACCCAAGCCTGCATCGACTCCACCACAACCGCAGAAAAGGCAGCTCGAGGCCTCCTCAAATACATCCAGGATTTTGTTCCCAAGCCCCGAACGGCTCTACTTGCTGGTAATTCAGTCCATGCCGACAAGTCGTTTTTGGTGAAAGAGCCGTACAATAGAATCACCGATTATCTTCATTATCGGATTCTTGACGTAAGCAGCATCAAGGAGGCTGCGCGACGATGGGCGCCTGCGGAGGTGCTAGGAAAGATACCGAAGAAGAAGATGTTACATGAAGCGCGGGCTGATATCCTCGAAAGCATCGAAGAGGCGAGATTCTACCGTAATGCCTTCTTCAGCAAATCCTGAGTGGCCGCTAACGCGGCTCCGCGTTCTCATCAAGGGAGGTGGTTACGCGTTCTATGCTCAAAGAACTCACCACATATTTATCCCCTCAGACCGATCAAAAAGGGCTTCAAGCTCGTATTGAATGAAAGCTTAGCTGCATGCTTGAAGCTGGGGGCGAATCCATGGTTCAAGCCATATCCGGCGACACTAGACTTAGTCTAGCCTGATGAGGGACGCCGTGGCTTCCTATAATGGCTCTAATGCTAGGGCAACTGCAATTTATAGCAAATGGACGACGCGAAATGCATAGATGGCGTTGCTCAAGCCTTTGCTTCTCGTGCAGCTATGTTTTCTACGTTACCGCAGAATCTTTAGCAGCCACCGCCCGTACGGCAACTTCTCCATAATTCAGACAGACCAAAGATTCACCATTCCAAGTTCAAATGACTTCCTCGCTCATTTCGACTTGTTGTGTGCTTCTTCTCTTAGCCTTTTCCAGCCTGCTTAATGCCTTAGAATTCACCGATTATCCCTTCACAGTACATGCAGGAAAGTTACATAGGACTCACTATGAACCTGCAGATAATACAGTAAGTCGACTGGAAGCCAATTTCTGCGCCTGCTCATCTCTAACCCCGATGGACAGTCAACTACTATCGTGTTACTGAAAGACCTGAGAGCGTCCACGTACATTGATACTCCAACTAGTGAGATGCCAATTTCCCATCAGCCTCGCTCTCTAACATTGAAAGCTTCCGCTACCACCGGCTACCTTGACTGAGCCGTCACAAGCCGCCTGTACTTACACCTATCGAGACCGGACGGCGACTTCGCACTTAGTGGTTACATCGCGATTGTAGGGATGGTGAGTGCCAACTTGTCTTGTCTCTTGATGTGTTTCACTGATCCAACTACGCATGCAGAACCCACCATGGCTAGCCGCCGACATCGAGTACTTGTACAAACGGGCGACATCCGAGGCATCATTGCAGATAACACCTGCTCCGACTCCTACGCCGGTGCCACCTCCAGCGCCACATCATGGCAGTCTCAGCACCGGAGCGAAGGCTGGTATCGGAGTTGGTGCCCGCTTCAGCGCAACGCTCATTCCTGTTGCCGCAAAGCAGGACAATATGCTACGGGACGGGAAGTCTGGAGAATGTATGGTAGAGGTTGAAGTGAGGTGGAAGTCTCGTCAGCTTTGACCTGCCTTTCCTCAGCAATCATCGAATAGAAGCCTAATCATTCAGCAGGAGGACCACCCCGTTAGGAATTTTCGGGCGCTGCCGGGGAGGCACGTGGTCTCATAGGCTTCCTGATTATGCTACATGGCGAAGCATAGCTGGGCAGGTGGTTTATAACTACCCTCAAATGATTCGATAATCTTGATTTAATATTGAATATGTTTTGTAACCTTCAGTATTCGATAGAAGCGTTTGTTACAGTTGGCTTCAGCAAGAGCCATACGCTAAACTCGTCCCATTCAACGGATTCTCCAGTATCATTTTTGTCTGCAGCCTTGTTTCATTATACGACGCTACAAGATGTAGAAGCGGCCTAGATGTGCATACGATCAGCCTCAAACCAATCACACGTATCGTACTCCTCCTGCGCCGGACCCGCGACATTCGCCACGTCTACGCCATGCTCTTCGAGGAGTGCCAGCATGGAGTCGAGCCCATGGTGTCTCCCTACATACACGGCATTGATCCCAATCTCGCCCTCCAGTGTGGCGCCCCGTCCTACAAGCTCTTCAAATACATCTTCACGCTCGAGTGCAACCGCACTGACAATGGGAGGTCTTTCTCCCGCGTTGACATCGGCTCCACACTCGTCGAGAAGTATCCTCACTAGCCGCCAGTGCCCTTTCCTTGCTGCATGACCGACTTCGTTGCCTTTTATCTCAGCACCATGCTTGAGCAACAGGCGAACTAAACTTTCAAAGCCACCTCGACAGGCGGTTTCAAGAGGGCTAAGCTCGAAACAACCGCGTGCCTCCAGCGGAGCACCGAGGCCGATGACATGCTCTACCGTCTGCATCCAGCCTTTCGAACAGGCGCAGATAAGCAAATTTCCCAATTTCCACGAGCTTATCTTCGGGCGCGGCCCCATTTTGTAGAGTTCTGCGAACATTGTAAAAGTCTCGACGTTAGGCGTGCGCATTCCGACTTCTATCTCTCCCATGACGCGTGAGTGACGATCTTTATAATCTTCAGGCCTGTAAGGTGGCCAAAACTTCCTCACTGTGCTCGTTGGTACTCCAGCCCATGACATGTGGAGGACTACGTCTATGATATTGAACAGGCTGCGGAAGGGATGCATGCTGTTCTTTCGGAGGAGGAGATCAACGGCCTCTTCGTGGCTGGAGAATGCGGCGTTCGTGTATGGATCACCAAAAGTCGAATATCCGCACTTGTCTAGGTTCCGAGTATTCCCACCCAGATCTTCGATGACTGAGAGCTTATTCAGGCAAGCGGCCGCACACATGAGATCGTACTCAATCGAATGCGGCCAGAGTGTCCAGCGAAATGGCTCCAAGTGATCGGCATAAATGGAGGCCATGGGTAATACACCGATCTGGTAGCATCTGACGGCCCGGGCACAGAGTATCCTGATATAGGTCTCGTAGTTCGTCTTGTTGTTGCCGTCTTCGATAGCAAACCGGTCGGCTATGTCTCTGATATTGGCCCATCGTGGCGCAAGTGGTTGTTGATTTCTAAGGAGACGTCTGGTGATGTATCCTAGGCCCAAGTTGCCCAAAAATCTGATTGGTGCTGTGCTGTCATCTAATATCTGGAATTGATCGATCAACTCGACGACTAGAACAGCGAACAACTCTGAAATAGCTTATTAATACCTCGTTACCGATCTCGATACAACGAGAGAATAGACCGGGGACTACTTACTGTTCACTAGCCGTAATCTATACACCCTAGTGATCCCGAGCTTGTCTAAGCCGCGTGCTCGGATGACCTCGATTAACACAGCTCGGAACATTTCGACAGGAAGATCTAGCAGCTTGGTCATCCTGATAAGGTTATTGATGGCATGGTACTTGCGAACGGGCGGATTCGAGTTGAGAAATCGTGAAGTGTAGGATCCGGAAGGAGTACGGCGCAGTTTGTGTCATTACGCGCCACCATACTAAGCCACAGTGCGCCCAACGTCATCCCAACCAAAACTGGCAGCAAATGTGCCAAGCATTCAAATTCATAGTACTGTTAGATTTTGTAAAACCATAAACCAGTAAAGAGACTCAATAAAGATGCAAGGGAATATACAACAATAACAAGCTTAAAAAGTTACCTTAAGGTACCAATTTGCTGCGCCCGCGTCTCAAGGACCTCCAAATTTCACCTCCCAATCTTTCAGCTACCAGTTCACTCATGCTAGTTGGAGAGATGTGCAGCCATTCAGCTTACCATGAAACCTGCAGACTTGTCTACTCTGCGTAAAACACCATGTCCCATCGGCCGAACTCATTCCCCTCATGCACGTTGTTGAAAACTTGCACTCCAGATATTTGCTTCCTGCCCATATCGTTATGATAAAAAAAACGTTGCGCTGTTCTTCCATGCGCGGTTGCCATGATCCTGTTGAAGTCAGGATCGGTTCTGGGAATCCAGGTCCGAGTTACTCCTGTAAGCACTGTTTGTTGAAAGCGTCCTACGTTGAGGCCATTCGCCAACAGTCTTTCGGTATCCAGAGATTGAACTTGGTCGTACGCAAGTTTATTGACCCTCTGCATGGTTTGTACATTGCCTCCGGTGGCGGCCCTCAAATTGTCTACCATCATATCTGAGACAAAGATCTGTTCGCCCTCGGCGACACCAGGTCGTGTGAACGTTTTCATTCTACCAGTAACACTGCCGTCAGGAATATTCGTCTCCTGGCCTCTGGCTTCCCCTATCAAGTCGTACTCGCGGTTGTACATCTTTTTGACGACCAACATCTCTTGTGCTGGGTTTTCCAACGTCTCAAGAAAAACCTGCTGATTCTGGTTGTTTAAAGGTCGATTTTTCCAGGTCCAGAATTGCGCTTGTATCTCGTCCGCGGTGAATCCTTCCCTGTAAAGGGAATTGGAAAATGCTTGATTCCATTCATGACTCTGATAAGCTTGCTTCGTTGCCTCATTATTCGAAATCTGTGATGATTGCCATCCTTCCCTAGTTCCTCCTGTTAGAGCTAACCAGGCCTTGGCACCCTCGTCGAAATCGGTTTGAGGCAATGTGTATCGCTGTCGGTTATATTTCCTATCGAACTGCAGCACGGGGTCGCTCCCTCCCCATATGGCGGCGTTGTCATTGAATATTGGAGCCCTGGGGGCCGAGCCAGCAGGGTGGCCCGGGGCATTGGGGTTCGAGGCGCCAGGGTGAGCCGCAGCTGGAGGGTGGGCTGGAGCTCCTGGAGCAGCAGGATTATGGGCAGGGTGGACGGGGGGTGGAGCACGTGGAAGCGCTAGATGAGTATTGCCTGTATATATGTGCTTCTCTACTTCCTCAATGGGTGCTGCGAGAACAGTGCCGAGTAAGAGAAGATTGGTGATGGAGAAGCGCATGGTCGATCTCGATTGCTGGGATGCAACTGTAGGGATTGTGGAAGTGAGTGAAATAGATGAATGAAAGATTGTGTCCTCGAAGTGTCTGTGTTCGTGTTCGGTGTTTGGGGTGCTCTAGGGATGCGGAAAAGACAGACTGATGATCTATGGATACGCAGAGGGAAAGCGCTCTTAATACTTGATAGCAACAAGGCCAGTAGTGCTGGCATCATCGGCGTTCAGGTCCGCATGATTCGTCCTAGTGCCTGGGAAGAAAGGTCAATGAAGGCATTCGGACATGTTCCAAGCCCTCTTTCTGCCCTTTCCGGAGGTTGCCACTACGCCGTAGGACTGCTACATCTCCTAGATTTTGTTTCGAAGTCATTATTCCGCTTAGCCTTCGTAAGAAGCGGATTCCGGAACTTGAGGGTTTCTTACCAGGGGTCGATGTGTAAACGGATACCGGAAGGGACGTGAGGATGCGGCGTGGTAATAGTATGCCGCAAAGCGGCGCAAGATGTTCCAACCTCCTGCACCACGTATCCACACAGTTGCGGGATACCAATCGATCAGGGAATCTTGTCTCATGATGTAGCAGCAAATGTCTGCCGATACCTCCGTCCAGTGATAAGACTTACTTCCGTCCGCTGGAGGCTCCAGAGACCGACCAGCAATGCGAATCCGAAGCGCCTGTCCTTGGTACCCTGTTAGACAGAATTTGTTTGCTTATTAGATTAAAGAGGCATGGGATGATTGTTTGAACGATATGCTATGTTCAGGTAGAAGGTCACTAAACCAGTATGGCGAGGGCTCAGAGCAGTGACGCGGTCGCGCCGACTCGAAACGCTTCGTCAGACCACATAATTGATTGGTACCGACGGACCAAGAAGTATGTTTTTATGCACTGCAACGAAAAGTCGAATACAGTCGGTGCTGCACGAAGGTTACAAGGTGTAGGCGGTCGTCGGCGAGCAGCAACTGCAAACACCTGGGTATTGGCCGTAACGCTAGGAAGAGGAGTATGGAAGCGTACAGACAACGTTATTTCTTCGATCACCGGCGGGTAAGCATAGTCCCTGTGATTAGCGGCCGACTTGTTGTTGAGGAAAGGAGCGCAGAGAATTGTGGTCGGCATTCGTTGTTTTGCTTCGGCCATTACATAGCCGAATATGCTTATGTAATGAATTGATTCAAATACTCCAATTTTGTGTCGGCTTTTTCAAGCGCTTCTCCATTTTCCCATATAACTAACAAATCCTCGATCAGGTTCCAGATCATCCCACATAGCATGTCGCACATATATCGCTTGTACGATAGACTGGCAGAACATCGCACGTTAGTGAACTTACCAACACACCCAGGCGCACCATATTTCCTCGCATGTCCGGCCCCGACCATCTATGCTACTCCTTAAAGTTCTATGGGCAGGCGGCAGATGACATACATACGGGAGGGAACTATGAATGTGGTTAGAATTTGTCCATATATGTACTGATGGCGGATTCTGTTCACAATGCAGGGGAATCCCGAGGTGTGTCGGCCATAAAAATCGGGTGTCAACAAGTACATTTGGACGCGGAAGGCAGGCAGTGAACAACCAACCCAGAGAGAATCGCGCTCGAGACTGGGTCCGGAATAACCAAAGCCGAAAGGTTCCCTGGTCCCCTCCTCCATGGATCCAGGACGCGAAGGGCATCTCCATAACACTAGTATCATTAAGGTACGACATTGCACTGGCAGGTTCCTCTCAAAATCGCAGGAAACCTTTCACCCGCTCTTGCAATCAGACATTAGCCCTGGTGCTCAAGTCTAAAGAACGTCCACCTTTTCAACGCCCGATTGCACCCATCATTCCGTCACTCTTCCGTTCCTTTCTGTCATTACTAGTATCTTTTTTCTTTCCTTTTTGTAGCCCCCTAGAAAGGGTCGCTGCGTTATCCATCCTCAGCAGCTTTCACTCCTCTTCCCAAAGAAACGGACACTGCTCAGAAACCCAACAACTTCTTCATCCTTGATGCTTTGCGGCGACGACACTCCCTCTTCCACAGTCGCTACTGGCGACTCAGCCTTGCAAAAGCCCATCTGCGACCAAACCTTTTTCACCTCTTCGTCCAATGTCGGTAGCCATACGCATTTCCGCATGCCATCTACCAGCTCCTCCGCTTTGGTATACTCATTGAACCCTTGATACTTGTAGGCGATACCGCAGTACTTCCTGTAGAATGCGAACTCTGAAGTACCCTGGGCTCCAAGCGCGCCCATGGTCAATACCCACAAGAGGAGGTCACCGGTTTTGGCTAACTTGGAAATGCATTTCTCCAAGGCCATGCGGAGCTTGATGACGGCGGTAAATACCAGTCGCGAATAGTATTGATCCTCGTAGGATCTGACAAGGAATATCAGAAGCGCCAAGCAAATGCTTTGATCTACTGGCTCCCTGAGAACACTCTCGTCTTCTTCGCCGATTTTGTACCAATCAAAGAGTCGATACATGAGGAGGCAATCGTGCTTCTGCAGCTCGAGCGGGTCGACGGGAGCTCTTTTGTCTTCGATCCAACAACTGAAATCTGCGGCGAAGACGGCGATGCTAGCCACGATGTCGAACAAGGTCGGGTCGAGGTTGACCCGTTGGAATAGCCGCAGTGCACGCGCGGGCGACGGTCGACTTCGAAAAGACGGTAAATCGTAGCCTTGTGGTTTCCCTTCGGAATCAAGGAGGGTCACATATGGCCGCTCGAAGGTAGTCACTGCATGTGCAATGCTGTGCCTGTCGAAGTTAGTAAATGGTCATCGCATAGCTTAGAAGTTTGGAAGCTACTGAAAAGACTGGAAATCCACAGTTCATGAAACACTCACATAAGAATAAAAGTCTGGAGACACTGATTTGACTTGATGGCCGCGAGTCCACCTCTCTGGTCAATCATCGTCTTGAGACCATTGAGGTGTATTTGACGCTCATTTTCATTCCAGTCGGCATTCTCCTGCTCTCGTCCGGCCAGTTGACTCTCTTGAAGGTTGAGTAATATGAAGACGGCTGCAATATTGTTATCGTCGACCCTTTTACTCGGATTCCGGTGTCCTATGAGCTCGTTGATCGCGGAAATGGCACGAGTTTTGTAACGCACAACATCATAATTGCTGGCTGCAGAGGGCGCCTGAGGTTTCAGAGCGCTGGAAGTGAGAATGGCATAGATGAAGGGCTCTCCAGTGTTGCTGGTTATCGAGTTACGGATCCAGTCTACCGTGACTTTGTGAGAGGATTTGTGTCGATCCAATGGTACCAGAAGTGATGAATATACGTCAACAACTGCGTGTTCGTCAATATCATGAGCTAAATACTATCTCTCGCTACACTTACAGTCGCGGAGCAAGCCTCTGACCTGAGGTGTATTGTCTTCGGGCCGAATGGGCAAGCAATTATTGATGGCGGCAATGAAGTGCACATCGAAGCCGTCTCGGTTGGCTAGAAATGCTTTCGGGTTATTTTGCAGCTCGCAAGGGTCACTGAAGCAAGATGGACTGCGGCATTTCCTGCACGTGGAAAGAAAGGCTGAGTGGGGCCGTCTGGTGCCACGCGTGGAGACGAGGCTGCTCGTGCTTACACGCGCACCACGTGTCCGTTCATAGGTCGAATTTATATTAGGTACGCTGACTTTCCAGGGTCCGACGTCCACGTCTTTTGGTTCGGTCTTGATGTGGTGTCTCCGGGAAGTTATTGTACGGCGCAGACTCAGAGGGCCGTCCACTGTTCCGTCCACCTCTTCGAGTTTGATGTTGCTTCTCGTTTTCGTACTCCAGGTCTTCTGCTTGCGTGCCGTTTTCATGACAAAGGAGCGCACCGCCTTGTCAGGCTTCGCTGATTGCCCAGTGCTATCCGTGTCGATGAACATGAACTGCTTTTGCTTCTCGCAATCGTCGCGACCCCCACCGCTCACGTCGTGGCTGCCTCTCGCGTCCATCCCGTCGGTTCATCTCGTGTGAGCTGAGCGGGGAGGCACGCTTGGCGCCTGTAGCACAGGCAAGGATAATTGAAACGGACAAGAATGCAGGACTGCGGGTGGAGTGGCGCGTATGCAGGCCGCCGTGGTATCCGTGACGTCCAAAAGGGAAGCCCATAATCGAAGGCAAACTGGGGCTTTAATGGTGGGCAGGTAAGGCAGGCGGCCGTGCGTTGGCGCTAAGTGCTTCGAGACTAGTAGCATTTTGTCACAAGGGGCGCCTTCGGGGACAACAGATCACCGTTTGCTTCTTTCTAACAAGCTTTTCATTGTCTTTTCAAATGTGATCCGAAATGTACTTATATCTACTACGAGGAAGCAATGCATATCACAGCTAGAGGCCGCAACGCCACTTGGACGCAGGATCCACTCCTCGGGAAGAAGCATCAAGCCAAGAGATGCGGGCCTTCCCGCAAGTGGTTGGTTTCTACGCCGCATGTGTCAATATGCATGTCAGTGGGTCGCCGGACGGATGCTTCTCATCGCATGCTAGGAGATCTAGAGCTCTGCCCCACACGACGTACGTGGGGGCAGTGGTGCTCGAGGCCTCAAGCCGGGACCTAGGTACGCCTTCGTTGACGATAGCTTTCATCGAAGGCCATACGACTTATGATCCCATCACATACAAAGCCCTTCACAATCTATTAACATCCAGAATAATCATAATCAACTCTTCAAACCCTGTACTACAAGCCCTATCTTATTACTCATTTTTCAGGGTCTACCACCAGAACCGATCCATTACTTAATATGGCTCCCAGCGGATTTCCACTCACCAACACTCCCACTTCTGCCCACCCATAGCAATCAAACGATTGAACAACTCGTCCCTTAGCGGCATAGCCGTGATCTTTGTCTTCTTCCCATCCCTCGTGATAATCTCCAACGCATCAGCAACCTCCCTATCCATCGCCCACCCAACCACCAACTTAGCTTTCCATCCATAGCCGCCCTTTTTTATCATCTCTTGGATGTCGCCAACAGGAATACTCCAGATCGAGTGCAAGTCCTCTCGATCTACAGTGCCAATCTTCTCGATTGTAGAGTCTGTGGAGAAGGCAAGGCAGGGGATAGTCGCTTTGGTGGTGATGTATACATGGCCCTTCTTGCCGTCGAAGCGACCCTTGAACTCCACAGGACCGGAGATGAGGTTCTCATTCTTCGGTGGGACGGCTCCAAGACGACTCTTTGCGTGGTGGTCACCGGCGGCGGCCTTGAGTTTATCGGTGCTGATAGCGGTTTCGACGCCGCCTTTTACTGTGCCTTTGAAGAAGCCGAGGAGCTTAGAGCCCTTTTTGCCGTGCTTGGAGTTCTTCGCACTGTCGATGTCCTCACCACCGGTTTCGTGGGCTGTAGTGGCATCGTGAGCCATTGCTTTGTCGAGTTCCTCGGCGGTGGCATTCAGAGGATAGTCTGCGCCTGTAGCTCGCAAATCTTTCTCACTAATATCGGCCGGCTTCTCTGGCGGAGGTGTGTTGACGTGTGGCGGGGGAGGTAGGGGGGCTTTGTTAGCTTCGCCAATACGCAATAGGGTAATGGTGAGCTGAGCATTAGTCGGTACACCCTTGAGTACGGTGTTCCGGAGCTCGAGTAGTTTCTGCCAGTTGGGGAATCTCCTGTTAAGCAAATCCAGAGCGCGGTTGATGACGGGATCGCCAAAGAAACCAAGGCCAACGCCGAATGTAACACCCTTCATGAACATATAGGAGGTGACAAACAGCGAGGTCAGGAGGAGGGGAAGGACGAGAGCTGCAAGGCGAAGGCGGTAGCGATCTTTCGGGAAGGGGGCTGTGGGCGAAAGTGCACTGGTACGTGTCAACCGATAGTTAACCTTTGATGAGGGTGTATGCCACTTACTTGCCGAAACGCTCCCAGGTGTCAGTGGCCTCCGCAATGCCGTGCATGATAGGTCGCATCTTCGTCCACATAGCGGTCTCCATGGGTACTTTCGTCTTGTCATGTTCCTTGGTGGGTGTGCCCCCGGATGCTTTGTCCTTTGCATTCGCAGCGCCTACAGCAATAGAGGTTGGATCTGGTACTGAGTCTGCAGGCGATCCCTCTTCGTCTGAAGGCTCTCCTTGTGGATGCTTGCCCGTTGCACTTGAAAGTGCTACGGACGCGATACCGTTGACGAAGTTGCTGGCTTCTTGCTCGACCGCCTCGCCCTTGTGGTTCTCCGGTGCACCAGTAGCACTGTCATGGCTCCCCAGTGTTCCAGCCTTTGGTTTCTGAACACCTCCAGTCTTACCCGAGACGAGCGCGATAGGAGCAGGGGGAAACAAGAAAGGTCGAGACGGTGGGTATGCAATTAGGACGATAATGGTGATCGAGATCAGCGGTACGATGAGGTCGAAGATCCACGCAAGGAAGTATGTGGTCGCGAACCAAGCAGTGCGTCGTGTCTCTCGCCAGGACCGAAGTCGAACTATGTGCTTGCCGAAGCCCATGGCACCGATTCCCTGTGATGATGTAAGTCATGGAGTCAAAGATGTGGAGTTTAGGTACTCACTATCGTCATGTATAGGCGCTCGACATTGCTGCGGAGCTTGTCCGGAGAGAACTCCTCTTCATCCGCAATGTTTAGATCCAGACCACCTGGAGGCGGATTGGGTATCTCTTTGACATGGTACATTTGCTGCAAAGAATGTTAGCTGGTTCCTCACCATTGGTTGGGTCTAATCTCACTTTGTTGAACCGTCGGACCAAGACCCACAGGTCCTCATTCGACAACCCTCCCACAAGCGGATTTGACACTTGGTCCTGCGGTTCATTCCAACCTAAGTTAACAACTTCTTCGCCATGATCCACTTGTGCTGCACCCCTTTCCTCAGGGTTCTTAGCAGTCTGATGGGCTAATGCATGGCTCTCAGTAGGTTTGTCTGTCAGTGTTGTTGTCTTCTCTTCCTTGTCCGGATCTGTCTCGTGTGGTATTGGCAGGAGGTCCCTGTAGACCGCGCCGGTAGCCATTTTGAGGGTGTATAGCTAGGTGATGGAGTAGGAAAGAAATGGAAGGATATCGCCTTTGTTCAGATTGTTCATAGAGAGGAGTTGTTACGTCATGGCTCAAAGGGGGCTCGTGCGCCACATGATGTGCATGCGGAGATCCCGCCCTATATCCCCAGTCCGCGGAGACTCAAAAATATATACACACACATACTCCGCTCTTATAAACCCAGTGATACGCGAATTTAATAGAATGACATTCACATTCGTTGAAGTCTTTCGAGAAAATTGAAGGCGTTGCGCAAGGGTTTCTCATACCGAGCTTTTGGGACTCGCTTATCGATACCGCATCTGGCGATCGCCATCTCGCCCCAGGATACCCTGCCCTCGATCTGTCATGTCTGTCGGATCTCTTATAAGAGACGGGTGCGTTCTATGCGAGGCACAGGTGCCGCAGCACACGAGCAATACTCTGAGATCAGATGCCCTCTCCAAGGTGGTATAAAAAGAGATCATCAAACTTAAAAAGCGTTTTAACCCCGGATATTCCAGGGCGTTAGCTCACATACTTCAGATCTCGGCGGATGCATACATGTCGCTTTCTTCTCCTGTTTGATTTCTATACTGGCGCAGTGTGTCCGTTTAGGCACATAATCTAGTGTTTATCAGCATACTATACAACTACGCGACCTTAAGTTACAGGGATATGTTTGCGAGTTTCAGCCTCGTGGATGCCTGCTTGAACGATTGGGTTGTGCAGTCCCAGCCGGTGGACTCTCCGGAGCAGCAGGGATTCAAGTTCCTAAGCCACCTCCCGAAAGGCAATGCTTACTTCTTACGCTCATCCGCAGCTTTCGATCACACCCTCTGCTATTCAATTCAATGATCCACCGTGTCCATCGCTAGTCATTCCCACCGTACCAACATGCCTACCCTATCGGTGTATCGGAGACAGACACCCTTCGCGAAAGCCTAGTGATTATGCTCTACTCAACACCGTTGGCCAGCCTTGTCTTTGACTAGTCGCCTGCCACTTCGAACTTCATGACTTAGCTAGATGGAGGTCGCCGGTCTGGTGGTTGGTGTTGCTGGATTAGCTGGGCTATTCAGTTGCTGCAGCGGCGCATTCCAGCTCATCCAACGGGGGCGAGCATTCGGCCTGGACTACAGGATCCTCGAAACGAAACTCAGCAACCAGGAGCTACGGCTACGAGCATGGGGCAGGGCATGCGGGCTCATAGACGGAACCGCTTACGACCAGCGGCTGGATGAACCCGAGCTCCACTGCCAGCTCAGAAAAACACTCGAGTGTATCAAAGAGCTGCTGGGCGACGCGAAGACACTGCAAGATCGTTATGGCGTGGTACCACCGACTTCCACTCCAACACAGGGAGCGTCAATCTATGGCACAATGCCTTCGGTAGCAGTGTCAGGACCTCAGGGACGACTTGAAAGAAGGGGCAGCCTCAATCGCTTCTTGAAGCGTCGCTCTAAGACCCAGCCTGGCCAGCCGAACAACATCGCAACAGCGCTTTGGGTCATCGACGACCGCAAAAAGTTCTCGGAGCTGATCAAGCATCTCAAAGATTTCATCGACGATCTGGAAGCCCTAACCAAGGGTACCTCAGTTCCCCACCGACAACCTGTCTTTATCGATTATGAAATTGAATGCATCTCCGACGTGGAAGTCTTGAAGGACATCGAAGCTGCACGAGAAGGGGACGAAGATGCGGTTTCTGATGCGGCGAGTGTGCGTCTGGAATGCATCTCGCAAGGCACCGCTAGCATACGATCTCCACTCCTTAACACAAATGACGGCTCATTCGTTACGCTGGAGTCGTACTTCACAGCCCGGTCGCGCTTCTCGGATGCCCCGAGTTCGCGCTTTTCAGTGGCAAGTGTCCCAGAAACACAGGGTTGTGATGTAGAGAATTCACCGGGTGAACCGAGCTCGAGCTTCTTAGTGGCCAGTATCCCAAATATACAGGGTTCTGGTGTAGAGAGTTTCTCCGCTGGAAAACGCCTAAGTCGGCGCTTGAACATGCTGGAGTTTCCTAGGCGGGCGCAATCAAAGTTAAAAGAACGTTATAAGTATGTTTTTCTTGCTCCCTTCCTTTGATATCCGAGAAATATGTTACTCATGCGACATAGGTGCGTTGTAATCGGTGACGCTTGCGCTCGTAAAACGGAGCTACTTTCGTTGTTCACCCGGGGTCACATTCAAGACGAATACGTGCCACTCATATTTGATGATTGTGTATCAGAGATCCTGTACGTATTTTTTTTTATTTTCAGCCGGGGGTTGCGCCATTGACAAACTACATCGTTGCCGTATTATCCTAACTGTACGCCCTAGAGTCGGAGACAAAGTGACAAGTCTCCACCTCGTAGACACCTCTGGCATGGAAAAATGTGATACTTACCTGGAACTTGTCTTGTCAGGCGCTGATATCGTTATCATCTGCTATCTCTTAGGCACAGAACCCAGGGATGGTAACGTAGGGAGTTGGCTACGCTACGTAAGCCCTGACGCTCAGTGCGTACTCGCGGGCATTGTGGGGACAGACACTTCCATTGATAATTATCTCGGTCCGAGGCATGGAAAGGACCTCGCTGCGGAAAACTCCATCCCATCGTACATACAGTGTCACCTAGAGAAAGGTCCGAGTGCAGGTGGAGTGGATGATCTTTTCGAGGCAGTATGTTTCCTTGTACATTCGGCCAGCACAATTCTAACAAAAGGTACGGAACAGGCAGCAAGAGCTGTCATTCTAGGCGTTGAGATGTCGCTCCCGAGGCCATCTCCGAGCCGCTTCTGGTTTCCGTGGCGAGCATCGAGATCAAGATTGTCGAATATCATTGAGATAAGCGAAGATTCTGCGGGTTGAGCTCCATCCCGTATCCACATTACGACAGTATAGACGCTATCATTGCAGAATTACTTCTAGCGCGGATCAGGAATCTGGCTGTTTCGTAGGATCTGTAAAGCCGTGGTTTTTTGGTCATGGATGTTTCGGACGATGTTGGATACCTACCTTAAGGTAGCAGATTCTCGCCGGCTCGCGCAACGCCCTTTGTGTGGCTTCCGATTACTCTCAACGATAATTATAGTTTCCGAAGTCTTAACTCTACTTAGGGGCAATCTTGCGAGGCGAGGGTTCATCAAGGCTTCTGCAATACCAACTTTATCTAATAATGATCAGACATACGCCACCATCATACCGTTCAATGTAGTCGCTATCTTCCATCTCAACGCTATCCTTTAGATGCGTCTCAAGATCACCGACGCTGCAAAACAAATTAACATTCCATGTTGCCAATCTTGCCTTATCGAAGTAACCTATTCTCATGTAGCAACCCTATTCAGGCAGTCGTTTGAGGACAATGCCTGCAATTCCTCGCTTTGAGGAAGCAATGAAGAGGAGATAGACTGGCATGGGGATCATAGTTGACGGGTTTTCCGCATTCGCTGCGCTTCAGCTCATCCTTTTGTTGGAGGTAAAGGTGTGACAAGCAGGTCCTCCTGTCGCATCATGACTGACCTACATCGGTTCAATGAATCCACTCAAGTCGCCTGCCATTTTGAAGAAGAAGCGATGGTGAATGCATTTGTTGTGGATAGAGGTGGGGTTGGCGATGGACGGTTGTCGTGGCAACCACGACCCGCCATTGTTGGCCAACGCTATAGCCCCGGCTCGGCCTCACCAAAATCGGTTCACCATTTTCCCGACTACCAGCCATCCAATCCACCCTACATAGCTACAGCATGGCCATGGAACCTCCACCGCGACCGTCGAGCTCGCTCTTCGACGTCTACCTGCGCCTCCGCCCATCCAACATCCCCAACGCGCGCTTCCTCACCGTCGAAGACAGGGAAGGAAGCCATCCTACGCACATCACCATCAAGCCGCTCACAAACGATAACCGGAAGCGCGCAATAGAACGCTTTGCGTTCACGCAAGTGTTCGAGGAAGATGCGAAGCAGGCGGAGCTTTTCAAGGGAACGGGTGTCGTGCCTCTGATCGAGGGTGTTTTGGGTGCACCGGGACATCACGGACGTGATGGGCTGCTTGCTACACTGGGGGTGACTGGCTCTGGAAAGGTAATGGCAGCCAATGTCAGGGCACTTGGAATGTGGTATTGACATGGAGACAGAGCCACACAATCCTGGGTACAAAATCCCAGCGCGGCCTCACACAGATGGCCCTCGATGTCCTCTTCCAAAGCACCGGCTCCCAGCTCGTGCAATCCTTCTATGGTGCACCTGCCTTCTCCTCCCTTGCAGCCGCAGACGTCTCCGAAGCGCACATGTTCACCGCAACCGCCTTCCTCGACTCCATGTACGGAGACAACCAGTCTGAGCGTTTCCCTTCGCGAGCGCAGACACCCATGCCGGTTAGTGGACCTTTCAATATCTCCTATCAAGACCTCCCTTCTAACTTTCCTTCGTCCTCACCTTCTCATCTCCCCTCAGAGGAGAATTTGTATCTCCTCCTCAAGGCTACCTTTGCGGCTCGTCCGAGCGCTGGTATCCATTCCATCCGTCCCGTGACGGGCGCTCTGTCGAGTATCACTCGGTCCGCTGCGAATACTGGCTCACCTGAGAAAAAGGATTGCAGTTCATTCATCATGGCTGGCGCCTCGCGATCGAACAAGATTCCCCGGCCATCGGCACTCCCGCAGTCGCCGAGCGTGCACGACATCCATATCCCCGTGGATCCGTCCGCCGAGTATGCAATCGTTATATCGATGTACGAAGTCTATAACGATCGCATCTACGATTTGCTCGCCGGCACCGCGATGAAGAACAAGCACCCGAACGTAAAGCGCCGCGCTCTGCTGTTCAAGAGCACAGAGCAGAGTCCGGATAGGAAGGTTGTAGCCGGCTTGACAAAGATCATCTGCGGATGCTTTGAGGAGGCGCTCATGGTGCTTGAGACAGGTCTGATGGAGCGTAAGGTCGCTGGAACCGGGAGCAACGCTGTCAGCTCGCGAAGCCACGGCTTCTTCTGCGTGGAAGTCAAGAAACGTGATGCTGAGCGCAAGGGATCATGGTCCAGCAGTACACTGACCATCGTCGATCTTGCTGGCTCAGAGCGTGCTCGTAACGCGAAGACAGCCGGAGCTACGCTCGCTGAGGCTGGAAAGATCAACGAGTCCCTGATGTATCTGGGTCAGTGCATGCAAATGCAATCAGACAACCAAGACGGCTCAAAGGTACGCCTCCCCTTCCAACCAACACCCTTATACTAACTCCCCCGAGAACGTCGTCCCCTTCCGCCAATGTAAACTCACCGAACTTCTCTTCTCCAACTCCTTCCCTTCCTCGACGCGTCAAGGCCACACCACACACCAGCACTACCATCACCACCACCCGCAAAAGTCCATTATGATCGTAACCGCCGACCCAAAGGGCGACTTCAACGCAACCTCACAAATCCTCCGCTACTCCGCCCTCGCGCGTGAAGTCACCGTCCCGCGTATACCCTCCACCACATCCGTAATCCTCTCCGGCGGCCCGCTCAAGTACCCAACCACGCCCTCAGGCCGCACAACCCCCAGCGCCGTGCTCGAAGAACTCGAAGCCGCAAACGCAGAGATCGCGCGCCTGCAAGCCGACGTCGAGCTCTTCGTCCTGCGCCTCACAGAAGAGACCGCGCGCAGAAAGGCAGCAGAAGCGAGTTGGCGCGCAGCCGAAGACCGCATGGCAGATCTTGAGCAAGAGATCCGCGACGAGTGTTTCGCTGACACGGAAGCGGCTGTAGAGGCAGAGCGCAGGCGCTGGCAAGCTGCGTTGGACAACGAGCAGGACAATCAGCAGGCCCATCTGGATTCGAAGATTGATGTTGTGATCAAGGCAACCAAGGCGCAGTTGCAGAGCGAGGTCAAGGTGTATGAGGATCCGGCGCCGGAAATGCGGAACAGAGTTGAGGAGCTGGAGATGGAGAATGAGCGGTTGAGGGCGAGGTTGGAGAATATGGAGAGGGAGTCTGCGATGAAGACGGCGAGTCCGGTGAAGAAGATGAGGGTGCTAAAGGCGAAGAGATGGGAGGATCCGGAGAATGCGCTCATGCCGGCGTTTGGGGACGACTGAGAGGAGTGAGTTATAGCATATCTTGATGACGTGCATACAGGGCGCTGAGGAGTTTCCTTGGGTATTGGGCATTGTTCGCAGCCCTTATTGAATAATGTGGAAGGCCGCCGTTTATATGATGAAGCTTCTTTCTCTGAGTGATATCAGCCATGGCTCGATCACTGATGCAAAGTGAACTTGGAGTGCCTCAGTCATAGGGGAGGAATTCCCAGTCTTAGATCTGGTCCCTTCTTCATAAATCATGGCTACCCTAATATATCCGCATCCCTTATCATCCTTCTATGCCGCCCACCAACTCCACGGACAGATGAGCTCCCAGCTCTATTTTGTCCCTCCGATCCCACCCGAGAGCTGGATCGAACGCCAAACCGGCCTCAGCAAGTCTAGGGAGGAAACGGATGGTTCGCTTTTGGTGCTTTACGGTACACTCTCGTTACTCAGCACATCTTGTACGACCCTGTGCCGCTCGCCTGCCTGTGCATATCCTCCGTCTCCAGCTTGTAGCTGATCGTGATATCCAAGTCTCGGTGGTTCTTCTCGCTCGGCTTGTTGATCAACTCGCCGGTAATCGTCTCGCCCTCTTCAACGGTCAACACGTCTTGTAGGTAGAACACCGTCTGTTTCCAGTGCGTGTACTTCGTATGCGGGCCGGTGGAGAAGCGAATGGGCTTGTGGCATGCGGCGAATTCAATGTCGAACCACGCAATGACGGCGTGGATGAAGTCGGAACGGCGGGCTTTCAGGGAAAACGGTCGTTGGAAGGCGAGATCGGCGGTGGTGCAGGTGTAGAGGTCGAGCGAGATGACGGGCGCGGGGTCCGTGACGACCGCCTTAAGGTCGACAGTGTCCACTAGCGGTTCGGTCATGGCGGTGGCCTTCAGCGGCGTGTAGTCGAAACCCCACACGTTATCCCAGACTGTTGAGTTAGCATAACTTTCTCAAACGGTATGTTGAGCACTCACAGCCGATCTTCTCCTCCTTGTACTCGCCATCCTCGATACCAGCCATGAAGATGGTTGCCTTGTCCGGGAAGATCAACCCGTCCTTCACTAGGTACTTGTCTCGCGCGTACAAGACCGTGTCCAGCATGCTCTCGTACAGCAGAAAGTACCCCATCCACTCTGATATTATAATATCGACCTTGTCATATGGCAGCTTCACTTCCTCCATCTTGCCCTGCAGGAGTGTAATCTTGGAGGACATGCCGTTCCGCTCGACGATCTCGCGTGCCTTTTCGATGATGGTGGACATGTCAACGCCTATGACATGTTTAGCGCCCGCACGTACAGCGAACCTATGGACCATATGTCAGTATTTCCCCGGATAGAGGTGAAGCCGAAGCTGCGGGGTCGTACATGCTGAGGATGGAGGTGCCGCAGCCCACATCGAGGACGACCTTGTCCTTGAACAGGTGCCCGTTCTGATATATCGCATCGCGGTAGCTCTTCGTCCGCACTTCGTCTTTCTATATCCTGCATCAGTCGCCAATCCGCGTGAGCTGCGCCTCGTGGTATTCTCACCAGCATTTCCTCATGGATACCTTTAGCGCATTAGTACATTTTCTCAGCAGACAGGAAAGCCATGGGACCGACCATGGTGGTTGTAGCTGTGGCACAAAACCGGCGTCAGTAAATCACTCTTCCCGTCAATGTGTGTCGTGGTGCCGCCCACCTGTTGAAGTAATGCGCCTCCGAATGCGCCATGCCCGCGAGCGGGTCGGCTTTGAGTGGCGGCGCCGACGAGGCAGCGTTGTTCGCCATATTGAGGGGTAAAAGGAAGTAGAGAATGGGGAGAAGGGAAGGGAAGGAGGGAAGGCTCGAGGCTGAAGCTTTATGATACCTCGAGGTTCAGGCACAACCCGAAATTTTAGTTTTGGATGGCGCACGGACCAACGAAGGGGTCCACTCCACACTGGTGCCCCGCCAAAGGGTTAGCACCTTTCTCTGACTAATATGGTCGATGATCGAGGGATGAGCGGATCTGAAAAATTTCGAGGGTAGGCCGGTCAGGAGTTTACAATTTCAGAATCTTGTTTGGTCGTCTCTTTTTGTGGCCTTGCTCGAGGATCTGTACCGCGGAGAGGCGGGGCATGAGAACACTTCTATGTAGGGGTATAACCTAAGATTTGCGCCCAAGCTAACCGTCAAAAGGCGGTCAGGGATATATAATCAAATGCTGAATAGAGTTGTAACCAGAGCGAGCATAGTAGGGGAGGTCACAGATGATAATCCGAATGATCGAGCTGTACAATACATTTTCTCAACTTGCTACCAAAAGAGCGGGTGAACATGAAGACCAACCTCACAGATGAAGGCGCTTAATCAAAACAACATTCAATAGAATATCGAGTCGAGCCAGAAAGGAAATACCAATCCCCCAGAAGTGACAAATCTTACTGAGAGGGGTATATCTTAAAGCAAAAATGCAGAGATCCTCCATCTCATCATCTGGTCATGGTCGTAGAAGTCGTAAGCGTTTGCGTCGTCATCATTAGCACATTTTTCGAAGCTTAAAGGATCAACTTTGGCATGCAAAAGAGAACAGCTGTTTGGGCAAAATCGTGGGGCTAGGCGTAGTAGCACATCATCGGATTCTGATGTGATGGAAGATCTCCATGAATTGTCGTGCATCTGCATCTGTCAGCGCAGCTCTAAGAGGAACTCGTGGTGGCTTACCTTCGGGCGTCGTGAATGTCAGCTGGTATCTTCCGCTAGGTCCCTTCGGCAGTCTGTAGCCGTCGCAGAACATGTACGGGTGCAGCTCGCGGAACTGGATCGTGCAATGCCCAACTCGCTTCATCCAGTTCCTGACGCCGATGTACTGGGTGACGAATGCAGTCCAGATAGGGAGCGTCTTGAGGGGCCCACGGCGAGGGGTGGCTTCGAAGCGTACACAACCCGAATCCTTGTCACGGAAAATGCGGAAGGCGTGCAGGAAGTTATCGTCTTTAATCTCACTACATATTGTTAGCAGCTAATTTGCATCGAAAGAACGGTTGACCTTTACCCTCCATATTCTTCCTTCTCTCCAGGCTGGAAGTAGTCCTCGAGGCCTTGCGGAGTGGGCATGTTGTCCTGCCGTTTCATCGCTACCATGGTGCAGTAGAACAAGACCATGCCTAGACGAGTTAGCTTCGTACTGCCATGAATTACTGCTACACTCACGTTCGTAGAGGGTAAATCGCAGATTCGCCCAGAGATCCAATTGCCCATCTTGGCGATTCACACGACAAAGCTGTAGGCATGATTCTGTACGCAACACCTTCAGCCCAGTGAGCGGGAAGCAATATCTCATCTTCCGGCCGTCTGGATCCAAAGTGAGGAACAGAATCCTAGCTCGGTTGTCATCGGACCTCCAGTAGAGTCGGATCCACACGTTAGTGTGCTCGAAAGGTCTGTCATGCCATATCAGCAAGTGTTCGAGAATAGAAAAACGTTGCTTACGTCTCCAGGACTTTCTGAAAACCATCGTCTTCCAACAATTCCAACGCTTTGGGCTCATCTCTACCAAGGCACCTCGTCCTACTAGAGTTAGCTTCGGAGCCTGAATGCTTTTCTTGAACGTACGGTTGACCAAGTGTCATGAATGGAGTAGATGAGTGTCTTCCATCAAATATCTTCATAGCCCAGTGAGCAACTGGGCCTCCGGAGTCATTCGAGTGCGTTGAGTAGGTTTGAGACGACGCATTGGAGAAAGTCGGCGATTGAGGAATATCGGGCACCGGAGGTGGGACAAATGGTATGTCTCCGTAGATGGGCGAACGAGGGGGAAGCGGAGGCGGAGGCGGAGGTGGGGCTGGGATATGGGTGTAGGCAGGGTACGTCGGAAGACGATCGACATGCGGTCGGGCGGTGGAAGGGCCGTAGGGTGCGGGTGTGCGTGCTGCGATGGGAACATGTTAGCTTGCGCACAGGAAGGCCCGGACATATTTGCATCACAGGTCTCATCAATCCGAGACGAGGAGAAATCTAACAGTGCCCGTAACATCTGGTATGACAGCATCCAGAAACAAAGATCAAGTTCCTCGCGACAGCATGATCCATATGATGGGATGGCATAGGATCCAACGGCGACAAGACAAATTATAGAAGATATCAGAGAAAGCATACCGTGGTGGCCCATCGAAAGTCTGCTGAAGTAATCATCAATCGGTTCCTGCTTCTTCAGTAATTTGGACAGACGCTTCCGAATGCTATCGATCTCGTCGTCTTCCTCCACCCTGTTCCCTGTCAACTCTCGACTTCAACATTCTCAACGTATACTCACCCTCTGATAGAGTCATCCATAATCTGTAAGTACGTCCTGTACAATTCGAGGCGTACCGGCAGGCTAATGCCTTGGGTTTTCATATCCAGGCCAGCATCCTCCCAAATCTGGGCGTACGGCGGGGTACCAGGGAACGCACCAGGATGCTGCCGGGTGTTACGCTTCGACTTGCTGAATATGTTGCGAACATCGTCGAGCGTGTATGCTAAGCTGGGCAGACAGATCTCAAGATCTCTCAGGATCCGGCCAGAATACCTTCCATAGCGGGACAGGTCCAGGTCGTCGTGCAGCACATGGAGGGCATTAGCGATGGCGAAGAGCTCTGCTATGTTTCCGGTAATTTCCTTGGAGTATGCCGGGATTTCGCTCTGGAACACATTCAGCCCGGTAGCGGTCTCTTGAGCCTCCTTCGCGTAGTCGAGGAGCTTCCAGTCCATGTTGGATCGCGTGATTTGAGCGCAGACAGCCGCGAGAGAGTGTTAGACGCGCCGAATGCCCCTCTGAACGGAGGACGAAGGGGAAGAAGAGGTGGAAAAGGGCGCGGACCGGTCAGCGACAAGGCTGGATAACGAGCGTGTGGAGTTGAATTGGCCGCTGGCGTCCTGCGCACCTCGAAGTGACGGTCGGCCGGCTTGACGTGTTCAGTGGAAGCAGGCAAGGCGGCACCAAACCAATAAAATTATGCCGACGAAACCCTGTACGAGTCCTGCACCTCTAATGCCGCCGTCCTTCCTGCTCTTTCACGATTCGGCTGCAAAAAGTTTTGGCCCCCAAATGGAGATTTCTTCGTTCCTGCGGGCCACTTTTTTGATGCTTGTTTGACCGCGGACTGGAGTCGGGATGGATTGGAAAGCGAGGCCAATTTAGTAGTGCGCGGGTCGGGAGAACGTTCATCGTGTGCGGCACGGTTATTAGATGAATGCATTGCATCATACCTCGCGCGTAAGTACCGACCACACGATGGGTGAAGCCGAGCGGATACTGCTGCAGCTTGTCGTCAAGCTTTCTCGAATCCTCAGGTGAACGAGCTTCTGCCTAAACTTGCCAGCAAAGCAAGCAGATTAGTGCTGTACGGTCAGCATACACAGATCAGAAATATGGAGCAGGCTCCTTGATCGTGTCCGAATGACAATTTGCCATCAGCGTCCTCGGCTGTAGCAAGCTGTGGTTGGAAGGCATCGAGGCGTGCGTCATGCAGCCGCGCAGGCAACAACGCCCGCCTGGAGGATGCTTCATACATATTGCCCTTCAAACACAACATGTGATCAGGGCGCACGGCAGTGCACGGGAGTCGGGAAATGGATGAAAGTTCTCATGGAGTGGAGTGTTTATATACAGTCAGGAAACGAGGCTGCGCCTCACTTTCCTAGCGCGTTAATAGGAAGCCACCCTGATAATCCCAGGGGCTGTTCAGGCATCAAGATTTAAGACAGCAACGCTGTTGGGGGCACATCCTGGGTCCCCAAAGCCCAATCATCGCCCAGGCTAATGTCAAGACTTCCCTTGTCGAGCAAGACCGCGCCAGCAGCTCCTCAACGGCCTCGCTGCGGCTTCTCCTCGACAAGCCTTCTCTTGAGCGCTGCCAGACTCTCCGGCACGACTGCGTCTGGTACTCCTAGCCCTATTTCCCCACGGCTTTCAGACGCTCGTCCACAAGCTTACTGACCATCTTTTCAAGAATGGCAAACTCGCCATGTGCAGCGCCCTCAAAGTACCCTGCAACGCTCTTCTCCACGTACTTTCCCACCTGATCGACCTCGACGTTCACATCCTCGCCAGACTTCTTTGCTGCCGTCACAACCTTTTCTTGTGTATATGCAATAAGCATAACCTCCCACCATCCCTCCGGACCATCCTCGACCTTTGTTACCGTCAAGCTTGCGCCATCAATCGTGACGTACCCCTTCTCTACAATGTATCGGAGGACAGCGGGGTCGCGGGGTTTGAACCGGAATGTCAGAGCATTGCCATCGGGGGTGACGGACACGACGGTCGCGATCGTGTCTACATGGCCTTGGACGAAGTGGCCCCCCATGCGCGTTGAGGCGGAAACGGCGCGTTCGAGATTGACTTTGGAGCCTTTCTTGAGGGAGCCTAGGTTCGTCCGACGCAGCGTCTCGGGCGCGCAGCCCACTTTGAAGGTAGACTTGTCGAATTGCGTGACGGTGAGGCAGGTGCCTGGACGTGTCAACACCTTCAAGTCATGTTGGCTTCCAGATGACTCACCATTGACACTAATACTGTCCCCAAGATTCGCATCCCCAAGAATTTCTGGCGCCTCTAAAGTCAACGATGTCCCGCCACCTCCACTCGCAGACGTGTCGAGCTCCTCAAGGGCGACAACAGCTGCCCTTGTCAGCCCTGATTCGAGAATATGGCTATTGACAGCATCTTACTCCCTATTGTTTCGACGAGACCGGTAAACATGGTGAAGGCGTTGTGGAAGGAACTAGAGTGGTGCAATGGTGGGGCAGGAAAGGTCCACACACCTCGGCTCGGAAGCTTAGCTCAGTCGCCCGACTTATTGATATCATGGCGCTTCTCTCTTGGTCAATGATTCTCATTTTGCACGTATCCTATTCTCGATATGGCTGCACTCCTCTGGAGGTCCCCGAGACGGGTGTTGCAAGCCTCAATACGCAGCCAAAGATGCAATTGGCTTAGGACCGGCCCACATCGGCGACTGGGAACAGCACCACAAAGCGCGAATGACGCTTCACTTCCCTTGTCTGGAATCAAGGTCTTAGATATGACGAGAGTCCTTGCCGGGGTAAGCTCACCGCAATCATAATGTTATTGTTGAGCTAAGGCAAGGTCAGCCTTATTGCACACAAATCCTAGGCGATCTTGGGTATGCAATCGACCACCCTGTATGACCAATACCGTGGGTTGCAGTCCCAAAGACGACATGCTGATTCTATGGCAGGGCGGATGTTATCAAGATTGAACATCCTACACGAGGAGGTACGAGCTCAATTGCAACTTCGTCATTAGCAGTGGATCTGACTCAAGACCGTGTGTAGATGACACTCGGGCTTGGGGGCCGCCATATGCCAGCTACACGAGTGGTGAACACCAGGGACCTGGAGAGAGTGCATACTATCTTGCGGTGAGCTGCTTCGGGGACCCATTCTGCTACAAAGTCTGACTAGCCAGGTCAATCGAAACAAACGATCCTTGGGCCTTTCATTCGCCCATCCTGCAGGTGTGGACATCCTCCATCGGCTAGTTAAAGACTGTGACGTCCTCGTGGAGAATTATCTGCCTGGATCACTAGGCAAATATGCCATGGATTACGCGACTCTCTCCAAGATCAATCCGGGACTGATCTATGCAAGCATCACTGGGTATGGTCAGACAGGCCCATACAGGGACCGTGCTGGTTACGATGTCATGGTTGAAGCGTATGTTGTCCGCCAAAATTCCCTGTGGAAGGCTGATCTTCTGCAGCGAGATGGGTTTGATGCACATCACTGGGGCTCGAGACGGCCCTCCAGTGAAGGTCGGTGTCGCCGTGACTGACTTGACAACGGGCCTATACACTTCGAACGCCATCATGGCAGCACTTATTGGTCGAATCAAATCGGGTAGGGGTCAACACATAGACTCGTCTCTCAGTGACTGTCAGGTGGCCACACTGGCAAACATCGCCAGCTCGGCTCTTATCAGTGGCAAGAAGGATTCTGGTCGATGGGGCACATCGCACCGTAAGGACAGCCACCGACCTTCCTTGAGACTTGACTGACCGATCATAGCTTCCATCGTTCCGTACAAAGCGTTCAAGACATCAGATGGCGATATCCTTTTGGGGGGCGGTAACGACCGTTTGTATGGCGTATTATGCACGAAATTAGGAAAGCCCGAATGGATCGCGGATGAGAGGTTCAAGACAAACGCTCTAAGAGTGCAGCATCGTGATACACTGGAGGAGCTCATAGAAAATGAGACGAGAAAGAGGACCACCCAAGAATGGCTTGATACCCTGGAGGGGTGCGGCATGCGTGAGTAGAGACACTGCAAGCCTTGAAATCGTACGCTGACGAGGATAGCATATGCTGCCATCAACGACATCCAGACCACTCTGAGCCATGAGCATGGTAAGTCTTATTATCTACGATGGAACCACAAAGCTGACTTATTCAGTCCTTGCCCGTGGAATGGTGCAGGAAATAGAGCATCCCCAATGTGGACCAATAAAGCTCGTGAATACCCCGGTCAAGTACTCGGAATCGAAGCCGGGAATTCGATTGCCGCCGCCTACGCTGGGTCAGCATACAGATGATATCTTGAGGGAGACCCTCGGAATGACCGAGTCGGACATTGCAGATCTTCGGAGCGAGGGTGTAGTAGTGTAGGACGCCTCAGTTGGCGAAATAGTACCAATTGAACTCACCAACGGTTCTCAGCATCCGTGGTGCTCCTGTACAAGGCCCTGAAATGGATGCAAATGAGGCGATCCTGGGGAAACCTGGAATGATGCACCTCCTCGTATTCATCGGCCCAAACCCATGCACGGACCCGCATTTTAGTGTGAAGATCGGCCCCAGCTTCTCCAGCCAACCACTCCTCCACTCCAGTTGCGCAAAGCGTGCAACGAACCCATCCCTAGCCCTGATCCAGTCGCGAACATTCGTTCTGCGCAATGGATCCGTCAAAATCCGAGAGCACTGGCCAGCAATCCACCAATCGCTCTTCAAACCCAGCCGGCATACTGCGCCCATCCACCTCAACACCGCAATCTGCCTCCAAACCTTCAGTCCAACCTGCACCATGGGCCTCGCAAACTTCAACATTTGCCGCCATACCAGGAGGTACCGGACCATCCAGCTTCCCCGAATTCTCCCCTGCGACCGCGGAAATACTTAGAAGGTTGCATGCGCAGAACTCGGGCAATGCAACGCCGAATACGCCGGCGTTCGAGGCGAAGAGGTTAGAGGTCATGGAGAGATATGTTACGAGCGATAATCTGCCGACGCCGCCGCCAATTCCGGGAACAGGGAGGAGAGGCAGGGGCGGGAGGACGGGCACGCCGAGTGCGTTGAAGAGCGAGGGGAGCACGCCGGCGAGCGGGCGGGGTTCAGGACGAGGAAGAGGGAGGGGAGGGCGGGGAGGTAGGGGCGGGAAGAGGAAGCGGGCTGAGAGTGAGGATAGTGATGTGAGTAGCATACATTTAACTAAGCCTCCCACTTTCAATACTCGTAGAAGTCTAATACCAGGCAGGACGAATCCGACATTTCCTCCTCGTACACCCCGCTCCCCACCCGCACAAAATCCGGCCGTAACGTCAATAAACCCGTAGCCTTCGTCCCTACAATACCCGAACCAACGCAGGTCGTCAAGCGCCGCAAATCCACGAAGACGATTCTGATGGCGCAGTGCAAGATATGCCACAGAGGCACGGATCCGGGGAACAATCGCATCGTGTTTTGCGATATGTGTACCACGGCGTACCATCAGTATTGCCACGACCCGCCAATTGATAATGAAGTGGTCACTGTGCTGGAGAAGGAGTGGTTGTGCGGGCCGTGTCAGCGGTCGAAGCAGACTGTTATTGAGGGCACAGATGGCCTAGTTTCCGCGGGTAGTCTGTCGTTGGACGATGTATGTTCCTTTCTCATCTACCCTCCCCCTCCATTTCTTTGATGAGATTCCTAACAGAGAGCAGAAACGAGCATACTTCTCCACCCTCCCCAACGAGCGCCTCATCTCCCTCCTCCTCCACGCCACAATCCGCCACCCCGAACTCCCCATCTTCCCACCAAACGTCCAAGACCTAATCCCCGAAACCGCGATGCCGAAATCAAAACCACCAACCAAGTCCTCCATATCCTTCGCCCCAGCACCACCAACACCCAATCCTCCTACTAACATAACATCCCCAGCAAACGGCCACGGTAGCACCGCAGGAACCCCGCGCTCACAGTACAAAACAGACGGCTCGGAGATCGACCCCGCAGAGGCGCAACTTCTAGGCGAGATTAGGCGCTCGAATCAGCCACCTACATTTTTGAAACCAGCGTCCGCGCAGAAAGTTGTGCAGGCGAATATGCAACTGCAAGAGCAGCAGCAGCAGCAGCGATTGGAGTATGAGGACGAGGAATACGACACCGATCCACCCGTGCACTACCCGCGCGCTGGCAACGGCCTAGCGAGGACACTGCGACCCGAGCTCGACGATCTAGGCTGGCTTGTTGACGACAACGTCGATGTGTTTAGTCATGGATGGAAGGGCGATGGGAGCGGCTTGGGCGCAGATGGGAGCTTAAATATGCTGGGAGAGGCTGCTTAGAAAGCTACGACTGGCGGTGACGACGGTGAGGAGAAAGGACGAGAGGGTGCGGTGGAAGAAGGGGCGGGCACCAGTGGACGTGCAAGTTCGCTGTCAAGCATGGGCGAGGATGCGATGAGGGCCTTGCTCGAGGAAGACGCTCATCTCGGATAAACGAATGAGGCAATATCTCAATCGTCATTGACTAATCAAGACTATCTGTCTGCAATCCCATGCTATGTATGCGCCGATTGTGAACGGGCTGTTGAAATGCAAGAACGCCGGGTCTCCATGCAGGGGTATACCGTCTACCACAAGCTATGCAGGTGAAGAGAATTCGAAATCAGTCAGATGTGCCTCCCAATGCCCCACCGTACCATCTTTTCACATATACACGCCATAAGCACCGGAAAATGCAATGATTCTGCCAAACGCCGTCCTTGGGAACCAAATACTCTCCATTCGTGAACAGCGCTCCGAGGTCGTGCTCATCAAAAGTCGTCATAGTTGTCGTTATCATCGAAGCCCTCGTTGTCGAAATCATGTCCCGGATCCTCAAACTCTTCCACGGGCTCTTCCTCCTCCTCCTCATCGTAGTCATCCTCTTCCTCGAATTCGTCTTCCGCTTCAGCCTCAGCGGCCGTGGGATTAGGGGCAGCAGGAGTCCGGGCCGGAGGGGTAACTTGCGCAGGGCGCGTTTGTGGCGTCGAAGCAGCAGCGCCGGTATCGCCAGGAGTCGCAGCTGGTCCGCTTCCTGGGGTCAGACCCTCAGGAAGCTCACCACCCATTATCTCCCTGAAAACGTCGAGATCGAGTTGCGCGCCGCCAGGCGTAGCAGCAGAAGCAGATCCAGATGCCTCGGGGCTGGGTTGGTCCTGCGCGCTTGCAGCAGGCGTCGAGCCTTCGGTGACAGAGTCCTGGAACAGTCCGTTCAAAAGTTCGTAATTCAAGTTTTTACTGATAGTATGCTTCGCGTTTCTCTCGAGCATCTTCTGCGCGGCTTCGGCGGCGCTGGCTGCTGGTTGACCGCCGAGAACGCTGCCGTCGCCCATCTGGTGCCGCTTGCGGGTACGTTTGACTTTCTTTGGCTTGCCTTGGGCCTCTTCGAGTTCTTGCTGTAGCATCTTCTTTTGCTGCTCGCGGAGCCAGTCTTCGTTGACCGTGATCCAGACGCGTTCCTTCATGCGCACCTCGTGTGGAGCAAGCACGCAGCTCCTGACGTCGGGATCATCTTCAAACTCATCCTCACCTATGTCAGCCTCGTCGCTGACGCCAGCGTTAGGCTTGTGTATCTTCGACATCTTGATGGCAGTCTTTGCGGACTCGTTGAGAAGTGGGTGCCCCGGGTTATCTGCGAATTCTTTGAAGGTTGCCTCTAGGTCCCTGATATTGTCGTTGATCTCCCGCTCGAGATCAGCTTCGATTTCGAGGTCCTCGGGTGGAACTACGACGGGTTCGCGTGGCTTCGGCTTTCGGCCTCGCCTTTTGGGGATGATCAGTTCTTCTTCGTCGTCGTCTTCGACCGCTTCGGCGATGATATCGAGGGACGGATCGTCGTCGCCCGCCTCCAATGCTTCGACGTCGATAGCAGCATCTTGGATGCCTTCAGCAGGGGCCTCATCATCTCCGGTTGGAGCTTGACTAGCTTCAGCGCCGGCTTGACGGTCACCCGCAGCTTGCGACGCTGGGTTCCACGGGGTCTGCTGCGAGTCTACCGGTGCAGGTTTTCCGGCGCTCGTCCTCTGTCTCTTTTGTGCTCCGGCGCTCTGTTTAGCCGTTCTCTTTCGCTTTGACGAGCTGCTTGGTCCAGCTGCTGGAGAGTCTCGATCGGTGAGGTCCGCCTCTGCCTCTTCTTCCCCTTCGCCACTCTGGGTACGGGTCTTGTTCTGTTTCTTCCTAGCTATGGCTTCCTGTCGCGCCGTCCTCTTTCGCTTTGAAGCTTTACTATTCTCAGCCTCTGGCGAGTCCCGATCTGTGCGTTCCTCCTCATCTTCGTCTTCTTCCTCCTCTGAGGTATTTCCGTCAACTCCTAATTCCTTCCTCCTCCGCTCCTCTGCTCGACGTTCTCGTTCGGCGCGTTTCCAGATAGCTGGCGGAAGGGTCTTGACCTTTAGTCTCGTACCGAATTCTCGAAATTGATTCACCGTGAGAACCGAGGCGGGGGTACGCTTGAACTCGTACAAACGCTGGTTGACCGTCGCGTCGGCTACCCTGACCACGTAGACTACCTCACGAACAGTGCGGCGAAAGTTGTTCATGCGCGCGGCGAGGATGATGCATGCCCCACATAGACCGGCAGGGTTCCGTCCTTGTACCATCCAATCCCTCTTCATACGCTTCAAGACGTTGCAAGCGTCGTTGGCGACTCGATGTGCATCGCTGCCGAATTCCAACTTGCGGCAAAATTTCAGCATGAGGGGCTCGATCTCCTGCACCGTTGTAGTGTTGGCGACATTGCCGGGGTCTTCTTCCATTATCGTCTCCAAGAACGCCTTGTATGTGTTGCCCAATGCCCAGACGTTGACTCGAACCTTCTCCGCCAAATCCATCAGCAAGAGAGTGTTCTCCGGTCGTTTGCGGGCCGCCAGATAAAGGGCGACAGCGGCGACATTTCGTATGCGGCGGCCCTGCACGAAGTTGTGGTTGATGGCCAACTTGTACCAGCTCATGGCATTTTCCTGGAGTGCTTGGGGAAGGTTCAAGGACGATCCGAGCCTCGTGATCTCGTTCCTGCCGTTCATTTCCGTCTGCTCTCTGCTCTGCATGCCGCCGAGGCCTCGCATAGTACCTCCCATGGTGTTGGCATGGCGCTGGTTCTCGTTGACGAAGCCACCTTGGAGTACAGGAGCACCGGCAGCAGTTTCGCCGAATTGGACTTCGGACACCATGTTGCCGCCTTCGATGCTATCGCCGCAGGTAAAGCAGACAAGGTTGCCATCTTCGTAGCCGATATCGGGGTTGTCGCAGCAGGTCGGGCGTGGCCTCTCGGCCCTGGGAGCGGGTGCAGCTGTTCGGCGTTTCGGTGCCTTGAATGTGAATGGATTGTTATTCGAATGCAAGGATCCGAGCCGCTCAGGGCGGCGGGATGCGCTCGCCGAGGCCATGGCGTGCTGGAGGATCTGGAACGAGGGCCAGGTGTCGTTGCATGGAGAAAAGGCGCGTAAAAGTTGCAGTGCGCAGCCAAAAAGTTGAGTCGAGAAGCAACGAGTCGGAGCTTCGGTGTTGCTTTGCAGCTTGCCCCAAGGTGAGCCTACGAGGCGGGGCTGTCATGCCAAGACGCTAACCGCCCTGGGCCGTAGGGCTCTGGCACCTGGATTTCTCAGCGCAAGCCATGATGAGAGACACATACGATAGCGACACGCGGGGCCATCCACGAGCTGCTACAGCCTAAATTGCGCCTCTTACGAGCCCGGTTGCGCAATTCGTCTCGTCCAAGGGCTCGCAGTCGGAAAACAAAACACGGGGTCAGAGCTAGCTGCCAGCTGCTTCCGTTCCTGCAGCCCTCGACAGCTGCAGGCGATGGCGACTGGCATACCACGTCGCCTCTCATTGGCCGGATGATGAAGGCATCTTATAACAGTTAGCTCACTGTCCCTTGCGCTGGGCTGGGTGGCTGGGTTGCCCCAAAGATACGTCCTTCAACCGGTCCCCGCCTGGTCAGCCATCGCCATCCATCCCTCACCCAAACGCTCCCCCTAAACCCATCAATCCGCTCTCCAACCCATCCACAATGTCGACCCGCAAGAGAAAGCAGGATGCCGAGGAGGAGGAAGAGCTCCAGGCCCTTCCCAGCGACGAGAGCGACGAGGAAGAGGAGTAAGTGTCCAGCTTCTTGACGTCATCCCAATGCACCAACCTCGTCGCAAAGGTGCGAAAGTATGTCATTGCGATCGCTTTCTAGGCTGCTTTTGAATTGATGGTTTTGTTTTCGCGCATCGAGCTTCGTTGTCGCTGCGCGGCCCCATGGAGCAGCCGTCAGGCTGGCCCTGCCTGATGGACGACGCACGAACTTTGGAGCAAAGTGGCACCTCTCGCTGTCTTCGCTTCATCAATTCCATCTGCTTCTGCTGTGTTGCTTTCTTCAACTTGGTTGAGCGACGCGAAAATCTGTCACTCTTCGTTCAAGACTTCCGCGCATTGCCCTCCAACCGCAAGGCTGACAACTGCGCCGCGCAGGTATGAGGACTCCGAGGGTGGCTCCTCCTTTGACGATGAGGAGGAGGACTCCGAGGCTGAGGCTCCTCGTAAGTCGATGCGCTTCACTTTCGCATCATCTAGACTCATATAGATTAGCACCAAAGAAGAAGACGCGCATCACAAAGAAGAAGGATGAGGAAGAGGAGGAAGAGTCCGAGCCAGAGGAGGAGGATGAGCCCGAAGACGACGCCAGTGCCGATGAGGATGCAAATGGCACTGCAAAGAAGCCTGCTGGCGCCGAGAAGGACCGCAAGGTCAAAACCACGAAAGCCGACGAGCCTGTGCCTGTCGTCGCTGATGGGGATGACGAAGACGAGGAGTGATGGAGCGGTGTCGAAGAGCTTCCGGCGCACCCTCACTGCGTGATCGGAGCATCTGTTTAGACGAACGGTGTGCGAGGTTGTATAATTTGTCTGTATCAATGCAACTCACCTTGCCCGTTCATGCTCACGATTCATTGACATTATTGGGTTGCAATCAGCCTCTACTTTCAGCCTTGGGTACCCGTGGGTGTACACAAGGCTTGAAAAAGGCTGCTAGCATACAAATCCGCCCGTACTCCAACCCCGTTTCCACCGCCGTTACGCCCAATCAACCGCGCCCAGATCCGCATCGATAGCTAGAGTAAAGGGAGCCCACCAGAGGCCCAACCACCAGTGACTACAGTCAGGACTGACTGCTACAGGAAATCTATCAGGAGCATTACAGTGAATTCGTCCAAATTTCCCTAACAAAACCACCACATTTGATCCAGCCCTCACTCCTTGAAAGACTCACACTGCTGGGCCGCCTGAAGCGCGAGCTGCCACTTCATCGCAATCTTCGTGCCAGGATTGATCTTCCTCTTTTTGCAGAGGTCTTTGAGATCCTTGATCCGGAGCTTGTGGTGCTTCTTGGCCAAACGCTGGAGAAGTTCCTCCTTGGTACCCTCAGGCGAAACACCCTCCATGTCACAAATCTTCTTGATATCGACCTCCGATAGAAAGCTGCGCGGATCAGGGGTATCGAACTTAATGTCCTTGGCTACAGTCACGCCGCAGCGAGAGTAGGTGATGTACTTGTTGGCCTCACGGAACTGGCGGTCCTTTTCGTCCTGGATAGCCTTGCGTTTCGCCTCATCTGCGGCCTTCTTCGCGGCCTTCTCAGCATTGTCCGCGGCGATTGCGTCCTCCTTTGCCTTCTTCTTTGCGGCAGCTGCGTCTGTGCGGGCCTGGTCTGCCACAGCTTTCGTCCTAGCACGTTCGCGCTTCTCACGGGCGAGGCGCTCGCGGCGGGCAGCAGTGGCCGCAGTCTTAGCTTGGATGCGGGCTCGGTCTTCCTCCTTGATCAATTCCTTCTCTTTCTTCTTGCGAGCCTTCTCAGCTTCCTCGGCCTCGCGCTCTGCTATGCGCTTCTTTTTATGAGCCTCCATCTCTGCGACGCGGGCGGCGGGGTCATCGTCGACGGCGGAAGGGATCTGAGCTGTACCAGCGAGGAGAGCAGCGTAGCGCTCACGACAGGCTTCGGCGCTAAAAATGGCGTTGTTGTCGATACGACGCATGTGGTCGGAGACCTTGCGCCAGCGCCAGGCGAGCACGCGCTCCATTTCGTAGCGGACCTCAATGTCGGCTTTGTCATAGGCTTGCATTAGTAGTTGGTCCTCTTCGAACTTCCATTCCTTGAGACCCTCCTTCAACAAGAGGTCGACGCCTCTGAGCTGGGCAGTGTGGAGACGTTGAATGCGAGTCGAGACCGACTTGACATCATAACGGACACCTCTATCCTTGGCCAGCTTTTCCATGATCTCACGGTCACTGAAGCCCTGGTCACGCATAGAGAGCATCAGCTCGTCGTCCGAGTCCAGCTCGTGTGAGATTTTCTTGTGATATGCGGGAAGCGTGGTTCCCTTGGTCTCTTTATACCGGCCAAAGGAACCAAGGACTCGGGCGGGAGTTGATTTGTCGAGCTTAGCCTCCTCTTCGAGGATGAACGGTTTGACGTTATCGGCTTTGGTGCGGAGGGCGGCGCGCTCGGCCAACTTGACGGAACGCTCATGGAATGCAGGCCGAGCACGCTTCTTGGGTGACGGACCCTCGGAGTAGTCCTTGTCGATTGCCTGATTGTCGCTGGTGGATTCAAGGCTGTTATGGACATCGAGCGTGAATTTGTCGTCCTAAACAATTTAACATCGATGCATGAATACTGAGCAGGCTTACTGACCTTGCTGCTTTCCACGCTGTTATCGAAGCTTTCCTCTGCAACATCCACGTTCATATGATCCGGGCCTCCCTGGACATCTGTACTTGTCAGAATCCTTGAACAGGTAGAAAAATAAGTACTTACTACCCAGGTCGGGAATGACGCTCTCGTCTGGCATATTGGACGTTGCTACACCAGGGAGTGGGGACAGTTGATGTTATCTGGACTGAATCGATGGAGTAGCAAGGATGGGAAGAGGTGTGGTATTGAGAGGTAGGGGAGGTGGGAGAAGAAGAAGAAGAAGAGAGAAGAGATGATGTGTCAGTATTTGTATGTTGTCGAGGGAACCTCCGTCGCCATAATGATGTATTCAAGTACCTGAGAGAGTTGATGGGCGTCCGTTTTGCACCTAGATGAGATGGAATGAATAGGTGAGGCTTGAAGGAGCAAGACGAGGAATGGAAGAAGTGTTGACAAGTTAATAGAGTGGAATAAGAAGAGAGAGAGGTGAGGCATGAATATTGATATGTTTTCAAGTGATTTTTGGGTCCCGTAGCGACTGTGTTCAAGGCTCTGAGAGGGTTGATAAATGACTGCCTGGGTTCTAGGTGAAACGGAACAAGAAAAAAGTGAAAGACAATCGTGCGCATGTTGATAGAGTATATAGGAGCTCAGGTGAGAGACATAATAAGGAAAACACAGACATATGGGAGATACAACTCCTCTTCCCACTGCAAGAGTTGAGCCTGCTTAGACAAATCGTCGGGTCCCCTGCATCAAGAATCGAGTGGCCCTGAGGTCGTCTCCAGTCAAACGAAGTAGTAGCGGGAAACGTGGCTGGGGCAGTGGTACCAATCTCAGACCTATAAGCCATCCATATAGCTAATACGTGTCTATGCATTGTCCGGATGAACTGATGTTGGATGTAAAAGCATCGATGGGGGAACTGAGCTTCGGGGCGACTCCAGACTCTGTGGTATGTGGCTGTGCTCAATTGTGGCACAAGCTCCAAGACCCTTGATCCATGCAAAATGACGCAACTGCCCGGTGCCAACGATGAGCAAACTGGCTGGCCGCGCATCCAACGATAAATCGCCTGCGATCATCATGCGCCAGATATCCCCGATCGTAGCCTGAATCCTTGTTGTTCCAGAATTCAGTTCCTCGAACGTCACCCGTTACCTCCACTGTATATACCCCAGCCCGCTCCAGGCGACCACGAACCACACTACATACTCAAGATGGCGCTCTCATACTTCAACGTCAAAAAGCTCAGAAGGCAGTCGAAGCAGCATGATTCGCTCGAGTCCGCGACGTCACCACCCGCCCCCGCCGTTAGTACGCCTGGCGAAGAGCCCGCAGCCTCGCCCATGCTCGACGAAGAGGACGAGAAGTTCCTCTCGCGCCTCGCTGCGATCGCACAAGAGCCTGAAGGCACGCCGCCCCCTCTACCATCTCGACCAGCTAAAGTGATTGAGAATGGCGAAAAGAAGGTTGGCAAGGATGCTCAAACCGCCATCATGGACGGTGCAGACCAGGTGCCTCTACCCATGAGTCCGCCTGAGGTCGTGGTGGAGGACTTAGGAGACAACAAGGCGAAGGATTCGACAAGCCTGAACAGAAGGAAGAGCGTCATGTCATACTTCTCTCTCGCACAATCCAAGTTCAAGCGCTCCGACGACAAAGGCAAGGGTAAAGAGAAAGAGCATAAGGAGAAGGAGAAGAAGGAAAACAAGATCACCAAGAAGGATAAGCAAAAGGCTGCGGATACACTCCGTGATGCGGCTGAAGCTGCCAAGTCTGCTGAACAGAAAGAGGCCGAGAAGGAACAGCAAGACATCACTCAGATCCTGGACCAGCTCAACCTGTCTGCGGTCAACAACCGTGTTTTCAGTTTCTCGAAGGAGTCGGAGGAGCTCATGAATAAGTTCAAACTCGTGCTGAAAGACATTGTCAATGGCGCGCCAACCGCTTACAACGACCTCGAGAAGCTTTTCACCGACTACGAGAACCAGCTGAAGAAGATGTACGGTGGCATGCCACCGTTCCTACAGAACTTCGTCAAGAGCCTACCGGCGAAGCTAACGGCGACACTTGGCCCAGAACTCATGGCGGCGCAGGCGGAGAAGCCTGGGTTTGACGCGAAGCAAAAGTCGATGGGAAGTTCTGCAGCAAAGCGGATGAAGAAGGCTAAGATCCCAAGTCTCAAGAGTCTCTTGTCTGCGGAAGGCGCGGTGGCAACCATGCTCCGAAGTATACTCAACTTCTTGAAGCTTCGTTTCCCGGCGGTGATGACAGGCACGAATGTCGTCCTCAGCCTAGCGGTCTTCTGTAAGTACATGTCACATATTGATGCCATCATACACTAACGGCCGTAGTGCTCATGTTCGTTCTGTGGTACTGCCACAAGCGTGGCCGAGAGACGCGCCTAGAGACCGAACGCCTTGCAGCAGAGGAGGCTGACTCTGCCATGGCGAGCAGCGCGTCCTCGAATGATGGCGATGGCGATTCTATCTTCGGCACTAAAGCAGAGAGCTCAAAAGTAAATGACAAGCCGGAGCCTCCCCTCATCATTGGAGACGGGAAAGAAGCCGAGTTGGAGAAGCCTGCAACAGTGGAAGACATGCCCAGTGTGAAGGATCTCCCCAGCCCCCGGGCACCTGCCACCCCAGAAAAAGAAGAACCATTAGAGGTCCCCCGCAAATAGTGACTCCGCTTTGCTTAATTATGGTACCGCCCTTTCTATCTCCGACGGAACGTTTCCTTAAGATCAATGGGTCCAGCAGCCTCTTTGAGTCCAATCAGGACTACTACGGGTTTCACCTCCGATGATGCTTGACAATTTGGCTGGGTGACACGTAACGTCCTGTGAGTCCAACCAGAAGTACCTATTATCGCAAGTCAAAATCTGACTGTTGCGTCGGGCGTGGACAACAGGCGGTAACTGGCTGGAGTTCTGTTTGCTTTCTTGTAGTTTCAGAATGATATCCCCTTTTGTGTACGAATTATAATGGTTACGTAGGTAGTAATTAGGTGGGTGGCACAACGCTACCGAAAGGCCACATGGGTGGCTATTGTAATGAACATGCTTTTGGGTCTCCATACCGCCTGTTTGCACCTCCAATGGAACACGTTCATCAAGCTGGGCGGCTCTCAGCAGCCTGTGAGTCCAACCAAGAGTACCTAAAAAGTCATATCTGATGCAAGTGTGCCGCTCCGCTCCCCAGAAATACTCCACCCTGGGTGTCTTCTTCCTTATTTTTATTCGCCCATAATCCATCTCAGTTTGGCTTTCGTCCCCATATCACCACACTGTTTAACGTCAGTCCTATGTCCGCGGAAAGCTAAGGCGAGATACTCACGCTTCCAAATAGGAATGAACGGCCTTGTCTCTTAACCCCGTTTTGAACTTTGCGATAAAGATTTGCGCCTCTTCTGGTGTCCATCCCATGATTTTCGTTAACAAGAACAGGCCCCACCCTTCCGCGCCTTGTAAACAATGCAGAAGATTCCACCGGCCTAGCTCTTTCATGTGTGGATCTGAAGACCACCCACCAACAGGTATCTTATACCAGATCTGGTGGACATCCGTGAACCCCGCATCCTCGATCCACTTCTTCATCTCGAAAACCGCCTTGAAAGACTTTCCGAACTTCTCCCCAGCCTCGTGGAAAACGTCGGACCATACTGCCAGGATGTGGTCGGCTGGCAGAGTGTTGTCATCGGACTTGAACTGGATGCTCAACTCCAGTTGATGGAACCACGCGCCGGGCTGAAGATGATCGAGAATCTGCGTATAAAGAGCTGGCCAGTCTGCTATACTGCCGTAGAGTGTTCGAATGCTGATAAAGTCGAAGTAAGCTGGTGGATACGTCCAAGGCGCGGTCACGTCGTCGATTTCGAATTTGCAGTTTGGTGGCGCGAAGCTAGGCTGGATGGGTGAGAGGTCAACGCCGTAGACTTCCGCCGCTGGATGCTCGTCCGCCATATCGATGCACCAGATTCCAGTACCACACCCCAGATCCAGGATTCTCTGCGGGTCTTCTATGGGCGCAAGATGCAGTTTGTTGTTCATCATGATCATAAACATTTGGTGAGCTATGTCAAGCTGGTCGTTCTGCTGGTCGTCGTTTGGTCCCCAGTACTCGCCCTCGCGAAATTTGTTGTACCGCCGCCCATTCTCCCACCGATGCCGCATAATCGTCGACGGGATGGAAGTCGTATCCGAGAAGAAATCGTCGTCGCCGTATGCAGAGTCGTCTTCGAACGATTCATCCTCCTGCCCCTAAGCACGAGACTTAGTTTCTGCATCGCTGGAGAGTTGCGGCTGAGAGATGGCATACTATGGGAATGTTATGTTCTGCATATGCGTCATCCTGCCCCGTCTGCACTGTTGCTAACGGCTCAGGGGACGCCGCTTCCTCGTCCACCACAAGCTCGGCTGCATGGCCTGCGACCTCTTGCGACCCTTCTGCCGACATCATTCAATAAGCTTTCGACGTGAGCAAAACTCATGTAAAAGTTGTGCGCAATTTAACTCGATCCCAGCCCCTCGGGCCCGTCTGGACCAAGTTCGACTCGAGATACGATGGGGGCGGTCGGGTGCTTGGTAGGTGAGGTGGAAGTTGCCGAGAGGCTCCCCTTGATTCTGGTGCAGACCCGGCTGAGAAGCCAAGAGCTGGGGTAAAGGAAGAACGAAAGAGGAAGTATGAGATTCAGGCAGACCGCAGTTCTTATGAACTTACAATAGCAGGTGAGACATCTTGATTTCGGGACTTGTGCTGCGATATGGCCACGCCGCTCAGCGACAGCCGGAAAGTGCGCCGTGGGCTGACCCTTGTCAAAGAAATGTGTGCTCGTCGCCAGGGAGGATCTGTCGACCCGAACTGCAGCCTCTTCCCCTTTCGGGAGCTCACCGAATCTTGACCGATGATAGCAGAATCGGCAGCCTGCAGTTGGCCTGTCGGCTCGCTTCGTAATGGGATGCTGACTGTTGGATTAATCTTTCTATTCGACCGGCTGCGGGGGCCGTTGAACGTGCTTTCGCACCAGCAAGACAGCTCATCAGCCCTCTATCGGAAACGCGAGAAAGCCCTTTCGGAACGTGGGGTGAACTGACGCCTCGTAGGGGCTAACCTTGGAACGGGAGGATGAACGTCCCGCTCGGCTCGCGAGGTCTCTTACTCGCCAAAAGCCGACGGCAGTGCAGCAGTCTAGCAGGCTTCACTGCACACTCCCATGTCCACAATTCGTAAACGATGGAGCACTACAGGTCAACTAAGACGCGGATGAGGGGCAAGCGCGCTTCAGCCTGTCTTCAGGCCTGCCATAAAGGTTTCTCCACAGCACGCTGACTATATACCCTTCTTACCGCTCCTTCGTGGCATCCTTGACCGAATTGCGGTCCAAAGATTGTTCGAAATGGATTCGCAGCTTGTCACTGTCGTATTGCAGCGTCTGTATCTGATCCTTCTGGGAGGAATTGCTTATTTTGCTCTCGGACGTGCCAGGCAGTATTGGCGCTTGCGGGCGTTCAAGGGTCCCCGCACGACTGGCATATCCTGGCTTTGGCACTCGAGAGCGGTGCTGAGCGGTGCTGCTGAGACGTGGTACGGTGAAGCTACTGAGAAATATGGTGGGTGTTGTCTACCCTTTGATACGTAGACGGATTGCGTCAGTGCTTATTCAACACAGGCCCTCTCATACGTGTCGCCCCCAATCATTTGATCACCTCGTCTCCAGAGTATTGGGCCCATATCAATGGAGCAAGGTCTACTTACAAGCGCTCTGAGTGGTACTATCATGCGGCCCGGTTCGAGCCCGGCAAGGACAATGTCTTCACCGAATGTGACAGCGAGAAGCACGATGCCAGACGGAAGAAGATGGCGTCCGGTGTAAGTCCTGCATGAATCCCTTGGGAGCTCCTCGACTCATCGTGCATAGTATGCTGGGAAGGAGAACCCGACCCTGGAGCCGTCGATCGACACACATGTGCAGGAGTTGGTCACGCTGGTCCGGAAGTATGCGGCGTCCGCCGCTGCCACCAAACCTAATAGTGCCATGGATCTTGCCACTAAGATTCAGTACTTCACTCTTGACGTTATCAGCCATCTCGCCTTGGGGAGCTCTTTTGGTGATCTAATCGCCGACGCCGACATCAATGATTACATCAAAGCTTGCGCTATCGGCCTTCATATCGGCAATGTCTCCTTCGGTCTGGGCATTGGGTGGCTCCGCGATATACCTGTCATTGGACCAGCTATCAGTCCGTCAGAAAGAGATCCCGCGGGGTTCGGCAAGATGATGGCAGAGGCTAGGAAGCTCGTAGACGCACGAAAACTGAAGTCTACTCAGGAGAAGTCCGACATGATCGCCTCGTTCATTCGCAACGGTGTCACAGACGACGACTTGTTCCAGGAGGTCTTTGAGCAGCTTATCGCCGGCTCAGATACCACAGCAGCATCTATCCGCATCATCATGCTCTACGTCATGAGCCACCCGCGAGTCTACAAGAAGCTCCAGGCCGAAATCGACGACGCAGTTAAAGCAGGCGTCGCACCCGCATCCCCCGGCGTCATTCCCGATGTCGAAGCTCGTAAGCTGCCCTACCTCTGCGCCGTCATCCGAGAAGGCATGCGCGTGCACCCACCCGTTGTCAACATCTTCTCTCGCGTCACTCCTCCAGAAGGCGACGCCGTCACCATCGAGGGTAAAGAGTACTTCGTCCCCGGTGGGACTCTCGTCGGCTACTCTGCCTGGAGCATGCATCGAACCAACAAAGCTGTCTACGGAGATGACGCCGAGGTGTTCCGCCCGGAGCGATGGTTTGTTGATGAGAGCGTTCCGGGAGGTAAAGAGCGCTTAGCGCAGATGTACAAGGTCAATGACATGATTTTTGGGTATGGCAGGTGGGTCTGCTTGGGACGACCTGTTGCGCTGATTGAGCTTCATAAGAGTATCTTTGAGTTGTTCAGACACTTTGACTTTGCGCTGACGAATCCGTTCAAGCCGTGGGATTTGTATAATAGTTTGGGCTTGTGGGAGATTCAGAATATGTATGTGGATGTTACGGAGAGATGATGATGATGGTATTTTCCGTTTTTTCTTTCCTTCTGATGAGCTATGAAACAATATTGTATGAAGTTTTAAATAGCAAGGCCGTCGTACTTTGGGTATTTGATGCCTGCAAAATAACGACTTTTTTATAGAAAAGAAATTTTTGTGAACGCTGCCGGGGCTAACTATTATGCAATTTGCCATTTTTGAAGCCGATACCTACAGATAGAATTCCAGGTAACACTGTTCGGAAAAAGCCCACATCACATCCGAGTGAATGGTCATCCACGTGATACGGCCCGAGCGCCACTGGAGCCGATCTTCAATTTTCCTTGCTCCTAATATCCCAGTCGCGATACGGAGCAGCTCCAGCCCCCATCCAGCAGCATGAGCCGTTTCCATCCTCCCCGTCCCCTTGTAAATCCCCATCCCCTCTACAGTCAAACACCAAAATCAATTGGAACGAGCGGCCCGTCGTACCCCGCCTTTCCCACCTCGATTGACGATGTAGAATCCTCCCCACCGCCGGACGTCGAGTCCCCACGGCAGCAGCACAGCGAACACCATGGCACGCATATGGACACCATTTTCCCGCCTGCAGCAGTACCCATCGATCGGCACGTACCCTCCAATGCCTCCCCGATTCAAGATTTCCAGTCGCCCACGCCGCCCTCCGCAACCGCACCGAAGTCGTCGCTCCCTCCACCAGCGCCGCCATTGATACCAAACTCAGCGCCCGAAGGCGAGTTCGACATGATGCCTCCCCCCGAGAGCGTCCACGAATCGTGGCAAGCTCTTCACGAGTACGCACAGACGCATGCTTCTGAGCACGGGTATGCGATGAGCATCAACACCACGGCCAAGAACAGATCGCGGATAAAGCTCGCTTGTGTCTGCTACGGCAAACCAAAGAACACGCACAAGCTAACGCCCGAGACGAGAGTGCGGAAGAACAGGGTGAGCTACAAGACGGGATGTCGCATGTGGATAGAAGCCAAGAAGCAGGACAGCGGGGCGTGGACACTGAGGGTTGGGCAAGGCATGCACAATCACCCCGGACGGGCCATTGAAGGATGGGCGGTCCAGCGAAAGCGAACTTGGGGTACGCATGGTGGTCGAGTGGGTGTTGGTGGTGTCACAGCTCTGGAAGAGAAGGCGCGGATGAACAGTTTGGGTGGGGTAGTACCCGCAGATCAAGAAGAGGATGCGGACGAGGCACCCGACACTCCTCTACAGCCGCGGAAGGGAAGCCTCAATCTTGAGACCGGTGGACTCGTCTGGAAAATCGTCGAGCAGGAGATGCTGCGGAAAGGTGGAGGGCAAGGGCGAGACCGAGGCGTAGGCCGCACGGTCAAGATACTCGAACAGCGGCTTCCGGGCATACACATCTTCAAACGAGATGTGTACAACATACGGGCACAGATCAAACGCGCAAGGAAAGCTGCGGGCCAAGAGATTGGCGAGGGCCTGGAAGACAGCGAGGAGGAAGAGGAGGAAGAGCTGCTCGGCCAGGCTGGAGCCACTGATGGTGCTCGGAGCTTTTCGGAGATTGATCCCTCTCTCGTTGCGCAGTGCAATTCGGCGCTGAGCAATTTCCTAAGACCTGAAGAGGGAGAGATGCAACAGTTGAGGAGGGAGGTTACTGAATTACGAACCGCTGTGTCGCAACGTACGGAGATTGAGATGTTGAGGAAGGAAGTGGCGGAGCTACGGGCGGCGCTTACGGAACGGACGAAGGAAGTTGAGCAGAAGAACAGTGAGAACGAGGGTTTGAGAGCCCAGGTTGAGCTGGCCAATATGGCGCTGTATAATGAGAGGATGGGTATGGCTTAGCATTTGGGGCCGAGATGGATTTTACGCGTTAGCAGTTGCTTCGGCACTGAAGCATAGTATGAACTTCTGCATACGCTGGATAGTCTTCGAATATACCCAGACCAATTCAGTCAATCGTTGGTCCCTTGTCATTATGCTGTGCAACTCTCGAGCTTTAGACCTCAGTGTGACGTCCCCACCAACCTCGGCACGAAACGTCATAGCTTCAAGACCCCCCAAGCTCCAAAACTTCCTGAAGGCCGCCCACCCACGCAGAATCCTTCAGCACCACCACAACACGACAATGGCTTCCAAACTCCTCCCTCCAGCTCCCCAGCTACTCAGAGCATCCCGACCCATCCCACAATGCCTCTCACGCCACGCCCTCCGCAAACCCACGCCTACCGCCACACAACACCGCTACATCTCCGCCTACGGCTACGAACAGGCCAAAGCCCTCGCCTTCAGCGAATACGGCGACCCGCCCTCCGTCCTCTCCCTGCACTCGCACTCCATCAGCCCCGCGCACGGCACGCAAATGACGCTCCGCTTCCTCGCCTCGCCCATCAACCCCGCCGACATCAACCAAATCCAAGGCGTGTACCCCTCCAAGCCCACATTCACAACCTCCCTAGGCACCGCATCCCCGATCGCCGTCGCGGGCAACGAGGGCGTCGCCGAGATAATAGGCTTGGGCGACAAAGCGAAGGCCGCCAGCTTCAAGAAGGGGGATTGGGTGATCATGAAGGCCCCCGGTTTCGGGACATGGCGGACCCACGCGAGCGCGACGGTAGACGATGTGGTGAAGCTAGACGACAGCATGAGAGAGGGGATCAGCGTGGTGCAAGCCGGGACGGTGAGCATCAATCCATGCACGGCGTATCGCATGTTGCGGGATTTCGTGCAGGTCCAGCCCGGCGAGTGGTTTATCCAGAACGGCGCAAACTCTGGTGTTGGGCGCGCGGCTATACAATTAGGCAAGAAATGGGGGTATAAGAGTATAAACATCATCAGGAGCAGGGACGATAAGGCTGCAGAGGAGAAACTGAAGGACGAGCTCAAGGGCCTAGGCGCCGATGTCGTGATTACAGACGCGGAGCTGCAGAGTCAGGGGATCAAAGACATGGCAAAGGAGTGGACGAACGGGGGTCGCGAACATATTCGTCTTGCGCTGAACTGCGTGAATGGGAAGGCTGCGACTGCGATGGCGAAGCTGCTTGCTAGCGAAGCACATTTTGTGACGTATGGCGCCATGTCGAAGCAACCGCTCACTATTCCGGCGTCTATGCTCATATTCAAGGATATACACTTTCATGGCTTCTGGGTGAGTAAGTGGGCAGCCAGGAATCCGGACGAGAAAAAGAAGACAGTGGCGGAGGTGCTGGATATGACAAGGAAGGGGGAGTTTAGGGATATTCCGGTGGATGAGATTAGGTGGGAGTGGGAGAGTAAGGGAGAGGAGTTGATTGGGAAAGTGAAGGATGCGTTGGAGGGGTATCGGGAGGGTAAGGGGGTTTTTGTTTTTGGAAAGACATAAGATCGGGTTGAGATATTAGATAGAAATTCTCAATTCAACTTCAAGACATCCCATGGCTTTGTTGGCACGCTTTGATCTATTGCAGTGACACCCTCGTCCCATTCCCCGGCAACCTCGCCCTGAACAGCACAAAGGGCCTCTCCCTCCGATCCGTTCCTGGATAAAACCCTGGCGTAAAACACAACTGATTGGACGTAAAGTACAAATACCCATCACTCCCCGTAGACATGGTGTCCACCCAACTAATCCTCGGATCCCTGACAAACAAACTCGTACTCGCGTTTCTCGGATTATACACCGTAATCCCATTCTGCTCCATATTCCCCGCATAAATATAACCATTACTATCTGTCTCAAACCCATCGCTCACGCCTCTCTGGTTACGATTCTGCACTGCGGCTTGCGCGAGCAACTCGCCGTGCAGACTGCGGTCGAGCAGGCGCGCGGTCGGGATGGAGTAGAGGTAACGACTACCTACGGGACCCCAATAGAGATCGTTACCGTCGGCGGATAAAGCGATACCATCGGAGCCCAGGGGTGTTGTTGTCAGGGGCAGTCCAGGGCCAGGGATGTAGTAAAGTGGTGTGCCCCATACGTAGGGCACGAAGCCGCGGTCGGCGCGTACTTCCGGGATGCCGTTGAGATGGCGCCAGCTCTCACCGGTACCTAGATCCACGATGATGATACCATTGCGGCCCTCGCTGCTGGAGTCAGTGATGTATGCAACCCCGCCGCCAGAAGCGGTAGTACTGGATCGTAAATCGAAGCGCACGTCGTTCAAATATGAGTCCGAGAACGCGACTGTAGGCGGGAAGACGATTGTGCGGACCACGCTATTGTTGGTGAGCGAGACACAGACTAGTTTTGGTCCGCCGTAGCTGGCGGGCACGAGTGTATTATTTGGGGTTAGAGCCCGGCCAGTGTCGAGGATCCAGAGGCGGTCAAGGGGATCGAGGACGACGGATTGCACGCCGATTAGATGGTTGGCGTAGTTTGCGCCGGCTATTGTAGGTTTAGTGTGTGCATGTAAGAGTGAGTGTAAAGCTCTTGGGACATACTGGCCGGATATGTGGAATAATTGATAGCTCCTCCTGGCGGACTATTCCATTCGACGCTCGGGTACGGTCGCTCAGTGTAGTTGCCGATCAGTTCAGCGACTGTATACTTTCCGTTGCTGCCATCGTTTGTGTTGTTTGCGTCGAGGCCCGGAGGGTAATTGGAGAATTTTCGGCCATCTCTTGATACAGTGATACCTAAGAAAGTCAATTTGTATGCTGCTATAAACAGGGTGAATGTGAGTACCGGTCGGCCATTGATCGTTGTAGAGATGGACGGTTTCTGCTAAAGGTCAGCAAGGCAATACTTGGGTAGAGGTAAAATATATGGTGGAAGATGCTTCGGCAGTTTGACTTCTTCAGGTGATCACAATTAACTGAATTGAAGAGTCCACTGCATACCCAAAGGAGGTCCAGCGACACCGGGGTCCCTAGCCAGGATCTGGGCTACACACAGCGCTGGAAGAAGCCCTGCGGCGAACGCGGATGAAAACATAATGCGCAGGCTCAAAATGGTCAGTAGCTGGAGGGCTGCAAGGCCGCAACAATGGCTCTATATCCTGCCTCGGACATGCCGTCACAAGTGTCCGAACTTGTCAGTCTCCACGTCATGATGAGCTCCGAACGTTATGACATTATGACAAGCAAAGGACCACAGGGCCCCGAGATGCATGTTGAGCTAGAGCTCCCGCTAGAGCCGCCGGCAACATGGGGTACCCCGCAACCGGACAAATTTCCGATTGATCCTTCGCGTGGTCTGGCGTCCGCGGACGCAGGCATGCAGGTCCGGTCCGTTCGTGCATCATTGATCATGTTGCCAAGCCTGTCCAACTCTGATGCTATTATAAGGGATCCTCCTTTTGTGTAGTATCGCTAGACCTAGTCCTCCACTTCCTGAGCTTTTTTTTCTAGCTATTGAAGTAGAACGAGATCACAAATGACTAACTCGATGGTATCCAGCTCTTGACCTTCTCTACCATTGAAGGCAGTCCCGGAGTGCCATCCCAGCGAAACGCTTCCGAATGGAACCCAAACTCCGAGGCCACGTTGGTATCAGCGTTGACTCGTAGCGTCCCACCCTCCAATGTCACCGTCACGTTGTTCTCTCTACGCGCATCTTTCCGACTGCCAGGTGAATGAATACAGATTTTGGGTTCTTCGTTCTGGATGACGGCTCTTCCAGCGAATTCCTTCAATAGCACGGTATGTGAGATGTCCAGGGAGAGGATGAAGTCCAGATATGTTATCGCTTCCTCTGTTGACGAGAACTTGAATTGACGTGCTTGATCGGAGGCCAGGCTCAGGACGGATATTAGTGATAGCGGCAGTGTCAGTCGGTGTTCCGCCCCGAAGTGTGGCGGGCCGAGAAATGTGCGAGTGTCTATAGTGACCTTCTCCTGTGACGCAGAGGGAAGGGCGATGGATGCGGTGGCTTCGCATGGTCTTGAGAAGGCATCCAATAGCTGATCCGATGTGGATAGACCATTCTTTTTGGTGTCCTGAATTGTCTCAGTCAGCTTCACCCACGACGTCTCGCGTGTGGCTTCGAAGGTAACCGGGAGACCAGCGCTGGCCAGTACCTTCGCCACCGCGGCCATGTGGGCATGCAAAGAGTCCACCGCGCCAAGATGAGTAGATATGCCCAGCATAGTTCGCAAAAGTGGCTGTGATGTATGTTCTTGTTTTTGTTGCGACATTGGCGGAGGCGTACGTGATCTTCGGTGCAAGCGCACTCGGTGTTCGTGTGCCAGCAGAAGCCGGAGACCATCCGCAATAGCCTGTGCTAGCCAGTCCTGAGTATGATCCTGACTTGGGGGAAAGTCGCTATCTCGAAATATACAGTCAATCAAGATCTTTCGACCCTGTACTCGATCACCCTGACTAGGTGTCGTTATACGTATGACAGAATCCTGTGATTGAACGCCGTATGCAACCAGTTGCCGGCTCTCAATGATCATCTCTTGAAATAACTCTTCTTCGATCAAGGAGTCACGAGCCAATTGTATTGACTCTTCGATGGCGAGGTCACTCAAATCGCCGTGGGTCGCAAGGTTGGAGGCTCCGGTAATCTTCTCGTTCTCACTGATCCGGACTCGCAGAATCCTGGGCTTCAGTTGTAATTTCGGGTCTAAGATTATGCCGCCAGTCTTGTCCATTCGCAGGGGAGCTAGGCCGCGTTGCTTAAATTGACCGCTAGCTGTGGGATGTTAGCGGACGGTTCGTGAAAGAGAGCGAGAACTTTACCTTCTGGGGGTCCAAATCGGACCGCGAATGGTGGTCGTCGACCATCCCTGGCGCGAGTTCGCTCTATTGACCACCCATTCTCCGAAATCGCAAGAATTTCGTCCCAGTATTTGGTCTCCTTCCGGACCTTCGTCTCTAGATCCTTGGCCGCGTCGAGCAGGCTGTCAGTTGCGGAGTCTAGTGCTTCCATGCGCGAACCCTTCATATACAGCTCCTCCTTCATTTTAGTAGTTTGTTGCCTGTCCTTTTCTTCCTGTCGGTCTGAATTGTCTGGTGGGTTTGTTCTGACGAGATTGAAGGAGCCGGGCGCGATGTTCATCTGCCTGAAGCGTACGGTATAAGCATTTTCGAGGTTCTTGGTGGGATCCTTCGCGAGGATGATGGCAATGAGGTCAAGTGCCTCGCCGGCCGCAGTTGTAGCAGATCTGGTGACTTGTAAGCATGCATACTTTCATGTCGGATTGTATACGACCTACGATAGCTTGGCCCACATATCCTGCTTCACTGCTTGTATTTGCTTGAGCTTGTCTTCGGTGCTAGGTGCTTCATCCTTGTCCTCCTGCTCCAAGCCTTCCAATACTTCTGCTGAGCCATCCTTTCCAGTGTCAATCTCTTCTTTGAGGGCATCTTCGGTTATGTCTCGAAAGCGCCCACGTTCGGATATCAGCTGCGCGACTTGGTTAACGAGGTCCTCCTGGCTGAGCGCTTCCTTGACCGGCGCTGGCCATGGTCGCAACGAGACGTTGGCTATCGTCTGAGCGCCAGACATGGTGCACGCGTGGTAAGGTGCGGGGAATTGGCGACGCGGTCGAGGTTGAAGGTTGTTGCAAGGCGCGCCGCGCCGAGGACAGAGGCCCCGGCTCGCTAACAGCCCTAATCGATAAAGCTATCCCTGCACGCTACCAACCACAGCTTTCTCTGTCCACGCGCGCACTTGCGTGAGAGAATCGGGGAATGCCATTCACCAATCGTGGCTGACATCAATCCCACGCTGGTGACGATCAAGCAATTCACTGGAACCCAATGGTGGCTTCCACAAGCGCAAAGCCTATCTTTCCACGTGCGCCTGCCTTTCCCCTCTTCGGTTAGTCGCGGTTTCCCTGTCAAACACTTGACAAGTCACCTTGCGGCAGGTCCATGGCGGAGGACTGTCATCCATCTTCCTGATATCTCCTTCACTCATCCAGGATGACGACGAGATACCGCGTAGAATGTGAGTGTCAAAACAAGCTTCCATTGCTCAACAGGCACTTGCCGCTGCCATTTAAAGCGAAGCATGTTTGCTAACATTTGCTGATGTAGATGCTCTCAAGGTGTGTTCACCGCCATATCCCGCACGGATTTTGCTGATAACCTGCGCAGACTCACCGTCGAGACCAATTGGTATGCCGAAAGTCTGCTCGAACTCCAGGAATGCAGCTGACATTGACTTTAGATAGAATGGATCAAAGTACATCACCACGAACGAACAAGAGCCGCATTGCAAGAGACTGACTATAAAAAGGGCCTTTTAGCTGTGCCTTTTATTCTGCATTCGCAGCCCACGGCTGTGTTCGAGCCGATCCCCGAGACTGTGGACCATATGGCCGTACAGACCCAGCGACGTTACGCTGAGATCATGAGAGATGTGGAGGAGATAGTCAATGACCACAGTAAGTAGCAAGCTGGACGGGCTGTGCTGCGTCATACCCGGGCTTGTACTTCAAACTGTCAATGCTGCAGCCTCGGGTCATCTCGCCACCCAAATCGATCTGGAAGCTAAGTAAATTCACAGTTGCGCATCAAAAGGCAGGCACACAAAACCGCTCAAAGTTGAAGCTTCTTGTCCCATCAGTAGCCAACTTCTTCACCCCACTTGCCCTCCATGATGCGTTCATATGGCAAGACCAACGGCGGTTCATCAGTTATCGTCGCTTCGTGCCACCGTCTTTCAACGACATCCGCCTTGTACTCAATACCGCGCAAGTGATGAGCCTCGTCCGTGGTGGTCCAATCGAGCTCATGACGTTCGATGGCGATGTGACGCTCTATCCTGATGGGCAGTGCCTGACGGACGATAATCCTGTCATCCCTCGGATTATGGAGCTGATGCGAAAAGGATCCAAAATTGGTATTGTGACAGCGGCAGGCTACACGGAAGCACATCGGTACTACGAGAGGCTGAAAGGCCTGCTGGATGCCATTTTTACTTCAGCTCTTCCGCCAGCTTCAAAGGAGAATATTGTGGTCCTTGGAGGTGAGAGTAATTACTGCTTCCGCTTCGATCCAGACAGTCCAGATCTGCTGAAGCTCGTACCGCGCTCGGAGTGGTTGCTGAAAGAGATGGTCCTATGGGAAGAGACGGACATTACAGAGCTGCTGGATATCGCCGAAGCGTCACTGAGAGACACGGTGAAGAATATGCGGATGGACGCGCTCCTGGTACGAAAAGAGAGGGCCGTCGGCATCATTCCGAAGCCTGGCCACAAGTTCTGTCGTGAGACACTGGAAGAGACTGTACTCATCACACAAAAGATACTGGTACGCAGTTGAGTATTAGCGGGGAACTTAATACTGACTGCTTCAGGAAATGTCTGATGTGGGGCGACGCCTCCCCTTCTGCGCCTTTAATGGTAATTCTCACCCGTCCCGCACCCTTCACCCTATGGTGTTAACGAGCCTTCAGGCGGAAATGATGTCTTCGTCGACATTGGTGATAAGTCATGGGGTGTGTTAGCATGTCAGCGATTTTTCGGGGGCATTGAAGGAGGCAAAACGCTGCACGTTGGCGACCAGTTTCTGTCTGCTGGGGCCAATGACTTCAAGGCGCGGCTGGCCTGCACGACAGCGTGGATCGCGTCTCCGGCAGAAACGGTTCAATTGCTTGATGAGATTGCCGAATTGGACGAGATACAGCAGCGGAAGACGCGATGAGCGGATGAATCTAGATGCAGCTGCTCAGGAGATGAGCGTGTTGTTTACTGGGCAACGGATATGCAGGCGTTCACGAGGGCGAATCTGCAGGAACCAGGGTTCGCTGTGGCGTGTTTCTGGAGCGTTTTGCCTTGATCGAGGGCCTTGGTGCAAGATTTGGAGAGGCGTGGCAGCCTGGATGAAACGAATCTTGTGGCGGGGAGGGTTGATAAGTGCAATGGAATGGCGAATGGAAAAGTCGCTCAATGATGCATTCACGACGGGTGTGCCTGACTCGCAGACGGGCAGTGCAGCTTCCCGATTGGTGCCATTGGATGATTGGCCACGCTACAGACCCTGCTTGGCCTGCAGCCCTCTCCGCAACGTTCTTGAAAAACGAGCCGTTCAACGCCGTGGCCGCCTTGCTTGCATCTCACGGGGGCGTTTGTTTTTGCGGCGCTGTATTTCACACACACGCAGCCGTTCCCTTGATGGCACCGTGAATCCGTCTTACATCCTTACATTCACGGGGCGCAGCAAGCTTTGTGTTTCTCCAAAGAGGCATCTGTCAGACACACGCCCGCCACGGCCCAACTCCTGAGCTACTCGCCCGAACGCGGACTGCGTCGCTCGCTCAATTTCCCATATCCGCGCTCTGCAAGTCATTGCCCATCTCTGACACCAATTCCTCGCGTCTGATCGCCAGGATATCGAAACAACTCCATCCAGTCACCCATCCTCATCATCATGGTCGGAAAGTACCAGCCTCTGACGCTTAAGCCCATCAACTTCTCCCTCACCGAGGGGACGTCGATACCAGCGCCGCCCGATTCCCCACCCGACACGCCGCGACCTCCTACGCCTGGCAAGGGCCCGCTCTCCTCGCATCCTACGCCCAAGTCTGGCGTCTTTCCACAGCATAGAACATCGCCTCCTCCCAAAGATTCGACCGATTCGACGAACCTCCAGCAGACGACGAGTGATGGCGCCAGTACCATGTCTCCAGCGAGCCCGTCGAGCAAGCGTCCATCGTCAGTACGCAAGTTCCTAGGCCTCCGTCCGTTGTCATCGCACGACAGCCTCAAGTCCGAGCGACCCGGTTCGCCGGCAACCCTGAGCAGTCAACCGAGCTTGAGCAGGAAAAAGAGCGGCTCCTGGTTCAGCAAGAGGAAGAGCACATTCGTCATTGGACCGGTACCAGAAGGCAAGGAAAATCACACGCCCAATGGCACAAGCGCGGCACTGGCGAGCTCACCGCAGAAGAAAGGCCCACCACCTCCAGCACTACCGGAGCTCGGCACCTTTGGAGTAAACGAGGACTCCCTTAGCCTGGGAGCTGACGACATGTTCAAGAACATAAAGTGAAAAGCGCGAGACACGGGCAACGCGGGACGGATAGGACGTTTACGATTGATTCTGACGGACCTGGTTTAATGACATTTGTCACTTCTTTTGGGCCACGCAACTGGACATTGTAGGGAGTTTGCACAGATTGAGGATTATTGGCTTGCATATTCAGATACCCCAGTCGAAGAAAAGCAGGCGGAGCTTTCGCGGGCGGAATCTCATATCTTTGGATAAGATATTGGAGGTCAGAGAGGAGGGCGGAGGAGACTGGGGACGAGGAAAGGATTGGAGCGCATTCTTCCACTACTTTTTGACAGCACTTCTGCTAGCATTCCTTTGTGCTTCTCTGTATATCGTCTTCCGCTATTGCGTTGGCAGCAGCTGGCTTCAGTATTTCCTATGTCAATCACTAGCAATACCACCCGAGTGCAGTTCGGTGCGCTGTTTCCTCTCCGCGACCCACTTCATGACATCCACCATTGTCAACAAAAGCTGCCATTGGTGAGGGAATCCCACGGACGTGGACCAATCAGCGTGCGTTGTGGCCGAAGGCGCGTTGCTAGGCTGGAAGCGGGCAACAACAAACAACACCAACCCGGATTCCTCAACACCATCACTAATATTGGAGCATTGGACATCGCCCTCAACACCCCCGACACAAATAGCACGCGCACTGCATTGAATACCTCCAGGATTGTCGCAACAACTTCACGGACATCATGTCCCAAGAACCAGGCCTCTTCTCGGTTCGCCGACAGGTACGCATGCCGCCGCGCGCAGTCTTGTGTCGCAAACAACCTTCAATGCTAATAATGAGTGCAGACGCTGGCGCCGATGAACAACAATATTTCTGCGATCCCCATGCCTTCGTCTGCAATGAAGCGCTCGAGTTCCATATCGAACATGCAACAAGCCGGCGGTCCCTTCACCTCGAATCATATGCGCTCGCAGTCTGGCTCCCGTATGTCGCTCGCTCCAGGACGCCCCAGCCAGCCAGTCTTTCACCGCTCGTCCTCAGGGACGAATCTCGCTGAACAAGGAATGCAGTCGGTGCATCGCAACTCCACAAGCAACATGTTCGGTGCCAGCAGCGCAGGCGGTGGCAGGAAGAGCTTCGCGCCAGGAGCCTCCATCTTCCAGACACCCGCCTCCGCACCCAAATTTCAGCAGGACACCCAGCGACGAAGTAGTGTCTTCAAGGGAGGGCGCGCATCGCATGGGTCTGGTCAGACTGGCATCAAACAGTCATTCTTCCAGGCTGCACCAGCGGCAGCTGGAGTTGCGACGGATCCTCGACGACTGAAGGATGCAAGCACACGTGCAGAGATGGGACGAGAGCTTTTGGAGTACCTCACGCAAAACAACTTCGAGATGGAGTCCAAACATGTGCTGTCGAACAAGTGCATGACCTCGCCCACCCAGAAAGACTGGACATCCATGTTCCAATGGCTCTATCATCGCATCGATCCATCATACCGCTTCCAGAAGTCAATCGACCAGGAAGTGCCGGTGCTACTGAAGCAGCTGCGCTATCCCTTCGAAAAGAATATCACCAAGTCGCAAATCGCAGCCGTGGGCGGCAACAATTGGTCTACTTTCCTAGGACTGCTCCACTGGATGATGCAACTAGCCAAGATGATGAGCGCCTTCGAGCAAGGTAGCTACGACGACGCATGCTTCGAAGCCGGCCACGACGTCTCCGGCGACCGCATCATCTTCGACTTCCTCTCCGACGCATATAGTACATGGCTGTCCGCAGAAGACGACGAAGACGACGACGCCGCGCAGGACAAACTCATGCGTCCACACGTCGAAGCCATGGCCAGACGCTTCGACGAAGCCAACGCCCAACACCAAGAGCAAGTCCAACTCCTAGAAGCCGAGCACAAAGCCCTCCAAGACCAAATCGACGAGCTCTCCAAATCCGGTCCGCGCATTGCGAAGCTCTCAGAACAGAATAGGACTCTCGAAGAGGACCTCGTCAAGTTCGAAACCTACAACAACAGCATGGAAGCTAAGCTGCGGAAATACACGGACCGCCAAACGCTCTGGGAAAAGAACATTGAAGAAATCGAAGCCGAGCTCGAAGCCTCGGAAAAGGAGCGCCAGGAACTGCAAGCCATCATCGACGGCCGCGGCATGACAATCGCAGACATCGACCGCATGGCGACCGAGAAGGAGCGACTGGATATCGCGCTTCAAACAGCCGCCGCCCGTGTCGAAGAGTCGAAGAAGCGTGTCGCGGAAAAGGAACTCGCCGCTTCCCGCAAACTCGATGAGCTCGAGCAGACTATTGAGCGATACAATAATTTGGGGTATCAGATAGGCGTCATCCCGACGACGGCGGTGAACGCGCGGAATCAGTCTTATGAACTTGTACTGCAGATCACGGACTCGGCTCCTAATTTCTCGGGCTCGCAGATGGGGTCATCTACCCAAGAGCCTTCTGATCGTCTTCTCGCCGACAGTGGAACGGGATACTCCCCGCACCATCTGCTCAACCTCGATCTCCGCGGCACCGTGAAGTCGAACATTCTTTCTCTCCGAAAAGAGATCGCCGAGCGCAGGAACTCTGCTCTAGAAGCTGACATGAATAACCACGACCTGCTCGACAAGATTAAAGAGGCAATGGACGATAAGCAGGCTGAGGTCGAAGCATTAGGACACAGAGTGAACCAGGCGGAGGCCGAGCTGGAGAAGTTGCGAGAAATAACTGGCACGCAGAAGACGGCGTCCGACGCTCAAATCGAAAAGATGGAGAAGGAGCTAGGCAGGATGAGGGCAGGGCTGGGCGAGAGTGTCCAGCTGATGGTGCAGAGGGAGATGGCGGTTAATATTGAGTGAGTTTACCTTGAGCAAGGAGGCGGGGAATGTGTGCTAACGAAGCCGTAGGTACGAGCAGCTGCAACTACGCGCCAACACGCTCCGCGAGGAACTCCATACCGAAATTGAGCGCATGTTGGATGATATTGTCCGGTTCAAGCTACATATCCAGAAGAGTCTGGAAGAGTACGAGCAGTTCGTTGCCGATGAGGTGGAGAGGAGCTGTGAGGAGGAGGATGCAATGGGAGATGTGGAAGACGTTGGCGATGCTTAAGTTGACGTACTATTTTGGTTGAGACGTTTGTAATGATTGCTCATGACGGATGGATGGCGTTGAGGTGTGCTGAGACTTTTGCGGGGCCTGGGGTCTGGGGCATGAATGTTTGGTATGATATCCCGTTCGAAGTGGCGTCGTCCTTTCTGCTGGAATCTCTTGAATAGAAAACCCCTCTACGTCTGCAGGTTTGAGCAGTCAGGTATCTTTTCATTTCATGCATGCAATATCCTATGTTGAAAATCGGAGAGTCCGCATCTGATCACTCCATGAGCCAAGCTCCGTTCTCGGCCCGTCTACATCCCCACCACCCTGCGAGCACCCATCAAGCCGCGAAGAATCTATTTGCGGTGAGTGAAATCTACTCTCCAACCACCACCGGCTCATCCTTCTTCTCCTTGGACGCCTCATTCAGCGTCTGCACGTTGCTCTTGGCACTAGGCGGCGGCCTGCCAGACAGGATGTTGACGATGTCCTTGAGGTTCATCCAGAATTCGTGCTTGGGACGGCGGCGGTGCCAGTCCGTTTCCTACAAATTCGTTAGTACTCGCCCATCTGACCTGCAGTGAAGTGGGGGCGTGAGTGGAGGCACCAGGCCTTGGGCTTATAGGACTGGCCCGGGTCACGGGCCCATAGGCTGAAAAACGTACCTTTCGCTCAACTGTCTCCATGGGCGAGAACAGTACCTTGGCACCCTTGATGCCAATCACGCTCGTACTCAACGGCTCGTCATCAATCTCATCCTTGGTCATCCCGGCAAAGCTCTCCAAGTGCTCCATGGACCTGAACGCAAACCTAACTGCTCTGACTCGATCCATTGGGGACGGCGTCGTACCCTGCTGAAAGTGGCCTGGCACACCGTGTCTGGATTCGAATTTACCCTTTCCAGCTTCGGCAATCATGTCGGCAATGATTTGCACAGTGTAAGTCTTGGAGGCCTTTTCGTTGACGAGGATGATCTTGCCGGCGCGGTTCTGGCCCTTGTCTTGGAGGAAGACGTCGCGGAGGTGGTCGATGTCGCGGTCAAGCATCTTAAGGTTGACGCCGTCTTCCGGGGTATATACGGCGAGGGCACCAATTGAGAGACCTGCTACTGTGGCAATGTAGCCGGATTCGCCGCCTTGGGTCTGCGGGGTCTTGTCAGTGGACTGTTCTGAATGAATGGTGACATAGTGTCAGGATGCGAATCTGGAAGTCTGAGCATGGACCTAGAGCCACCTGAGAAGCAAGCTACTCGGAAGACGCTCAGACTTCTTTCTTGCGAGCCATTTGTATGTGGTCCCAATTTCAATTTTCCAAGTTCCCAATGCCGGCATACGTACCTCGATAACGAAGACCCTTCTCCGGGAGGCCGAAGCCGACTGTCGGCAGGCGTCACAATATTGGATAAGAGCGTTCAGGCAGGTATCTGAACCAATCGAGTACTCGGTTCCTGGGACGTTATTGGAAATCGTAGCAGGGAGAATTACCTAAACCGTAAGCTTGACCGTACGCAGCACTTGTTCTAGCACAACTCACCATGGGGATCTTGAATGCTTTGTAATGCTCCCGTCCCTTACGCAGCTCACTGACTGCGGTAAACGCCTCAAAGCCACCCACCACGAAGAGACCCTGGATGTTGTATTTCTTGAAGACAAAAGCCACAGTCTCAAGGTCTTCGCTAGGGAGACCTCGGTTGGTGCCAATTTCAGAACCGCCTTTGTTGGCCCAGCCTTCGGCATCAAGCCACTTGAGCTCCCGAACAGCGCCAAGGGGCTCGTCAGAATGATGCCGGATGATACCAGGGAAACCATTGTGGAGAGCAACAGGTGTATGTCCTCGCGCGAGGCAAAAGGCAACAGCAGCGCGGGTCGCGGCGTTCATACCACCTGCGGGTGCTCCGACGTGGATGATGCCGATCCGCATCCTCTTGTCTTCGGGCAGCATGAGCTCGGGCTGGTCTGCGGCTGTGGTGATTTGGTAGGCTCTGAAGTACTCAGCGAACTCGGCATCCCGTAGTCGCATTGCTTTGTCAAAATCTTTCGCTTCGATGGCTTTCGCGACTTCCTTGGTTTGGGCCACTGCTTCGAGCAGAGGCCGGCGCACGATCTTATTCTCGATCATACATATGACGGGTGAGGGCGTCTCGGGAGTGGCATCAAGAACAGCCTTCACAGCCTCGACACCTTGTAGCGTTGACAGCATCCGGTCGTAAGCTGCGGGCTGACCTCCGCGCTGGACGTGTCCAAGTGTGGTAATCCTCGTATCGAGCCCGGCACCTGAGAGAATGTCCTTGATTTGTTGCGGGGTGATCTTGTTAAGGTCGGTATCGATGGCGCCCTCCGCTACGATGACAATAGTCTTCCGCTTGCCCATGTTGCGATGCTTCTTGATACACTTAAGCATGTCCTCCGGCCATCCCCTTGGAGCAGGCTTCTCTGGGATGAAGATGAAATCGCTGCCTGTTGCTACGCCGGCCATCAGTGTGAGCCAGCCGCAATGCCTGCCCATAGTTTCCACAACGAAAGCTCGCTGGTGGCTGGTGGCAGTTGTATCGACGGAGTCAATGGCTTCGCAGATTCTGGCCAGGGAGCTGTAGCAGCCGATGGTGGCATCTGTCATACTGAGGTCGTTGTCGATGGAGCCGACGAGTCCGACGATGTTCAGGTGTTTGAAGGGAGCGACTTGTTCGGCGGTGAGCTCCTTCCGCTGTACCAGCTCTTCCAGCAGAGACGGCCACTCCGCTCTGAATTTGTCCGCTCCCGTCAAGCTGCCGTCGCCGCCACAGATGACCAAAGCGTCGATGCCCTTCAGGATCATGTTCTTGGCTGCCGTTCGTCGCCCATCCCGCTGCATGAAGGCCATGCAGCGAGCGGTTCCAATCAGCGTACCGCCTTCTGAGAGGAAGCCGCGCACGTCTTCCCAGTTCATCTCTTTGATCATGTCACCACCCTGGACTAGGCCGTCGTAGCCTTCGTAGATGGCGAATGCTTCGCAGTTGTTGTGCAGGGCCATGCGGATCACAGCTCGCACGCTGCCGTTCATGCCTGGCGCATCACCGCCGGACGTCATGACGCCAATCCGTCGTTTTTTGCCCTCGAGAGGCGGCGGGATATCGGTGGGCGCCATGTTGTCGTTGTAGGGGCGCGGGGGAGGCACGGCTGGTTTCTCTCGAGGCGACCGGATGGGTTGTGGTTGGAAGAGCGGATTCTAAGGTATAGATAAGCAGGGACTAGGTACGGTGTTTACGCGGCAGAGGTGAGGTGAAAGTCAGGTATGTCTAGCTTGTTGGGAAGCTGCGATGCTATGGCCCAGCAACGACGTCCAAGCTCGTGTACATGCGATTAACGGGTGATTCAATGGATGCAGCAACAGCAGGTGTTCAACGCCGAAGCGGCCTAGGTATATAGGGCCGTCTTTGATAAGAGTTTTGCTTCGTCTGGTAGCTGTTCATGTGCAGTATGACGTGGGGTCATTGAGAAAAAGCAGTGAAGAAGCTTACCCTGGTCTGTTCGGCCAAAGCGGGGCACCAGACGGTATCGTATGAGCTCGGCGGTGACTATGCGGCGACTGCTCTCTCCATAGCCACCAGCGGTTCTGGCTGCGTTGCCTGCTGCATATCCAGCAGATGCGAATTGCGACAGGGAGTGTCTGCAGCCATGGTGCCTCTTCGCAGGTCGACCCTCTCAAGCCTGGCCGTTTACCCCACGTTTTGCAGCGCGATTTTCACCAAGCAATATGGCGCGCACGTGGAAAACAGCTCTCCAGGGCTTCAAAATGCACCATTAGAAACGAGCTCAAGAGAAGGGAAGGGAAGGGAAGAGAAGAGAAGAGAAGAGCACTGTCGATAAATGGCCTGGTGCATGACGATGTCTCCAGTATAAACCGTACAAGATGCGTACAGAGATGAGTCGACTGCGATCCAGCAAGTCGAGTAGCTAATAGCAATTCCTAACATGCAGTATCTGCAAGCTGCACGCGAATCCGATCTTCCTCGACCCATGGCGGACCCCCAAGCTCCGCAAGCTTGCCCTACCGTCGGCGAGTGAAAATGTGCGGACCTCCGCGTTCCAGCCCGCGCAGCCCTCGAGGCCTATTGAACAGATTTTTTCTTCTGATCATTCTGCAGCAGGTTGAGCAGAATCCAGGGAAACATTCTGCTACCTCAGAACTTGCTCACCGTTTAATCCGCGGTTTCTTTTGCGCCGCGGTGAATGGGGCAAGTGAGTGGCATCCATTAGTAGACTATTTATCAATATTGAAGAACAATGGGTCTTGGCGGCCAGCCAGTCAGCCACCATACTCGACATTCTTCGCAGCTTCCTCTCCTTCACACACCTGCTTTAACAACGCAGCTTAGCTGTTTCGCATATCATATCTTTCTGTCAAGCTTTCCGCCTAACTACGATTCTAGCCTCTTGTCATCTCTCCTCACGACATGGCCGCCGCCGAAGCCGCAACGCAGCCAGCCGAGGACTGGGACGAAGAGCGATACATAGCAGCGCTGGCGCATCTTGAGCGCGTGCAGACCCAGGTACCCCAGCTTCTTCGGCTCCCACCAACAGTATACTAATCAGAAAACAGGTAGACCAGCTCCGCCTGACGATCCCGCGCATACTGCAGCCTCTAGCCCAGCCTCCCAGGCCCGCGACCTTCCTCGCTTTCAAGGATGGCATGATGGAATCGCAACAAGGAATCAAGGAGTTTCGGAGAGAGTGGCAGAGTGAGGAAACACAAACGATATACAAGCATTCCAAGCAGAGCTTGCAGGCGAATCCCGACCTCCGCGCTGGCGCAGATGTGTCCAGGTATGGTTGGATAGAGAAGGAGGAGAACGTGAAGAGGCATACAAAGCGAAAGGACAGCGGTGTTGGGAATGAGTCGGAGCCCTCGTCCATATTGAGTCAGGAAGAGATATCGCAAATTGTCGAGGATTTCAGGAAGACATACCCGCAGATCAACGTTATATCAGAGAACCAGGACCGCAACCTCTTGGTACGAAGCCTCCCCGTCGATCACTTATAAGCGCTAATGAGGACAGATCAAAATTCCGTTTACCCTTACGAAACTCGAGTTCCGCATCGCGGTCGATCAAACGAACGAAAAACAGAGCTTGAAAGTGGAATGCCCGGGTACAAGTGAGATGATTTCGAGTATCGTCAGATGTTTCGAGTCGCGCCAACAGCCGGGGGACTTGAAATACTTATTGGTGAGCTATGGTACATATATCAAATGCACAAGGTTGACGATTCCTCCCAGGATATGATCGCCGCATACAAGACTGTAAAAGGAAACTGTGCAAAATGCGACAAACTGTACGACGATGCTCCAACAGTACCAACCGCAAGACGGAGCAAGATCGCCACCGATGCCGAGGGAAAGAGCCAAACTGTATGGGAAGCCTTCCACGAAAGCTGCCTGGGCTGAACTCGACAACCTCTTCTTTCAGACGCAGCATCAAGATCTGAAGCGCAACAATAATCACCTGCCGCCATTTCCAGGGAGAGAATAGGCATCCTGCCACCAGAATTCTTCTCCAAGTCGCCTGACGGCTTCTGGATACTTGTGCGGCCTGTTTCCGCGTGTACTCCATTGCACCCCCGTCCACATATTTGGATAGAATTGACGGAACTTGCGCGTGTGGAAGTCGTACACCTTGTGCTTCGCATCACGGTGTCGAAACGCATTTGGCGCGGTAATCTCGTACGGATCGCCGAGGTCAGGGATGTAATGCCTTGACCAGCAGTCCTTTTTCGGGCGGTTGTCCATGTAGTCATGCTTGTCTGCCCCGGTCGTAATGTGGATGTCTGGGCCTTTCCCGGACAGGATGTCCTTCATTCGACCCCATTTTGATCCGTTCTTGCCGTCCTTCGGCCATATGAAGTGGTGGTGCTTTTTAAGCCGGGCATTGGGGATGCGCTCGAATTCGTTATACCACCAGCCGGCTCCCGGGAGATACTGTGCGGGTCCTCTTTGTTCGGGAAACGATACTTCGATGGGCCATGGAGGTGGAAAAGGTATATGGAGTGTCATGATGCAGCAGTGGTGTAGATTTCAGTTAGAAGGGTCGATTGAGCATCAGCTCTTTCGACACTCCCATCTATTTTGCTTTATATTTGAACTATGGTAAAGCTGGAATTACTCAGGGCCTTGCGTGTGAGGATCAAACAACTAGTGTTGGCGACGATCGCCGACTATGGGCCATGTACATGCAAACCGATCGTAACAATCACTACTTGCGATTGCACTTCAGCAATCCAGCACGTGTGTGATTTCTGGACGTACAACTTACATTCACCGCGTGCCTGGCTAACAGCCGCGCGGATACGCTAACGCGTGAGGGCCGTGCACTAGCTTCACTCCAACGCGAACTCTTTTGTTTCCCTCAGGTACACTTGCGAGCAATCAACACCGCCAGCACGACACCACAATGTCCCTCTTCTCCGGTCTAGGAGGCAATCAGCCCTCTTCCAGTGCAGCTCCTGCATCTGGCGCGTCCGCTTTCAAGGGTTTTGGTGCAACCACCTCTGCGTCCGGCTCGGGGCCTAGTTTGTTTTCCAGCCTGGGCACTTCGAGCGCTCCCTCTGGGGCGCAACCCGCGACCTCTGGCGGTCTTGGATCGGGTTTGTTTGGCGCAGCAAAGACAACCGCACCTGCATCGACATCGACGCCTGCCTTCTCGACCGGCGCATCGAGTTTTGGCCTCTTCTCCAAGCCCGCTGGTCAGCCATCGACTACCACAAACCCTCTGACCAACCCAATGCAACCGAGTGGCATGGGGCAACCATCTGTCTTCGGCACAGCCGCGCCGCAACAACAGGAACAGCAGCAACCAGGTGGCCCTTTGTCACAGTCAAACGCGGGCGCTGGTCGATCAGCGCACTTCGATCATCTACTCGAGAGAGGCCGTAAACGCAATGCTGGCGAGAATGGACTCCACAACTTCGATGAGCTACCTGCGCTCCAGCTTGGCCTCGGTGACATTGCTCGTAAGGTGCGCAACCTGGGAACCGGCGGTCCATCCGCGGATCAGGCGCAAGATCGTGCTGCGTGAGTTGCTTCCAATATCATTCACCAGAAAGATGGACTGATTGCTTGTAGACACTACCTTCTCTCGGCTTCGGGCGTCAAGATGGGTAGCACCATCCGCGATCTGAACCAATTCACCTCGCAAGCAGGGCTTAGCACAGCAGGATCAGGCGCCAATGCTGCGGATACCGATGTTGACAGCTACATCTCGAATCTCCACTCACAATCCACTCTGGCTCTGATACAGGAAGGACTAGAGCAGTCAAAGCGCGACTTCGACACTTTTCTTGAGGATAACGTCCAGATCGAGTGGGACAAGCAACGACAGCGAATCTACGAGCACTTTGGGCTGGGCAGACAGAGCGAAGAGATGGCGGCTTCACAAAGCACGTTTGCTAGCACTGCCGCCCGCGGCGCGTTTGGCAGGTCCACCCGAAAAGGCAAATCAGTCGGGCCAAAGGGAGCGTCGATGAATGGCGGCTCGTTTGCAGCATCTCAAGGGCCACCGGTTATTGGATCTGTCATGTCCCCGTACCAGAAGCGAACAACAAACAACGACATGGATAAGTCGATGCTTGCTGGGCAAGCCGGCTCGGGCGATCGCCATACCCGCGACAAACAGGAAAGATTCATGGAAACAGTCAAGAAGTTGAATGAGACTAGGCTCAAAGAAGATCACTTCCCCGTCCTACACGAATTCGCCAAGGTAGAGAAAGATGCGCGCGGAGAGAATTCAGATCACTTCATCAACGCCTACCGAGCTTTGGCTTCAATAACGGGCGAGAAGGAAGAACTCGACGGGCCGGGCTTCACCAATCCAAAGGAGCGGTCCTACGCCGCCGACTATCTCGATGAACAACCACTCTCGCAGAAGAGTGTCCGGATTCGTAAACGAATATTGGATGGCTCCCGGAAGTTCCTAGAGCAGAAATTCCTAGGGTACGTTCAAGAAGTTATAGAAAAGAATGCTCAGGACGCTCGACCCGGGGGGGCGCCATCGAAGATCAACAAGATTCGCGGGTTCGTCAGGGCAAAGATCGCACAGAAAGAGTTGGGTATCGAAGTCGAAGACTTGCAGAAGATTGGTGGGGATGGAGATGAATACCCATGGGTAATCGTCTTTTACCTTCTTCGAGCCGGTCTGACACAGGAGGCTTCCGACTATGTGCGAGACAAGAGGACGTTCTTCCAAAACAACGACAGGAATTTCCAGGCTGCTATTACAAACTACGCGACTGACCCAGACCGTCGGCTTGGTCCTGAGTTGCAGCAGAAGATATACCACACCTACGCGCAACGTGCCCGTATCGGTCCCACCAACGATCCTTACCGAATGGCATGCTACAAGATCGTTGGTCGATGCGAGATGACTCGTAGAAACCTCGAGGGTCTGAAGGAGAATCTGGATGATTGGATATGGTTACAGTTCAACCTCGCCCGTGAAGGCAATAGGGCTGAGGAAAACGCTGGGGAAATCTTTGGACTCGAGGAGCTCCGAGCAACTATTAGAGAAATCGGGCAGCGCCACTTCATGAACGATGATGCCGAAGCATCAGGCTATGGAGTCTACTTCTATCTCGCTACGCTTGCTGGTATGTTCGAGCCGGCTGTCAACCACTTGTACCAGAACAACTACGTCTCAGCCGTCCACTTTGCCATCGCTCTCGACTATTACGGCCTTCTGCGGGTATCGGACTGGAGCACCGCTGGCACAGAGACCCTCACCTACACCACACGTCAATTGCCACAGCTCAACTTTGGACGGATCGTTGGATTCTATACCGGGGACTTCCGTGCTGCTCGGGCTGACGCTGCCGCTGAGTATCTCATCTTGATTTGCTTAAATGCGGATTTGCCGGGTGAAGCAGGAAAGCAGCAAGCGGAGCTGTGCCACGAGGCTCTCCGCGAGCTTGTCCTCGAAACGCGCGAATTCTCAACCCTGCTTGGAGATGTGAAGGCCAACGGCCAGAGCACGGAAGGCCTCATTCAAGGACGTAGGGGGCTGATCAAACTAATCGACGAAAGCGCCCTAATCAACACCATCACTTGCCAAGCGGCCAAGATGGCGGACGACAACGGCCGCACCAACGATGCTGTACTGTTGAATCACCTAGCTGGTGAATATGACGCTGTCGTCTCGATCCTCAACCGCGCACTTTCCGAGGCTCTCTCTGTGGAGCTTGGCCAGGAACCATTACGCTTGGAGCCACTGAAACCTCGACTACCTTCAGCGCAGCCCCAAGGACAACAACCGCCTGACGTTGCCTCTTCCAGCCTGAGCATGCTCGGCACAGACGATCCCGTCGAGCTTGCGCGCAAGGTCATGGCGCTCTACGATGCGAACCAACTGTGGTGGCAGAAGGTGGAGGGAAGGAACCGCGAAACCGTTGGTGTTCTGTACCAACTCAACACGGCCAAGAAGGTTATCGAAGCTGGCTCCTACATGGAGGCCCTTGGTGTAAGAACTTCCCACCCTCTCCCATCCCTTTCAAATACGAAACTAACACACCGCAGCAAATTCAAGGCCTCGGAGTCCTCCCCCTAACATCCAACGGCTCGTTACCCGACATCCGCGGCTTCGCCAACAGCTTCTCCCGCTTCCCACCGGAGATCACGCGCAACATCGGCAATGTCCTGCTCTGGTGCATAGGATGCTGCAGCAGGCATAGAGAAGTGCTCCTGAGCGGACAGTACGAGGATCCTACGCGTAAGAATCTAGCGGATCAGCTGCTGCAGAAAGCAAAGGACTTGATGGTTTTCGCGGGGTTGATCAGGTACAAGCTGCCGCCGAGGGTGTTTGAGACGCTCGCGCGCGAAGGCCAGGAAGTTGGTGCTTATTGAGCTTGGTGAATCGCGGAGCAGACGAGAGGCGAAGTGTGGCACACTGACGACGAAGGGTATCTATCGAGTTGACTGGAGGAGCATTGCGGCACATTGACTTTGGTATGCTTAATATGGAAAGTGGGAAAAGCATCTGGAGCATTGCTTGAGAGCAAAAGGAGGATTGAGCGTTTGGAAGCGCAGGACAAAATACCTATTAATACATGCGTTGAAGACGCAAATTCTAGCACAAGCTGTTGGTCCTCGTCTATGTTCATGCACAGTTAAAGCACAGTAGCTCTGGAGGCACGAGCGAGGCACGAGGGAGGCACGAGGGAGGCACTTCTGGCCGGGATTTGGAAGAGGTTGGCCGGGCATAACTGCTCGAGACGTATCCGGATGCGATGACTAAGGTCGCTAATGCGGCTAGTCGGATATCAGGTCTACATAAAAGGCTTGTGCCTAAGGCTCGATCATGTTTTACTGAACTTGCACGTCTTTTTTTTTTTTTTTTTTNNATTTTTNAACTGAAGNATACGNAATGGCAGAGTCCGAGGNAATNNTGGTCATTNTNACTGGCNCCTCGANAGGTANNTAGAANTNTGNTNAAGNTGGGTTTCNTNCNAATTTCGTCATGTCTTTTTCTCAACCCCAGGTCGACGTATAGTATTTCAGACAAGATTGAATCGCACACGTTGCCCTATTTCGAAGTTCCTCTATCATACCGTCGATTTCAGTCTCATACACTCGCCCCTCCACACTATTCCTCTCCTTGTATCCCATTTTCTTACGGAAAAAAACCCAATTGGAGACAACACTACGCAGAAAAGAGGTGATAAACTATCATCCCGATTGTTTTCAAGATAAACCCCCTCCATCCTGCCCCAAATTAGCTGTCTAGTACCTACTATCATCCCCAACTTTCCCTCTCCTCCGCGCCCACCTAACAAACCCACAGGCATCGGCCTTGCAACCGCGCACCACCTGCTCAGCCACTCGCACAAAGTCATCCTAATATCACGCACCCACAGCTCCCTCGACCAACTATATTACCAATACGGCTCCTCGCAAGTCGAAGTCCTCGCCGGCGACATGACAGAGCCCTCTCTCGCGCAAAAAGCCGTCGACGTTGCACTCTCTCGATGGGGAAAGCTAGATGCGCTGATTGTGAACCACGGGACCTTGGATCCGGTGAAGAAGGTTGGGGAGAGCAGTGTGGAAGCGTGGAGGAAGGGGTTTGATGTTAATGTTTTCTCTGGGCTGGGGCTAGTACGTCTCCGTTTCGTGCTTTGACCACGATTACAGCAGCCTTAGCTATAATCATCATCCGGAGGTCTGGTTGTGTAGAAGGAGAAGAAACTGATTAGAGCAGATCCAGGCCTCCCTCCCATCCCTCCGCCAAACTCACGGCAGAATCGTCCTCGTCTCCAGCGGCGCGGCGGTTAATGCGTATCAGGGCTGGGGCTGCTACGGCGCTACGAAGGCGGTGCTTAATCATCTTGCGCTCACCTTGGCTGTGGAGGAACCGGATATTACTACTGTCGCTATTCGGCCTGGCGTGGTGGATACGGAGATGCAGAGGGAGATTAGAGAGGTGCATGCTGGGGCGATGAGTGGGAAGGATAGGGAGAAGTTTAAGGGGCTGAAGGAACAGGGGACGCTGTTGAGGCCGGAGCAGCCTGGTAGGGCGATTGCGGATGCGGCGGTAAAGGTGGGGAAGGAGGTAAGTGGGAAATTTTTGAATTGGGATGATGAGGTTTTGGGGGCGTGTCAGTAGGGTAAGGGGGAGTGGTGACTGTAATAATTAGTTGCGGGTCTCGCTCGTTCTCTTGTGGCCCCGTAGACGGATAGTCCTTGCAGAGAGTAGCGATGAAATGTATATAACCGGTGATAGAAGGCCAGAAAGTCCAAAGAACAGGGAATGTTTCAGGAGCGTCAGGAGACCTCCCCATTCAGAGTCAGTTAATCTCTACCCGGAGCTTATAAATTCGGTCAACACACTCGTCAAAGTACAGGAGCCGTAAGTGTGCACACCACCCCCTTGAACCATGGCCCGTATACGCCTTTAGACTCCAGAACGCCAAATCGAACCCAAATACATCCCATCTCAGGTATCTAGTTCCGCAACGCCCTCAGTCTCTCCGTCAAGCCGTCCTCCTGTTGCGCCTCAACATCTATCTTCGCCTTCGAGGGTGTCGCCGCCTGAAGATCTTCCGACAACTCAACACCCGCCTTATCCGCTGCCTGTGCCATCAGACGGTCGACATCCTCCTGCGGCGTTCCCTGCGCGGTGGCGGACTTGGTTATATCGTCGTAGAGTTCGGTGGTGGAGTCCACGGTCTCGAATTGGCGCTCGAAGTCGACCATTACAGCAGCAATCTACACCATGTCAGCATCTCTATCTAGGTCTCCGTACGAGTATGAAGGTGATCGGTGGAATGGAAACGTAGCGCGGACATACTCTCTCCGGGTTCATAGTCTGCAGCGCCTTCTCCATGCCCACATTAACTTTCCCCATCTGCGCCGAGATTTGCGACATCGTCGCCGCAGTGTTCACACGGCTCGCTACCGCATCGACTCTCGAAGCCAGTTGCAGTAGATTTACTTTCTCGTTCTGCTTGCGGACGGCGTTCTGGGCGTGGATGCGTGCGATTTCGGGTTGGCCTGCTTTCATGAACTGCCTAGAATTAGCAGCCCTCCTCATGCGTATTCCGCCAGCGCGAAGGTCCTGGGGCCCTTTGGCGTACCTTTTCCACCTTGGCCTTTTCCTTCTGTTCCTCGGCGCCGGCCTTGCTGGATTGCTTCGTGAGGGTTCGCGCGGTCATCTGCGAATGTGNCAGGGTGGCGCTGAGCGGGGAATNGAGCGTGGAGTACTTTGAGGTTGAGGAGCATTTTGGTGAACATTTCCTGTTGTTTCATCGACATGGTGGCGGTATTGACGGGGTAGTAGGAGGATAGGTAGGCGTTTTAGAGTCCTGTGTTTAGGGCCTTGGAGGTTTGGTTGTGAGAGCGGATGTTAGGTAGAAGCGCGGATGGTTGGGATCTTGGTGGGGCGGAGAGCGCGGCGGAAACACGTCATTGGGCACATGGCGGGCGCGTCTTGGCGCGTTGGACTTTTATGTGAATGAATGCTTGAGTGAACGTCTGGTGTTGTATTAGAATAGGAATTTTGGTGTCTGTTCACGTGCATTTCTTTCATAGATATCGGGATATATGCAAAACCCAATGCTGGTAAATCGTGTGGTATCATCTCATCACTCGCTGCCTAGCCAGTCGTTCCGCTACACATAACAGTCCCGTGCATACTCGTGCCCCTTAGATAATTATACACTGCGCAAAAAAAAAAGGGTTCAGAATTCCGAGGGATGCCTAGGGATGCCAGTGGAGCGCGTCCCCATGCAAATAATATCCCCAGGTGCCTTGTGTATAGCCGCCCGACATGACCTCCGCCAGATGCAACGCCTAAACTCCGTATGAGACCGTGACCATAGACTCAAGCATGGCTCATGACAGCATCTTTATTTCGCAGGTTCATTGTTGAACTTGTTCGTAGCGGAGCGAAACAGCTCCTCTTGCGCGCGGATGAGCTCCTCTTCGGTCATGCCGCTCTTTTCGATCTTTGTTTGCTTCTTCTCTCGGTTCTGCCTGCTATCAGTATCATCTTTCAAACGCTTATGGTGACCGAACATACCTGCTGCTGCTTCTTGTAGTCCTGCGCGACTTCCAATATGGCGGGGACAAAATCCCTAAAGTCGAGGTCCTCGAGCGCTTGCTTGACATGCTCGCAGGCTATCGTCTTTTTGGCATCCTTCTCGGCGATCTCGTTGGCTTCGGACGAGATCAGAGTGATGAACTCTACGCAGCACTCGATCAACAGGTCGCGCGAGTCTTTAGCGAAGCTCATGCCCGGCTCCGAGTGGAGGATCTCGCTGACAATTTTTTGGACGGTTGCTGAGTAAAGTTAGGAGAAGGCGAAGGCACAAAGTATAACGGGAACATACCTTTCGGCAGAGACAAGTCATCGTTGCCTCCGAATTCGCGATCAGACATGGTGGGCGACACTAGTGGGTTGGTTGTGCTCGAGCTCGAGTCGCGTCGCTGGTATGTAATAAAGAGAGACAAAGGGCCGGGGTTCTCCCGACGCCACACATGAGGCTGTGAGGCCCAGGCGCCATCGGCGCTGATTCACCGGCCTGGCTGGGAAGATTCCATGATTACAGCGACATGCTGTCACCGGACCTCCACGTCGGACAGTGTGAATGAATTACGGGAGCCCTTTGGCCATTCACCTGTCCATCGAACCACAGGAGTCGCCGGCTGCTGATCAGCTGCACGCGTTCAGGCGCTGCATCTCCGGTCGATATGCAGAGATAGAGGGCAATTCCGCGTTGGGCAATGCCTGTGGGGTTTGCCTACGGATTGGCCGGGCAGTTAATCGACAATGCTCGTGAATCGGCGGCTTGCTGCGGGCAAAGTGGGCGCTCCTTTGCCGCCGTCTGCGCGGCCGTTTGGCAGCAATTGCCCTCCGCTTGGACCTCACTATGGGTGGACGGGATCCTTCGGCCCTGACCTTTTGCTAAGATGTTAGCCAGGGACAGCATCACACGGCGGGTAGCGTAGATCTCTTTGATCTATGACAGGTCTACCGACGGCAGGCGGTCAGTTGGGGCAGCCAGGCAGTCGCCAGCTGCACATGGCATCAGCGGGCACCCTGGGGCAGGCGGCCTTCTTGGCTGCAACAAAGGGAAGGCCAGGAATCCGGGTTGCTGTTGCGGGCGCAAAGGCGCAAGGGTGCCAGGATGCACAGTCTCCGGGCAGATGACGAAAGAGGCACCAGGACGGCGGCGTGCAAATCCGTCGAAGGAGACGTGCGGCCTGTTGCAGCTGTTTCATGGCATGGGAATGGGAAGACGGCCTTGACCGATAAGGGAGCAGCGCAGCCAAAACGAAGGGCGGCTGGCTCGCATCCAGCTCATATCAGACTTACTTTCCTGTTTCTGCCCGAGTGCCTGTGAGCTTGTGAGCTTGTGAGCGTGTGCGCCGTGGATTTACTTGTTGCAGCCGCATTGAAGTTGCTGTACCGCCGGGAAGCCCTCAGCGCACAGTGGCTGCCACCGTCTGCTCTCCGCCCTTAAGTACCGCTACATATCGAAGCGCCGGGCGCTCACCGCCGGCTCCAGGGAGCGCGTCCTCTGTCGTCCTGGCCCTCGGGCTGCCTGCCTTGTTGTCTCGTTTTCACCGCACCAAGAGCACAAGCAGGACCCATTGCGCAGCAGCAGAGTTTTCCCCAGGGCAGCGCAGCCGGGCCTCGATCCGGTTTAACGCTACGAGGTGGATTCGGGTTTGATTATTATGACGACGGAAACCTATGATCAAGCGTGCCGGTCCCAGAGCCACCAGCACTCGTCTTCGCTCCCGTCACCTCCACCAATCTTGCCCGACGATTTCAGATTCCCCGATTCACGTCCCTCGACCGCCCCTCACTCGCCCGGTGCACATGCGCGCCCGCCACTCGTGACCCGCCAGACCGAGCTCTCGAGTGCTTCGAAACGCCCAAAGCCCCGCCACTTCCTGTCAAAGTCGTCGAGTGCCGTTCCGACTCTCTCCACCACCTCCATCCCCCGAAATCTCCCAAAGTACTGGCTGCCCACCGCCATGACGACAGCAAGCGGCACCAGCTCGACGGCCGCCGACTTGCTGCGTCAGGCCATGCTGCAGAGGTAAGCCGCGCCCCCTAACGTGTACATTGATGCCTCAGCACTTGGGCGAGGCTGCCCCCCGAGCTGGAGGCGGCGAGAGTGACCTGCGTCGTGCGAGCCGGTCGCTTAGCCTCTGATGGGAGGGCCAGCCATGGTCGGGCGATGGCGACGTTACACACCATTTTCCTGGAATAGCTCCCGGCAGCCGCACTTAACTCTCCTCCTGCCCCGGCCTCGCCCACTCTCACACCACCGCCTCCCCCTCTGCACATTCAACATGCCGCATTCGAGCGCATTTCTGACGCCCGCCAGGACGAGCAACGACGACGACCATGACCAGATAGGTTCCAACAGCTCCACGCCGCCGGGAGCTTCCACGCCGCGTCCCGATCCCACCGACAAGCGACTGCCGGGTATTCTTCACAGTTACTTTGGCCAGGTTCGTGATTCTCTGATACCCCGTCGAAAGTCTTCTGCGGCCAACCCCCTCCCCACATCCTCCTCTCCTGCCCAAGACCGTCCGCAAGCAGCTGCATCGAAGGAGAAACAAGAGGACAGCCACCTGCGCTCCACCACACTGCCCAGCCCCACTCCCAGTGCATCTTCTACTTCCCGACATCCCTCAACCTCTCAGTTGACTGGAGAAGCGGAGAAGCTAACCCAAGGCGACTTTGCGCCGCCGCGAAACCAGGCCACTCCCCCTCAGACTCCCCGCACACGTTCGCAGGAAGGCAAACCCCCGACATCGGGCCTGTCCCATACCTCGCTTGCGTCGCAGATAAAGTCAAAGGAGAAGGAGAAGGCAAAGGCTGCACCTGCCGTCGGTCCGCCAAAGGGAAAGCTCGCTGTGTCCATCTCAGAAGGCCGTGGTCTGCGTCCCAGCGTAGATCCCTACGTGGTTTGCCAGTTCCAGTGGGCCGAATACATTTCAGATGGTCCGAGGAATGATGCAAAGAAGGCCGATAGGCGGAACCCGGGCGGACTCGCCATCCGGCGCACAGACAGCGACACAGGTAGGCCAATGGCTATACCGATGCGCAGCCGCCAGAGCAGCAACAATGGAACCAGCTCAGACCCTCGTGAGAACGGCGGTCTCTTCCCCGAAGTGACTGACCCGAAGTGGGAGCATGAGGCTATCTTGTAAGTTCCAAGTGTGAGACTGACAAGTGTGTAGACTCACTAATTTTGTCCAGCGATGTCGTTGGCGACCACTCCGAAATCGATATTTCAGTGTACGATAGGAGTAACGGAGAAGCTTTCCTCGGACACGTTCGCTTTTGCCCGAATCTAGTCGAATACGAACATCCCTACGACGGCTGGTTCACATTAGAGCCCCGCGATAACGAAGAAGACTACGTCACTGGCGAAATCCACCTCCGCATAAACTTCCACAAGACGGACAAGAAACACTACGGCCCGGAGGATTTTGAAATCCTCAAGCTCATCGGCAAGGGTACTTTCGGCCAAGTATTCCAGGTACGTAAGCGGGACACACGCCGGATATACGCCATGAAGGTTCTCTCGAAGAAAGTCATCGTGCAGAAGAAAGAGGTGGCACACACACTGGGCGAACGCAACATCCTGGTACGAACAGCTATGACCGAGTCTCCCTTTATCGTTGGTTTGAAGTTCTCATTCCAAACACCTTCGGATCTCTATCTCGTCACAGACTACATGTCTGGGGGTGAGCTGTTCTGGCATCTCCAGAGGGAAGGTCGCTTCCAAGAAGCTCGCGCCAAATTCTATATTGCGGAGCTTATCCTCGCGCTGCAACATCTCCACGAACACAACATCGTCTACCGGGACTTGAAGCCTGAGAATATCCTCCTAGATGCCAAGGGCCATATTGCGCTGTGTGACTTTGGTTTGTCCAAGGCCAACCTTACGGAAAACGCCACGACAAACACCTTCTGCGGCACCACCGAATACCTCGCACCCGAAGTGCTCCTGGACGAGCATGGTTACACCAAAATGGTGGATTTCTGGTCCCTGGGTGTCTTAGTCTTCGAGATGTGCTGCGGCTGGAGTCCCTTCTACGCGGAGGATACCCAGCAGATGTACAAGAACATTGCATTTGGAAAGGTTCGGTTCCCACGAGATGCTCTCAGCACGGAGGGAAGGAATTTTGTCAAAGGCCTCTTGAATCGGAACCCGAAGCACAGGCTTGGAGCAAATCGGGATGCGGAGGAGCTCAAGGCTCACCCCTTCTTTGCAGACATCGACTGGGACGCCCTGGCCAAAAAGAACGTAGTGCCACCGTTCAAGCCCAAGCTCAAGTCGGAGCTGGACGTATCTAACTTCGATCCCGAGTTCACCAATGCCCTCAATGGGAATGGCTCATTGAATGCGCGTGCCGCCGCCTTGGCTTCCGGGGTGAATCCCGCATCTACCCCCCTCTCACCGACGATGCAAGCCAACTTCGCTGGCTTCACTTTCGTGGACGAGAGCACCATGGACCGTCAATTTGGCCACCGCGAGAACGAACTGGAACGCATGGACGAGGACGACAAAGAAGATCCAGACTGGGATAAGCCTGCCGGTCGTGGAGACCGTATGAGTGGCGTTATCCCCAGCAATGACCATGATATCTTCAGTCATGGCAACTTCGACGTCTAGAATCTGGATCTAGGCCTCTCGCCTCTCCTTGGTCCGCTTCCCTTGTTTTCTCGGTCTGCTTAGCATCTCTATATCTCGGGGCATCTCGGCCAAAAGTGATTTTAATTCCTGTTACGAGAGTATGGGAGACGTTCGGCACATGGGCGGTAACGGCGGTCGCACTCACTGTGTCTCTCTTGGATACCCTGCTTTTATCCCCCGGAAGGCTCTAAATTGCCACCAGCCTTCATGCCCTCTCTTTGATGAAGGCGCCTTGAACGCGTTCAGCAGTCAGCGGGACTACCTTTTCTATTTCGACGAGCATGCAGTCTATCGACCCAGTTTTATTACCCTGCGTCGACATAACTACCTTCTAGGGCATCTGCTATTCAGTGGCAAGCATCATGCTTGATCCGCCTTGTCTATACCTTTGGTGCTAGGGCAGTATTATCGCACGCCTACATACGCCATTCTTTCCACCTCTGTCACCATCTCCCGTACCAATACGACTCTCGCTCTCCCGTCGCTTCTCAGAATGGACCAACGGACCGCGTCTTTTTCATCACGCAAGTACACATACACCCCGGAGTTGGCTGTGGTATCCCATCATGATTTCTTGTTTCTGCATTGCGTGGGGTGGCTTTTGGTGCATCTGGGGTTTCTGCGAGGTTTCTTTTCGGGTTCACATGGGTCCTCTGTTCATTTCACGGCCACCCCCCAATATATCATATGCTTGAGACGAAGCATTTGGTACTCCGAGACGACGAACGCACGCACGCATTGTCCCAATGTCTGGCATACGGCATGCAGACATGGACATGCTGATGAGGCTGGTTGGCAATGCGGGAATTTTGTACATAGCATCTAGTCAATCGATAACATCAGATACTCAGCTGTTTGTTCTCTGCCTCTCTTCCAGCACTCTCCACCCTCAGCCAGCCACCAGCCCTCCCAAAGGATTGCTCAACAAACGACGCAGCCGCCCACAATGAAGTCACCGCCGCAAGCCCATTGCACGCCCCGTCCGTAGCGCTACCCATTTCGGTATTCCGGCAGACTTGCATGAACGGGGCGTCTGGTTCCTTCCCGGAGGCGTGGCACTGGTGGAACCCCGCACGTCATGATGCAGCAGCTGTTTGCGAGGTGTTCTCCACTTGTGTGTTGCTTGTCAGCGCGTGCGTCCGACTTCGCTCTCGCCGGTTTGAGAAGCCTGCATGCATGCCCGGAAAATGACAGGTAGGGCTGAGCAATTGGTGCTGGCGTGAGTCGGCCGGCTGTTTGGTGTGGAACCTCGGCTGTGAGATGCTAGCTTGGGGGATACGAGAGCCGCGGCCCCGCGCGTCAGCATGAGGAGTTGTATAAGGGGAAGTTTGAGTCTCTTGCTTGGACGATTTGGTGTTTTTGTTGCTTCCTCGCGGCTTCGCTTTTGTATAAGAAAGACGGGCGAGTGTTGAACGAGCGCTGGAATATCCGTCTCGCATTGGCTTGTGTGAGTTGGGCAAAAGAGTAAAGGGACGAGGTTGAAACACTGAAAAGAGAGCTTGGGACACAATGGCTGGAAAATCTAACGCTGGACCGGGCGTGGGATTCGAGTTCCCCGCGATTGAGGTTGCGTGGAAGAAGAGGGATTTGCTGCTTTTTGCGGCGAGTATTGGGTGTGAGGCTTCGGAGCTGCATTTTCTCTATGTGAGTATGGCTTCATTCGAGATGAGAAGATGGAGGAGGAGGAGGAGGCATACAGGGGCTCAGGACAGGCGCCTCGTTATATACCTCCACTCTACCTCCATATGTTAACCCCTTCTGACAGTCTCCCAGGAACTCCATCCCCAATTCTCCGCCTTCCCAACCTACCCGATAATCCTGCCCTTCAAGCACACCGACAGCGAAGTCATCGACTTCTACGCGCGTTCCAATAGCACTCCGATCGCGGGCGTGCCTAAATTCGATACGCGCAATGTGCTCGACGGCGAGCGGAAACTGCAATTCCTAAAACCGATTCCCGTTACCTCCGAGGGAAGGAAATTCGAAATCAGGAGCACAGTGCTAGGTGTTTATGACAAGGGCAAGGCGACGGTCGTCGAGACAGAGCAGAGGCTTGTGGATAAGGAAAGTGGGGAGACGTATACGAGGGCCGTGGGGAGCGGATTTTACGTTGGACAGGGGGGTTGGGGAGGGCCTAAGGGTGAGTTGCGTTTCATACCCGTCCTTTTCTTCTCCTTCATGGGTGCTACAGGCTTGTGGCCGGATAAGTGAAGTGAGGTATATACAAACTCTTGTACTAACGTCACCCCAGGACCCAAAACACCATCGTATAACCTACCAGCCAACACGCCACCTACCGCAACGCATACCACGCAGACTACCCTCGAAACAGCGCTTTTGTACCGTCTGAATGGGGACTATAACCCACTCCATGCTACTCCAGAACCGGGTGTTAAGATGGGCTTCGGAGGACCTATCATTCATGGTCTTTTCTCTTGGAATACGGCTGCGCATGCGGTGCTTAAGGCGTTTGGTGGTAGCAAGCCTGAGAATCTGAAGGAGTTTCAGGCGAGGTTCGCTGCGCCGGTCAGGCCGGGGGATAGATTAGTGACGGAGATGTGGAGGATGGGTGGGGCGAAGGATGGGGTTGAGGAGATCAGGTTTATCGTGAAGATCGAGGGGGGAAAGACTGTGTTGAGTAATGGGAGGGCGCTGGTAAAGGTTGAGGGGGAGAAGGCAAAGCTGTGAAGATGAGCTGATGGTATGGTAGACCTGTGCATCAAACTGAGCAGCATCCAACCCCAACTTTTGAAATCTTCCCATTTAGCAGACAAAAAAAGGGTATATTCCAACTAGCACGCGTATTCTCCCTATCCACTAATCGTTGTATCCCCATCCCACACCTCCATCATATCCAGCCACTCCAACACAAACCCCGCCACAATCCTCCCCCAATCCCTCACCGTCTCCATGTCCAGGTTCTCCGCATTATCCTCCATCGTATGCCACACATCCGGAAAGGGCTGCGGAATAACATGCAGCGTCTCCACCCCTCTTACTACAAACGGGACATGATCATCACTAATCGCCCCGACAGCCCTCTTCCCCTCCCCATCCGGCAAAAAGTTCTCCTTGGGCCGACTCTCCAACACCCCCAGCGCCCTCATCCTCGTCTCCACCCTCGCCAGCGCCTTATACGCCCAATGCGTCGTAGGAAAGTAACTCGGCACCGTAGGGCCCTTCGCGCCTAGCAAATCCAGCAGCATAAACAAGCTAATCTGGCTCAGCGGACTGCGGTACTTGTAAAACTTCTCGCTGCCCAGCGCAACCTGGTTTCGCTCCTCGCCCCACACGCGCGCCAGACTGCGGCTCCCGTACAGGCTGTCGCTGTCGCTCCACTTCTCAAAGGCTTCCTCACCGTCGAGGAACAGGATCTGGATCCCCATGTCCATTTCCACGCTCCCGCCTTCGCCCAGCTCGGCCATCTCACGATACATGCGCGCTACGTGCTTTTCGACCGTTTGCGCAATGTACATCAGCATGGCTACCGGCGCGGCGCTGTCGGTCGCCCCGATGAAGCCCATCGGCGCGTATTTGGAGTCGTAGTGCGCGGCGAGCGTGAGGAGGTTGGATTGGCCCGTTTTGGTCCAGGGGGGTTCGCGGCGGGCGATGAGGTTGGCGAAGGGGATCGGGGCCGAGGGGGAGACTGGCGTTGTGGAGGTCGAGTTTTGCCATAGCAGCGTCCACGAGGGGAGTTCGGTGCGGAAGAAATTCGCGAGGTGTTGTTGGGCGGCGGTTTGGCCGGGTGTGCCGGGGACGCGGGGAATGAGGAGGGGTGCGAGGAAGGTGCCGTTTGTTGGGTCAAGGGCCTCGTCTGGGGAGGGGATCGCGCGGAGGAAGCTATCGGCGAGTGGTTTGTATGCTCCTGTGAGGCTTGTCCATGATAGTATGTATATGCATATTGTGTGGTATGGAAGGGAGGAAGAGAAGAAGAACATTGTGGTTCACTACGCGGCGTAGTAACGCAGGGGAAACGTTAGCATGCTGTCAGGCGTGAGCGTGAAGGAAAGGAAGGACACGGCGCCTTCTTTGTTGTGCTGAGGCACCTTCTGTGGCCCTACGGGGTAGTTTCATGACATCGTTAGCCGAAACAGATGTGGTCGTATTGATACTTAGACCTCCGAGCGGGTAGCAAGGTTTGCCGTGCTTTCCGGGTGTCAGCGGTGGAGGAGCATTGCGTTTCACAAGGCGGAGACCCTGGATGTTCCGCCCAGGTAATGCCAAGCGAGGTCACGTGTACTGTTATCAGATTCGGCGTCAGAATCAATGCCATCGCATTATAGACAGTGCATTGGTCAACACAAAAGAATCAATCTGGATTGCTACTCAGATGTAGCACCAAGAGTAAAACTACGTTTCCCACTCTCTCCACCCATCGGCCACGTACTCCCCTCACTCGTAGCGTTACGCTGGAGTAGCATCCTTCGCCGCCTCCTCACTTCCACCCTTCTCTAGCTTCTCCTCCGTCTCCGCCTTGATCTCATCCGCAAGCTCCTTCTTCTCTTCCAAAGACACTCCACCACCAGGCAGCTTAGTCTCGATCGTAGGCTCCGCTTCCTCGGGGTCTGCGGTGACAGGCTCAGTCTTGTCAGCAGTTTGACCTGGGATAGGCTCATCGGGGACCTCTTCCTTGGGCACATCCACAGAACTAGACTGTACTTCCTTGATGGTCGTTGGCTCAAGGTCTACCTCACCTGGCTCGACATGCTCCTCCTTCTCAAGGACCTCATCTGATGCCACTGGTGCTTCTGCTGACTTGGCTTCTGGCTCTTCCTCGGACTTAGCTGCCGGCTTCAATGCCTCGTGGAGTTGGGCAGATATCTTCCAAGCAGGGACGTCAAGCGTGTTCTCATCACTGATGCTGAAGACGGTGGTGCTGGGAGTGATCGACAGCTTCTGCTTGGGCACCGCGACCTCGGCCGTGACGGTTGCCGCAGGCGACGGCGAACTGGTCGGCTTTCTCCTCTGCGGGCCCTTAGCCCTGCCTTTCCGAGCATCTGTCAGAGGCTTCGGCGGCTCTTCCTCCTTTTCCGGTTCCGGCTCTTTGATCTTGGGCGCTTGCGGGCCGAGACCCAATTTGCTATTCAGATCCTTCAAGAAACCAGCTTGAAGCGCGGCAATCTTACCGCCAGCTGGTCGAGCGGGGACGGCTGGCTTCGCCTTAGGTTGGGGTGCAGCTTCAGCACTTCCCTGAGATTCCAACGTAGGGACCTTGTCTGAGGATTTTGTGAGCGGCTTGCTGGGCCGTGCGGGAACTGAGGGCTTGGGTCGCTCGGGAATGACCGGTGCTTTCTTCTCTACTGGAGAGATCTCCTTGGCTTTCTGCGGTCTTGCCGGGATCGAAGGACGAGCAGGCACAGTAGGCTTGTCGGTGACGGGCGGATCATCAGCATACTCATTCGTGTCTTCAGTCTGTGGACCGGTAACAGTTGTCTCGAGCTTGCCGTGATCGGGAGCATCTTCCCAGATATCTTGACTCGGGAAGCGCTGTTTCATGCCCGGCCTAGTTGGCTCAGACAGGTGCTCTTTACTGAGGTGCTTGTTCGCGAATCTCTTGGTATGTTCGGGAAGGAAGGACTCCTGATCCTCTTTGGTGATGTTCTCCTTGCGAGCTTGCTCTGTAGCCGGCTTCTTAAAAACATCGGCAGAGTCCGTATCACCGGGTGTGGCCGGTTCCTCGGGCATTTGTGGTGTATCAACAGTGGTCTCCAGGTGATAGCTACTTGGCGAGTCTTCCCATACATCTTGGCTTGGGAAATGGTGGCGTGCGAGGTTGTCGGGTCGCTTCAGCTTGTCTGCAGCCGACTTTGGTTTTTTGGGCTCTTCATTCTCCGGAAACAGTGGCTCGTACTCTTTTGTCGACTCAAGTGATGTGCCCGATCTGTCGCCCTGTATAGGGCTGCCGATGAATCGTTGCCTACCCAAATCTCGGCTGTTGCTTCTGCTAGAACTCCTGCTCTTGGGTGGTTTGGTAATGTATTCGGGAGTACCATCTTCATTGACGGTGTATTCGCCGTTTCGCTGTCGCTCCAGCTCTGGCGACACGGCAGGCTGCCTCCACTCAGCTTCGGGGTGTTTTTTGATCTCATCGGATGCTAAGATAGGTACGCCGTACCCGCGTTCAGAAACCCACCCACCTTCCTCTTCAGTGTTGCCGCCCTTAGGTCCAAGGTCCTCTGTCGGTGGATCGTAGCCCCCGCCATGAACTTTGCTAGCGCTCCGGGATGGAGGGTCGATGTGGATGACATCTTCTTCAGCTTCACTGTCTTGAGTCTTTTGCTTTGTCAGCTCAGCTGGGAAGCTGGCCTGGTGCAGAGGGGACTCCGCTGCAGGCGCACTTTTGCCGCTTATTGAAGTGGGGCGACCACTCTGAGGGCGTGGTGAAGCCATTCTGGACGCATACTCCTCGCTTGCCATGTAACCAATTTGTTCGTCGGGGGTTGCGATAGCTTCCCGAGAAGTACCTGCAGACAGTTATTAGTAACGGGCAAGAAGTAATGAGGCAGCGATCGGTAGCGTACCCATTCCAATTCCTTGGGAAACCGATGCGTGGACTAGCTTGTCCAGTTTGTCCGACTCCCAGTTGTAATCCTTGCGGTTGTCCTTGATGTGCGGGCCATACTCGCCAGCCTTCTCGCGTTTGAGGTCCTCCGGATGCTTTGCGTACCACTGCTGCTCGAATTCGTTGTTTGGGATCTTGCCGTGGCCGTGCATGCCATAGCTACCGGGAGGACCGTGGAAAATTTCTCGGCCGCTCTTGGTGCGGCTGTGGTACCTAGGAGTGGGCTGGCCCTCCTTGTTGAAGAACCCGACTCCGGTCGAGCGTCCCTGCTCGTAGGGAGAAGGCGTGGGTGCCTGTACATCTCCGGCGTTCGGGTACATGGGCACTTGCACGCCAATCTCTGGGATGCCATGTTCGCTATCTCCCTCCTCCTTGTACATGGAGCTTGGGCGCGACCTGCCACCGGTGGAGGATGCCGCTGAGTGCGCGGACTCGGTGTAAACCGATTTCTCGTCGGGCACGAGCTTGCCCACGCCGGCAGCCGCAGCTTGGTTTGAGTCGGTGCGCGTCACAGTCTGAATCCTGCTCTTTGCTGTGGCGCTCGGCACTGAGGCTTTCGGAGCATATAGAGGCAGGTCACCCGCAACCTGCTTCGTCTGCTGCGGGGACCCTTCGCTCTGGTTCGTGAGGGTCTTGGAGAGGTCCTCGAAACTCGCATATTCCATGCCCTCCTCGCCAAGCGATGGGAGGCTGACGCTCGGCGGGCGCTGCGGCGGCTCAACGCTGAGTGTTGACTCCCCACGCTGGGCATTGTGTAGAAAGGATGGATCGTTCAACGGCGACCGCGCGAAGGTGTCGCGGTTGGGCGAGACTGAGCGGTCGACGGTGCGCTTCGGACGCGGCGGCACCTTTGGGAGGTCCATCTGAGGACTATTCGCAGCTCCGGATCGAGCTGGGCGCGGGGGTATCGTAGGTGGGGCAGCCATTGTGTCTGTTGTGAGGGTGTTGGTAAGGTGGTGAGAGAAGAAAAGGCAGGCTGTAGCTGTAAGATATGCAAAGTCAGTGATGGGCCGCCGCCATTGAATGCGTAAACGGATCAAGTGAGATAAGCTGCTAGGTCGAGCGAATGGAAGCCAGCAACTGCTCCTCGTTGCAAGAAAGTCATCCAAGAGCTGCAGCTGCGCTCCGGCGAGCTCCATGCAGCAGCGATCGAAACCGGGCCAATGAGGGAAGCGCCGATTGAGGGCAAAATGAAGCTGGGAGAGCTGGACAAAGCCGGCATTAGCCAGAGACTCACCTGAGAGGGCGCAAACGGGCGCGTCGACGATAAGAATAGATCAATGCGAGGTTACCAAGGTGCTGTCTTGGAAGGAGACGCAAAATGCTCGATCCTGCGATCGCCGGGGCAGTGGGTTTAAGTAGAACAGCTGGAGACCCGCAGTGATGCAAATGCTTTCGATGGCGCAAGGGCCTGTCGTTTGGCATGCAGACATGGGCGCCCTGAAAACTTGAAAGCCCCGCTAAACCCTGCTTCAACAAGAGATACATCGCCGAGCCATTGTAAGAAATTGCCTCTAGTGGTGAATTGATACAACGCGCCAATACCGTGGCGAGCATTACCGGCACGAGCTGTGCGACGATTGATGAAGCCGCTACGGTCTTACATGATGCTTGATCTGTACAACTTGCGGAGCTTGAACCCTTCTACATGCTTCACTGTTCTTTCACAACGTCAAGACTACCCATGGCTTGACAAGAGTACTTTCTACAGTCTTTTACCATCCAAATCTGCGGCATTTGTCCAAAGACACTGCGCGGATTCTTCGATGCTGCGGCTTGACGCTACGCCACGATGCTCGCTAGCGTTCCCCGCGAATGATCAGCTGGTTGGCAAGCTGTTCCTGGGCCCATCTAACGAGCCATTCATCGTCATCGCGAACGCCGTCATGCCCATGGGTCACCAGCGCGATCAAGCGCCAGTTCCGCCGTAAAGCATCTGTTTGAAGGATGAAAGCTGAGGGCATTCGAGCCAAGCCGTGGGGAATGCGAGCATGTTACCAGATATCTCGCGAGCTTGCGCAATAGCTTGTTGTGCATCAAAAGTCGAACGGTCTTGACTAAAGGTATGCTGAGATCATATCATACGGATCATGTTGGGTCCGTTCCTCATTCCCATCATGTGGGTCGCTGCATGCAGGCGCATTACGTAGTTTGCATTGGGAAACCGACCTAGATCCCCATGAGGATGTATTATGGTACTCGCGAGAAATGTTCGTTGAATCGATCGATTGTCCAGCAAAACCATTTTCAATTCCGAACCGCCGACCGATCCCAGTCTTTTGAAGATGAAGAAACCCATATCAACGCCTAGCTTCTGCTTGATGATACAAAAATTCAGACCCTATTCGAGCCAGACAGCCCGAAGAGCAACAGACTCCAACCCGGTATGCGCGCTTCCGGCGTCGTGAAGTCGCTGTGACGACCTACAGCGACCTCCCTTACGTTGCGCAGACCGTCTTTCCCTATGCCTCCATGCGCTTCAGCTGCTCCCTCATCCGCAATCAACATCTTTATTCCAACAAAGCCCGCCTATATGATCATCTGCGCAACACCCTGGCCACCCAATGTCTTGCTGCCTTGGAAAGCTTGTCCTTTGATAGCAGCGAGTAGGTAGAAGACGGCGGCGAGCGTGAGGAACACGGCGGCGACGATCAGGCTTGTGGCCTGGGGCCAGATGCTGATCCATTGAACGATCCCCATGACCGCATATACCGCAGCGCGCGTGTAGTTGGTCTCGATTTTGCGGATGGCAGCGTCGAACTTAGCCGAAGTCGGGCAAATGCGCAGAAGGAGCGGGATTTCGATGAAGAGGATGATGAACGCGCACACTCTGCAGAGATTTAGCCTACTGAGCCATGCCCAATTGTGACTCCGGGAGGACTGACAAGCAGACGATGCTGAAGGCGATGACGAAGTTCGCATGGAATATGTTGGCTATACCCAGTGCAAAGCACAGGAAAATGCACAGCACACCTGTCCTGTTTCCAGTCAGCGTCAATTCAAGCCATATCTTCGTGTATCCTAATGTCCGCTCCATTGTATCGTCCAAGCGTCCTCGCGGCCGGGTCTCGCGGGATGCCAGTTGCACATCGCGATGCGGACCTCACGCAATTCTGCATGGTTTTACGCTTATCGCGACTGCGTTGCTGAACGGGATCTCGAACGGGAGTGTAATTGCGACTGACCATTGTCCATAGATACCTGCGAAAAGGACAGGTCAGCAACATTTCCTGCGTCAAACATTGTGTCTCCTTACTGAAATTCCGCGACCTAAACTCCTCGGCGAGCGTCATCTCTGCGACTGCGATTCTTCGAAGCGTATAGCAGAACTCTTAAGGGGGACGGTGACGAGTCGGAAAGGGGATGTTGAAGCTGGCGGTGGCTGGCTTTGTTGCTGGCCGGAAACTCAGCCCTACAGCAAACAGAATCAGGCGACCGTTGGTGGTGGTGTTGGCGGCGACTGTGAATACACGAAGGTGTACGCGTAAGTTGGATGTGGCGCTGCAAGATGGAAAGGTTCGGCTCGGGGATGTATTGTCGTTGCCTGGCAACTTTGACGGCTGTTCTTGGGTCGGCGGTGCGCTGGTGTCGTAACTGGTGAGCGGCGACGTTAGGGCGGATCTTGCCGCAAAGGGTCTCGGTGCTGTTCCACTAAAAGTCCCGAGTCCAGCTTACCCTTGCCGTTTATTTTTGGCCTCGACTTCCTCAAGCAGACCTTCACCACCGGACAGAGCCGTCGCAACTCACCAGTATTTGCCTCGACTGCACCAAGGCGTACATAGCTATAGACTTGTGCCTCTACGTCGCCATCCAGTTCCGAGAATGAACAAAACTGCCAAGCCGCATCTGCAGATCCATCCCCCAGCACCATGAATCCGGAGGAAAAAGTGTATCATGAAGGCTTCATGCGTGAGGCCATAAACATGGCGAGTCAAGCCCGCCGGCAGATATGTGTTTTGCATCCACGAGGCTTGACTGACTCCTTCAGGCCGAGCTTGCGCTCAAGAGCGACGAAACGCCTGTTGGATGTGTCTTTGTGAAGGATGGCCACATCATCGGACGCGGCATGAACGAGACCAACCGCACGCTCAACGGCACCCGACATGCGGAATTCGTCGCTCTGGCAGGTATTCTGTCGACGCAGCCCATCAGTATCTTGAAGGAGACGGACCTCTATGTCACGGTCGAGCCGTGCGTCATGTGTGCGTCGATGCTACGACAGTACGGCATCCGGGCGGTCTACTTTGGCTGTTGGAATGAGCGCTTCGGCGGAACAGGAGGGGTCTTGACCATACACTCAGAGTAAGTTGTTGGTACTACCGCACTTCGAGCAAGATGTTGACGCTCCGCAGCCCAAGCGTCGACAAGCCCTATCCCGTGCACGGCGGCATATTCAGGGAGGAAGCCATCATGCTGCTGCGCAAGTTCTACGTCCAGGAGAATGAGAAGGCGCCGGAGCCCAAGCAGAAGAAGACGAGGGAGCTGAAGACGGAGATCCTGCCCATGGACATCCACGCTCCCAAAGCATCACCTTTGCCATCGCCTAACCTCCCAGTCTGAAGACTTCCCACTCACATACGCATAGACACCAACCATCATAGTTTCTTTTCTATAGCTATGCCGCACTTCTCACGGTGTTTCCAATCACAATGCATTTTCTGTTGTACCAACATCGAGGGTGCCGGTCCGCGCTCCTTCCCTAGCCGTGCGTAGTGATTCTCCAACGCTAGGGTGGACTCGGCTTCCACTCCCGAGTATCGTGACTCTGAGCAGGACCATGTGGATGCTCGAGGGCTGCGGCCACCGAAACGTATTTATAATGCTTAGGTCGCTCTTCCTTTCACATCGTCCTGCCCCACTTCTTCTCCATCAGAGTCCTCCGGCTTCGGATTCAACCTCAACAAACACTTTCCATCATCGCCCCAACAACACAGTGCGGGCGTCCCACTTAACGGTCAACTCAGGAACAGTCAACACGTCTTCGATCTCAAGGCACAGCAAACGCAGAGCAACATGATGTTGAAGCATCGACCGGACAGTCTAAAGTACGAACCAGGCTTGTTTGGCTCATATTGATTACTGACCTCCACTAGGACTAGCCACCGCCGCAGGGCTTCCTTCCCAAACACAGAGGCCCTTGGGTCAGCCAACCGCCATCGCTTGCGGGAGCAACGCGCTGAGACCAAGGGAATACTCCAGGAACACAGGCTCATCAGAAATGCCAAAGCCGCTGTACAGCAGGTGGCTAAGGATGAGACACCTGGGTCCACGGCAAACAGTCCTTCATTCTCATCCCCCTTCGCCGGGCCCGTTCAGCGAGAACACCGGTAAGTTATGCTCCATGGCTGCTTTTACAAACTGTCATCGGCTCACCCTTGATTTTTAGTTACGAATCCCCCACGAAAGTCATAGCAAAATGCACGAGTTTCCCCTTCCTCACGCTGCCAGCCGAATTGAGGAACGAAATCTATGGGTATGTGCTGACATATCGCCGCAAACTCTGCAGTTCTATTGCTCATCGCACGAATGGGACGGAGATCCACAAGTCACCCCAGATCGACACTGTCATCCTCGTAAACGAGCTGGCTCGTAGGGTGGAGCGCCGCAAAGTCCACGAGTTGGCGGAGACTGATCCAGGCAACACACGAGTGGAGAGACGTAACCTCAGCTTGACTGGCCAGTATCACCTGCTAAACACTGACGATATGATGGGAACACGCCTCGCTCGACCACTGTTCCCCGGTTGCTCTTTAATCGACGTGAGCATCTTGAGGGCGTGCAAGCAGACCTACCGTGAGGGGATCTACATACTGTACACGAACAACATCTTCGCCGCTATCTTCCCCGCGAATGAGAAGATGCAGGGTTTCGAAGACCTCTGGCCCTCGGGAATAAATCTCGGTCGAATTCAGCGCCTACGCCTCGAGCTGCAAGTCGACCCAATGCAAATTGGGTCAACCAATGTCAATCTTCAGCGAAACATGACAGCAATCTTTCAACAACTACAGAAGCTGAAACATCTGCAGGTCGTCGTTACTTTCTCCAACATCTACTGGGCTCGGATGCTTGCCGATATGTTCCGAGCGTCCTGGCGAACCGATCCCTATTATGTGAATGTTATGGAAGCTCTCATGACCGCGATGCCAGAGACCGTTGAAGACATTACTTGGGGACCTTCCATCAAAGAGAGGGAGTATGGGGACCACGGTGGTCATGAGCCAGTGGAAGGACACATCCTCGCAGAGATATTTGCCATGCACCAAGAACACAAGAGAGTCGAGGCAACCTCTGCACAAGTGGTACTCGACTCCGTCCCTACTCCTTCGCCATCACAGAGGAGAGTCAACCTAGCCGACGGTCATGGAGATGGGCCAGGGCCGTGGCGCTAACCGGGTCTCTCGTGCCTCCAAGCACAAGGTATCAAGCTGAGGTCAGTCTACATCTTAAACGCTACATTATTCGGATTAATGCTTATGACCTAGCAGACACAATCATACCTCTATCGAACTCCACACCTAGCAATTATGCACCATCCTCCACCCACCCCACGGCTGGCCATACCCGAACGGCTGCGGCGTATACTGATAGAATTGCACACCACCCACACTGACCTCCGGCGGCACCTTCATCCTATACGTCATCTTTGGGCGACACCCACCACTATTAATCACCCTCTTCACCGGCTCCTTATACCCGATGCCCGCGCTCGAATCCGGCACCTTCGGCAGCTCGCCCGTTGTCCCAAACCATGACCCTGTCGTCGGGGCCGAATTCCACGTTACGTCAAACGGCACCGGCGACGGCACATTATACACATCGGCTTTCACCGGACCCCCGAAGTACGGAAACACCTGCGATAGACTATCAGCAAAAACGACCCAAAAAAAATTTGTCTGCATCCACTCACCCAGTAGTACCCCGGATCGAAGAACAACTCCAGCTGGCAGCCCCACGACCCGGAAGGAATATTGAACTCGAAGACTGTGTCGAAGGAAGTGTATGAAACATTCTTTACGGCGAAGGAGCCCGGGTTGTTGCCCAGGCCTCCGGTAGGGTTGCTGCTGAAGTCGGGCATGTTCGAATAGATTATGGTCGTGTAGGCGGGATATTCGACCGCGCAGCTGCGGCGCTCTGCTGGCGCGGTGGCTGCTAGTAGAGGTAGCAGCAGCAGTAGGATAGTGAATATCATTGCGTTATAGACTTATGTCTGTCGAATCTGAGGTGAGAGCTTGGAATATGTAACGAAGCGTGAGCAAGCAGTATAGTCTGGGGTGAAGACGGCCTTCTTATGCGAGGTGGAGGAGACACAGAGAGCTACAGTAGCATCGAATTGCCTGGGTAAGAGTAGGGATTACGAGGGAGGCAGGGATCCGACACCGCGGAGTGGCTTAACGTTGTTGGAGTTGTCGTGAATCTGAATGGTGGAGCATGCATCTCGCATTCCCCAACCGGGAGTGTGTATCTCCACCTCGTATCCAGCATCGTAAAAGCATCACTTGACGACCATCCAGTGTAGCACAGCGTCTTCCAAGGAGACTAAGAGCCATGTAGTAGGCGCCATATACGGTATGTTGGAGTGTTAGTAGGGTGAGGCTTGCACGTGGCTTCGTATCCCTCGGTCTCGTCTAGGGCCGAGGCGTTCCGCTCTGCGAGCCAGTAACAACAGGCCAGGTTAAGTAGGCCTGACATAACAGGAGCAAGAGTTGGAGAGATTATGAATAGCAACGTGCGATATACATGGTAGAAGTCGGGTGAGGTCAATATACGCAGAAGCAGGGGAGGAGAAGAAGACGTGGCGTGAGTGAGTACGGGGAGCACCAGCGTTTTTGAACACTAGATGTATTTGGTATTCTAGACAAAGTGCGGGAGAGCAGAGCATAAGGCTCGCTGCGAGTTCCCATGGGTTGGTGATGATCAACGTGCAGTCCTACCAATTTTCGGCTCCATTCTCTCCTATTTCTTCATCCCTCCCATCCCTATTTCAATACTAATTCCTTGTCTTTGAATCGCTCCCACGTTGCGCCAGAGACATTACTCGCGCCCCGAAAACGCGGTGTAGGAAATGTTCGCTTGTATGCGGATCACATAGAAAAAGCATCGCAGCTGTAGGATATGCAAAGACCAAAAATAGAGACAAAAGGAAGACCTGCCAAAACGCCGTACGTAACTCGTAGAGAGAAAGCCACCAGCAACATGCTATACAAAAAAGAGAAATCCCGAGAGCCCATGGTATTGTACTTGCACCGTATCCCCATGAAAATGCCAAAAGTCGCGCCGCGTCGCTATACCCTACGAGAAAGACCAGCTACTGGAACATCCACTGACAGTGGCAAGCATCCGACGGGTCAGTCCGCTTGACTGCCCTCTTCTTCTTCTGCGTCGTATTCGAGGGAGCCGTCGATGAAGATGGGGTTGGACTGCTAGCGAAGAAGTCGTCGAATGACGGATCTTGTTCTTGGAGCCAGACGATGATGGGTCCGCCGGGGCCTGCTTGCGCTAGCTTGCCGTTGTCGAGGAGCTGCATTTTCTGGCAGAAGGGCTGTGGTGCTCCAGGGAGGCGTCTTTCTTCGATCTTGACGATGCGCGGGTAGGGAGGTACACGAGGGAATGAGCCGGGGTTGCTGTCGCGCCGTTGGGGCCGCGTGCTGGGGGTGGGAGTCTGAGAGGGTTCGGTGAAACCGTTGAATGGGGAGGTTTGGGTTCCGGTGGGGAATGGAAGGTCGGAGGGCCCTGGGGTAGGGAAGCCTGTCATGCTGGCTGCTGTGGAGTTGTCTGAGACGTATATGTAGCCTTCAATGTATGTCTGGTTCCAGATGCACATCCACGGGTTGTCGCCGGGTTGTACTTGGAAGCGATGGCGGTATTCATCACTCCGCTTTTTGCGGAGCGATGCACCGGCGGCGAACTCCTCAGTGTTCAGGATGACGATCTTGTCGTATCTGGCTGCGAAATGCCAGGCGGGCCCAAAGCCTTTGTAGTCGAGGTCGACGACAAGCTGCAGGGGCGCGGTCAAGATGGTGGGCGGTTGAAGACCGTATTGGATACTTCCATCTGGCGCGATGAATGCCAATAAGGAAGCGATTGGTATATCGTCCGTATAATTGACGGTCAAGGTGAGGGGTGCGAATGACATCTTGCAAGACCATGCGGAGTACTGGTTGCCCTGCGTTAGGCAGCCAGGGCTGCTTTCTTGCGCGATGCCAAGTGGCAGAGAGAATTCTCCTGTAGGTAATGGAGATAGAGATGTTGGGGAAGGAATGGGACTAGCGTCGAAAAGTGAGTTCGGTGTTCCTGTGACTTGTGGCACCCTGCACCTGTTAGCAACGCTTCTCTATACTGCGCATGGGCTATACGTACGGATCATCATGATCGGGTCCGTTGTGCTTGCCATCATTGTCGCCTCTGCTTTTGGCCTTCTTCGAAAGGAAAGTTCCAATTGCAGCGCCGAGAATGACGGCGAAGACCAGGAGGACAATGAGCAGAATCAAAGCCACGGTCACTGGTATCTTGTTTCCCAAAATTCGTTTCTTCCGCCACGATACTTTCCTCATGCTTCTTGTTGATTCCGCCTTCTCGTATATGCTGTTCTCCGTAGTCAATAGAGAGGCAGATTCCGAGGTGGTTGCGGGTCTTGGAGCGGCGACGTCGCCAGTCTGGGTCTCTGGTCGTTGTTGAGGCAGGCGAGCAGGTGCAACGGACGTCGGAGGAATGACTGGTGAAAGTGGTGATGGCGGTGGGGAATTGTTGACGAGGGCTTCATCGGATCCATTGGCCAAGTTCGGTCTCGACTCTGCAGGCGTCGCACTTGCTTCAGCCGCCATGGAGGCTTTAGTGGGCCCCTCCTCTGGATGCCGCGAGTATGGGGGCAGTTGCTCAGCATGGCCGTCTGGCCCGATTATGTCGGACTCCTCCCCATACGGGCCAATCTGCCTGTGGAAGCCAGGGAGACCAGGGAAGCCGACCGGGATCGCAGTCTGTATTTGCGGCATCGGCGCCTCGCCATCAATGTTTTGCGCGTACATGCCATAGGGATGTGTGGGGCCCTGCAAAGAGGTCGACCGCCGCAGGTGCGGTTGTGTGGACGTGGTCGCTATGCTGGAGTTTCGTGCTATGGTATGCTGGGCGTACATGCCATACGGGTGGCTTGGACCCGTTCCAAACTGGCTCTCGGATCTTGCCATTGTCGCAAAGGACGCCGTTGAGCTAACTGATTCTCGATGTTGCAAGGGCGTCGCCTGCGAACTTGGCCCGCGGGCATGCGCCCCGACATTCTGACCATCCTGGGGTATCGACTCTCGCGGAAAGGGGACTTTGGCTGTGCTATTTCGCGTTGCTACTCGTCGCAGATTCGTCTCTGCAGAATTCGGCGGTACAAACTGTGGCCGCGTCCGTTCGTTCCGGTCGTGGTCCTGCCCGTCGCCTGCCCAACCCTCCCCGGCGTTGGTTGGCCGAAATCCATCGGAAACTGAGGGCATGAAGTCATCTTCGTCGGGATCCACGGCAAACTCGTCGTCGAAGACATTGGGGTTCTCGGTCGGGCGCTGGGCCTGGTCGTCTTTGCTGTTGCGTCGCTCCATCGCGTTGTGACGGTCCCAAGCCCCGATTACCCCTTACAGGGCCCTTCCAGAGGTGGCAAACGCGCCAGTCAAGGTCGCAATCGAGCGTACCGCGCGCAAAGGCGACAGTCGGGGCGCAGGCGACGGAAGTGGTGGTGAGAGAGCGTGCGAGCGGCGAGTCGTGGTGTGGTGTGGTGAAGGGCGGGCGTCTTGCGAGGCGGGTGCCAGGCTTGAGACGGATGTCAGGGCCCGTCTGGAAGCAGCGACCGACGGCACTTCCCAGAGTGGGCACTAAACCAGGGTTGGCACGTTCAAGACCTTGACAGTTTCAGGATCGACACCACCGCCAGCCAGAGAACAACGAGCAAGAAGCACCGTTTGACGTCGAGCACGTCCAATTGCAGCCGTTACTGCGCGAAATCCTCCTGCTTTTTGGATACCGTTATGCCATGCTGTGCTTTTTCGCCAAAGGCTTGCTGCAAACCATTGGGGCAATAGGCGTGAATTTAGCCATGCGTGCCACGGCAGATCGTCTCCCCTCCCACCCAATATCGGGCACTTCGACCGCCTAAGCCTCATCATGATCTGTTCACAAGCAGACCCTCGTCGACGGCATCCACCACCTCCCAATAAACTTAGACAGTTTCTCGAAGCGTTTCACACTGCACGGGGACATCCAAGTGCCTCTTCTCTACAACCCACTGCGAGCTCAGATCGTGTGCGGACGGCGCCCATCCCCTCATCGCAGAACCGGACAGATGGTTCATTTGCCTACCAGATTGATTGCTTCTCCAGCTCTCGCTTACGGAACATGTCCCGTCTCGAACGGGTGGGCACTCTCCGTAGAATCTACGCCTATACGCTCTCCGAGTCTGGTCGTATTGAGGAAAGCCCACAAATGAAAGCCCAAGAAACGCGAACTGTCACTGCAACATACCACATTGATGCGAGCTTGTGTCTCCTCCACTTGCGCAAGGGTGCTTGCACAATGGTGTCATATGTGCTTCCAAAGTAGCCCAGTCACGAGAATGTGCTGCTCGGGCTATTACTCTTTCCTGTCATGGCCCGGCTGTCGCTGTCGGCTTTTACTCTTCGTATAGCCGCCGAGAAGACTTGAAGTCTGTCACTGCTGTCATCCCGGAATACAAGCTCGGGGAAGCCCCAAAGCCTTCGCGCCTCTTCACACGAGCAGCCGAATCGACATCAGCCGTTCCCACCCACTCCTATAAGGGTAAACTAATGCTGTCGCTCGGGCAATCGACTTAGTACGAGCTAGTTGCTATCGACTCGGTATGCATCCTGTTTTCTCTGCATTGGATCCAAGGATGGCATTGGATAGCCACGCGGTATCCCCACGATAAAGCTCATGCAGGATGCAAGAGTGCGTAGTCGTCTAACGTATGGAAGTCGGCTGAATAGAAGTAGTGGTAGGAGAGCCTCGGCCATCTCATGACAGTCACAAGTGGTTGATGCAGAAGCCTGTTTGGGCGAACCTATCGACAAAAGACGAGTGAGAAATGGCCGACGAAACCCGTTGCTTGGGCCACCACAGGCCAGAGTAGTGAACAAACGAGTTTCGATCGTTGAAAACGAGGAAAAGGTCGACGTGATTGCTGAGCGTTGGAGCGTGCTGTCCACGTAGAAAGGGTGAATGGTCGTGGGCAGCAGTTTCACACGGAAACTGGTCATTGATGAGGGAGAGTGCAAGTTTCCAATCCGAAAATCAGTCCACAGAAGTAGCAGGTTTGATGTCCGCTGGCTTCAACAGCGGAGGGTGGCGGGGCAGCCCTCCCCGCAGCGGAGGATGGCTCGTCCAACTGTACGTCTTATCAGCTACCGAGCGGAGGGTTACGGAGGTACACGAGTCCTGACAGGCCAAGCTCGTCGATGAGGTCAGACGTAACGGACGGTCGACGAGATAAGCACTGGCGACATTCACACCTTGGTGTACCTGGCCCTAGTCCATCTTGGGAAGAACCCTGCATCTTGCCAAGCTCCTTCGCGATAGGCCAACGTCCATATCTCCTGCACTCTGCGGCGCCACGCCAGCGCCGATTGCGGTGGAATTTGTTTGCGAGCCTTCAGAGAGTGATGAAGGGGCACCTGTCTATAGAATGATAGCAGAGAGCTGAGGGGCAAGAGCATTCCATCATCGCTCAGGGCTTGGTCCAAATCGCCGCGGTGGCCTTCAGATCATCTCTCCGGCAACCGCTTGGAGGGCAAATTGGCGCGTGTTGAGAACCCAATCTTCCGCACAAAAAGACAAAAGCAGTTAACTCTCCTTTTGTCGCGCTTAACACCTGGCGGCGAACACTCAACTCGCCAATTGCCACCTCCAGATCGCCGCTACCCAGACCGCAATTTGCCTTTGTTGCAGCCCTTGAGAGGAACACTACTTAACCAGCGGTGTGAACCATCCCCACAGACACACTCTCCCTCCGCGAAATCCTCCCCTTCAACTCTAAACACACGCAATCATGGCTGCCCGTCCCTCCAACATTGGTATCAAAGCCATCGAGCTTTACTTCCCTAGCCAGGTAAGCCAGTAAACAACCCCGCTATCTGCAACTTTTTTCTGCTACCGCACCTCCGCCTCTACGACACCTCTAACGCTTTTCCAGTGCGTCGAGCAGTCTGAGCTTGAAAAATTCGATGGCGTCTCCCAGGGGAAGTATACGATTGGTCTTGGCCAGACCAAGATGTCCTTCTGTGACGATCGCGAGGGTGAGTGGCTCCATTGGGCGTGCGCCCCATGTGCGCACACGAGACAGAACCTAACTAAATTATTTACTGTGCAGACATCTACTCCCTCGCCCTGACCACCGTTTCCTCGCTTCTCAAGAAGTACAACATCGACCCCAAATCCATTGGCCGCATGGAGGTGGGCACCGAGACGATCCTGGACAAGTCGAAGTCGGTCAAGTCAGTCTTGATGCAATTGTTCGAGAAGTCGGGCAACTTCAACGTTGAGGGTGTGGATACCGTGAACGCCTGCTATGGCGGCACGAACGCCCTGTTCAACTCAATAAATTGGGTGGAGTCCTCGGCTTGGGACGGCCGCGACGCAATTGTCGTGGCTGGCGACATTGCCCTGTACAAGAAGGGCAACGCGCGCCCAACTGGTGGAGTTGGCTGTGTGGCTATGCTTATCGGTCCCGATGCTCCCCTCGTCATGGAGCCAGGCTTACGCGGCACCTACATTACCCACGCGTACGATTTCTATAAGCCCGACCTCACGAGCGAGTACCCCGTCGTTGATGGTCACTATTCCATCCGCTGCTACACCGAGGCTATAGATGCCTGCTACAAGGCATACAATGCTCGCCAGGAGACCTTGAAGTCCCAAGCCAACGGCGTGAATGGCGCGAACGGAGTCAATGGGCACACTCAGGAGGATACACCTTTGGACCGATTCGACTACATGTGCTTCCATGCACCCACCTGCAAATTGGTGGCGAAGTCGTACGCGCGCCTTCTCTACAATGACTACTTGGTCAACCCATCCAACCCGCTCTTCGCCGATGTCCCTGCTGAGCTTAGGGATCTCGATTATGCTGCATCCATTACGGACAAGGCGGTAGAAAAGACATTCATGGCGCTTTCTAAGAAGCGATTCGCATCTCGCGTGCAGCCGGGCATCCAGGTTCCCACCATGTGCGGAAACATGTACTGCGGCAGTGTGTACGGAAGCTTGTGCAGTCTGATCGCAAACGTGGACAGCGAGACGATGAACGGCAAGCGCATTGGTGTCTTCAGCTACGGCAGTGGTTTGGCCTCCTCCCTGTTCTCCCTGAAGGTCAAAGGCAGCGTTACCGAGATGCAGAAGCAAATGGACATCCACGCCCGCCTGGAGAAGCGCCGCGTTGTCCCGCCAGAGGCATACGATGAGGTAAGTCTTTGTCCGGCTTGATGTTGTTTTCAACAGCACGTGACTGACTCGCATAGATGTGCAACCTCCGTGAGCGTGCCCATCTGAAGAAGGACTATATCCCGCAAGGCAGCACCGAGGGCTTGTTCCCTGGTACCTACTATCTCACGCACGTCGACAGCATGTTCCAACGGAAGTACGAGATCAAGCAATAGATCATCCGATCGCCAACCGTCCAATTCGACGACAGCGCCCCTTCGATTCTCCAGTCCGCTGCATATTGAGCATTTGCAGGAGTCATTTCATGATTCAGCTTAGAGTCTCGTCAGCTGCACATCTTATACCACCTCTTTGGATTTTAGATCTCGTCCTTGTTGCCTTGCCTATGGGAGACTTCAGGAAGCAATGACTACGGGCTGGGAAGGAATATGATAGTAATTCATGATGGAATCGAGTATAGCTCGGGGAACTTAGATAGCTTGCCTGAATTAATCGCAGCCTTATTAGGTATGCTCCTTGCGTAATTCAATAACGCTTTCTGTGTGCGTGATGCATTTGTTCGTGATGCAGTGTGCCGCAACGCTTCCACCTGTACGACGTCGCTGGAACATAATATACACTTTTGTATGCCCAAAACATCATCTGTACATGCACAAGAACTTCAGTGCGCCGAAGGTATGGTGTTGTCCATGTCTCTTACCAAACGCCTCGTTGACCCAATGCTAAGCTAAATTTCCCAAAACACCATTGCAGTGCTGTCTGGTTCCTTCCACCCTCTTCACTCTAATATACCATCCACTTCGCCAGGCAACCTCTTAACTCTCCTCTGCTCCCAATTCTCCAGATCCTTAGCTTGTAATCTCTGCACGAAGATTAGCCTTCAGCCCCACCAAAGTCCACTCTCCCTATCACCCCTCTCTAATCTTTGTCCTTCCCAACGAACTCCACATCTAACCACCCTCCCCAAGAAGGGACAAAGCACACTCACATAATACTCGTCCTTCATATTAACCTTGCGTCTATTCTGTCCCAGCCCCATCGCCTCTTCCTGGCTTATCTGCTGATTCTTCCGATCATATCGTTCGTAGCGAAGCGCGGTGGCTGGCGTGAGGAGAAAGGAGCCGGCGACGATGGTGGCTATGAAGGGCAGGCCGAAGAGCGCGAAGGGGTGCTTTTGTAGGGCTTTGCGGTAGCGTGCGGCGAAGGTGTTGGGGAGCTCGGAGCGGAAGGAGCGCGATATGAAGGGTCCTGGCATTTTGGCGGAGGTGGAGGTGGAGGCGGAGGCGGAGGAATCTCGTAATTGGGATTGACTGTGAGACGCACTGCGAACTGCGAATGCTTGATCGTCTGATGGATCTTTAGTGGCTTGGCATGGTCACGGGATATCGCGACTTCAGCACGCGATTTCAGTTCATGTCCCGGGCTGAAATCGCGTCCACTACCTGTGGGATAAAACTCCCGCAATAACGCGATCACGAATTTGTGCTCCATTGAACTGCTTCGGACCGAGAGCTTATGTGCAGGCCTCGTGGAAGGCGCAATTGACAAGACATTCGAAAGACGTCACGGGAAATCCCACTCGCGGCTGCCTGTCTTCAAGATAACCTCAACTGTCTCGCGTCTGCACACCGCAATGACTGACAACTAAGCATCAATCATGGCCCGCAAAGGCGGGGGATCGACTCAACGGCACGCCGCGCCGTCGACCACGAATGGCAATCAGAACAACCTTCCCCCACCATCCACCATTGCCGCCCAGATTGTCAACAAAGCAGCGCACGCAAATGGCCACAACACCACAACTGAAAAGCTACCTTTACAACCTGACCAAGTCAAAGAGTTCCTCCAAGATCCTCGATTGGATGATTCGGATTCTGTCGTCATCTCCTTCGTCACAATCATTACGGAAGGCGGCATCGACGTCCTTTTCGAGGATCCCTTTGCCTTGGATCACCTGAAGGAATTGGGATCCCTTTCAATTGCCGCTCTCAAAGTCATCATCCGAGCGAAACCGTACCTGCTCTTCAGTCCTACCAGCGATGACCACGATAGCAGCGCTCGCCCACCGGTTCTCATTTGGCTTCTCCCAAAACTCCTGGGTCTGCTAGGGCAAGAGAATTTTCAGTCTCTACACGAAGATATACGAGATTTTTTCAGCACATGCCTCGATGTGTTCGGCACATCAGCAACGGCCCTTCTTCGAGTAGAATCACTTGTTGAGCTGTATCGATCCACCATCGAGGGTAAGTGATCAACCTTCTTCACTGGACAAGGTCTTACCATATCCATAGCTATCGTCGCGTCCTTGGACCCAGGCAGCGACCCTGAGATCCTACCATCACCTTTCGCCATCGTTCTACCTTCTTCAAGCAGCATAGGTGGTTTCTGGCCGGACAGTCAGCAGCTCGTCGCCCTTCCCCTTGGTCTGCAAAAAACTTTCACGTCGCCTGTGCATGTTATATGCGTCGCATTTCGGATCATCGTATCGCTAGCGGACTCTCACTTATTGTCACGAGGAAATTATAGCGGCATCTTCGTTGCTGAGACCTATGGACCTTGGATCGTCGACACCGCTCAAACTCTGTGGCAAGGCTTCCAACACTGGACCACCATGAATGGTCGAAGTCCTCTCCATGATGACATCGAAGCCATGTATCTGGATGTGCTGGAGCGCACAGCCCTCCCCATCGACGCACCGGCCGGAATCTTGTCAGCGCCAGTAAACTCGATGGCTTCTTCACTTGCTGCGATCTCAGAGCTAATTCGGAGCTTTATTGACGTCACTTTGGCAGATTCAAACCAGGTTCGACTCGCGTTGGTGCTCTTGCGAACGCGCACGAGCTTGAGCCCTTGTTCGAAGGGCGCGGAGTCTGGTTGCGGCAGGAGTGACTTGAGCCGCGTCTTCAAAGATATGTTGGAACCATGCATTCTGGATCTATGCTGTGAGGCTCGATCTCTCAGTTCCTTGCACAGAGATCTGCAGGTGCGTTCTACATATTTCTGCATAATATTGCTCGTCTAATCGTTACAGCTCGTATTATGTCTGTGGACTCCGCCCGGCAACTGGTCACTGGAAGTTAATGAGCTTCGCACGGCGCTGGCCTCTGATGATACAGAAAAGTTCTCGGACGATGGACTCAACCGAGAATCCGCCGCAGTACTCTCTACGTTTCGAGAGATGAATCTTCGAGATGAGGAGAGACCAAATAAACGACGAAGGACTTTGCCAGAAGCTGGTGACGACGAACGATTGTCCTTATATAATCAACTCCTCACTACACTGAATGGTAGTTCTCCCGACTCCCCTGTGTTGAACCTCGCTGGCTTGCACAACATCGTCCAGTGAGTACTCGTTTGCAATGCGTTGGATCTCTGGCTTACACACCTAGGGCCAAGTATGCTGCTTATCCTGATGCCTACGCATCCGCGGAGCAATGCGAACTATTGTCCGCTTTCGCGAAAGTGGCTTGTGTAGGCTCCCAGTGTCTACAGATTACAAAAGACCAGGATGCGTCCTGGAAGCATGCAGTTTGTGCGCTATGCGACGCAAAAAGTATGCAGCATCGCGATATCATGACCTACTGGGATGAGAATGCTTCTGGTGAGGTGTGGAAGGATGCAATAGCCGCAATGCTTGCAATCACACACGAAGAGAAGTTCCAGACATCTTCCCAGCCTCGGGTTCTGATGGCTATCGCCATTGGGCGAGTCTTTAATCACATCTGCGACCCTGAGTATCTAGATCTCGACATGAGCGCGCTGGGCCAATGGCTAATAGGTTCAATGAACCGATCGCTGCGGGAGTTGAGGATAGCAGCATCGTAGGTATTTCCACTGCCCCGTAGCAACGAAGCTAACACATATAGCCACGCTCTTATGAGTTTTCTTCGCGAAGACATATCTCAATCCGTGAAGGAGAAGAATCGCCGCTCAATTTTGCAGTTCTTCGCCGGCCTTACACAACGCGGCGTCCTTCCCCAGCAAGAGACACTCGTTATGGCATATGGCCAAGCTGCACGCATTTGTAGCGAGACTGAGCTCCCCATCGTGCTGAACCAGCTTGTCGATTACCTTGGCCACCCTCACCCCGTTATACACGGAATGGCCTACAACGAACTCTCCTCTCTAGCTGACGATTTCAACACATCGCCAATGGAGCTGCTCCGTCCATACTGGAGAAGCATCGGATTTTCCGTCATGAAGGACTTACAGAATATCCCTCAGAAGTCCCAACTTGTATCGGACCTGGTCGAATTGAGCGTGACACAACTCCTGGCGACAATTTACGGAGACGTACTGCCGCACCTAGTGCTCACCAAGCGCAAAGATATCTTGCAGCGCATTGCCACCGGCAAGAGGACATCAATTGAGCAAATCTGCACGCAGCCGCGAAAGAATCTTGGCGGTATTCTTGCCTTGCTCCTATGTCAGCCAGGAGACGACGTTGAGAAAAGGGCTTCGAATACCCTGATTGCCGTAGCCCCTGGATTTCGCCAACCAGGAATGGAACTCCATTTCTTGGTCCAGCAGGAACCCGCCTTTACTGCATGCGATGTCCTCAAATTAGCCGCAGATCAGGACAACAAGAACAAGAAAGACGTATGTCTTCACATCTCGGTCATCACCACTCTTCTTGCTAATCAGCACAGTATCACCTCGGCTTCCAACGCGTCGCCTCACTTTCTTGCGCAAATGATGGCGCACGCAAGCCCATGTCGAAAAGAAAAGCTATGGAGATGTTTGTCGGTAATCACATTCTGGGTATTATGGCTCACTTTTCAGACGTCATCGAGAATCCTGGTGGCGGCCATCCTCTGTCCGAACGGAAAAGGTGTGTGGGGGCCATAAGAGAGATGATCACTGTCACCGGCAAGGATGCCAAAGATGCTCTGCCTCAGGTACGTGACAATGTCTCTTCACTTGAAATCATGTCAGTGACTCACGATCGTAGCTCAGAGCATGCCTTCAGTCTGCTATGGCGGATCCGCATCTGTGCGACCAGGCCTTTGATGTATGGTCCGCACTCTTAACGATCCTCGATGAAGATGACTTGGCACTCGTTGTGGACCAGACATTCGCGCTGGTTGTGCATAACTGGGCATCTTTCTCGAACGAGACCCAGCTCCACGCTAAAGCCACGCTCGAACGCCTTCGCGAGGATTTCGGGACCTTGTTGCTGGCGCGCGTTGCATACATCCCTTCGCTGGCGGCGATACCTTTGCTATCGAAATTAGAAGGCGAAATCGCTCGCTTGAAGAGTAAAAAAGATACGGCAACGCTGTTCGGCATCTTCAGTGAGCGATGCGACGACGAGAATGCCATTGTCGTACAGCACGCTTTGCAAGAGCTACTCCCGTTTCTCGAAAAGCATCAAAGTGTATTGCACCAGTCTGCAATAACGCAGAAGCCACTACCCGCCCTTACACAATTGTGCCGCTCGCTGCTCGATGCGTGCGTCCGATTCACAGAGAGCAGCGGAGACATCTCCATACTCTGCGCTCAATGTTTGGGCCTCATTGGTGGCCTCGATCCCTATCGGGTGGAGACTGTGCGCGAGAAGAAGCGGATCGTCGTCCTCAGTAACTTCAAGTCCGCTCTCGAAGTCTTGAACTTTGCTGCCTTTATGCTGGAAGAGATTCTCGTCAAAGTATTCCTCAGGACCACCAACGCCAAGTCCCAAGGCTTTCTAGCATATGTTATGCAAGAGTTGTGCAAGGCCTGCGGCTTCAGCAACGAGGTAGTCGCCCCACGACCACGCTCTTCGCAATCAACCGCTTCGATGACTCGTTGGAACATGATGTCCGAAGCCGTACGACAGACGATATACCCCTTCCTAAATTCGAAATATTCGATCAATTCACGAGTGCCTGACCAGGAGAGGATCCAGCAGTACCCGATATTCAGTACAGAGGTCAGTCACGCTACCTGGCTCCGAACATTCGTATATGACCTCCTATACAAAGCCAAGGAAACGAACGCAGTCATGGTCTTCCGAGTCGTGGCAAGAGTCATCAGACAGCAAGATTTGTCCATTGCATCTTTCATACTGCCCTTCGCTATCCTGAGTGCCATCGTCGACGGCACGGAGGCTGACAACGAGAATGTGGGTCAAGAGCTGATGACCGTTCTGGAGACTGACATTCAAGGAGCTGACCCTGTCAGTGCCATGAACATCAAGCAGTGTAGTGAAGTAGGTCGGATCCGAAGCTCGTAGAGTCCGATGCTAACAGCATTAGAATGTGTTTCATACCCTGGACTACCTTGCTCTGTGGCTTCAAGACAAGAAACGAGAGGTCGCCGACACGAGGATCATGGCTGGTAAGACCGGTCGTGGCATCTCAGAAACGGACGAAGTCGAGGCTGTCCAACAGATCAGTGCGGTCGAGCGACTGCTGCAACTCATTCCAGCAAAGCTCATTTCACGGCGTGCAGTGGAATGTGGCTCATATGCCAGGGCGCTTTTCCATTGGGAGCAATATTTCCGCGAAGAGCAAGCCAAAGCCGTAGCTGTTGACCAGAGCGGATTCTTCGCGCAGGACGAGTTACTACAGCACCTACAGTTCATCTATGCACAGATCGACGAGCCAGACAGTATTGAAGGTATCTCTGCACACCTACCAGTTCTGAATCCAGAGCAGCAGATTATGGAACACCGGAAAGCCGGGCGATGGACTGCTGCTCAAAGCTGGTACGAGCTGGCACTGGCTGAAAAACCGAATGACGCAGAGATTCAAAACAACCTCCTGACATGCCTCAGGGAATCTGGTCAATATGGTAAGTTTGTTGTCCTTGAGACAGAACGCGAAGCTAACACGGCCGTAGATGCGATTCTCAATTATGTTGATGGGTTCCATGCTGCCGAGGCAGTCTCCGCGAGCACCCTGCCTTTCGCTGCTGAAGCCGCGTGGTCAACAGGCAAATGGGATCAGCTCGAGAAGCTCTTGGGTCCCGCCTCAGCTCCGCAGACCAGCACGTCTCTTGATTTCAACGTTGGTATCGGCAGGGCTTTACTAGCATTACGTTATAGGGACAAGGACGCATTCTTGCAGATCGTTGAATCGATACGAATCCCCATAGCAAAGGGGCTGTCGCCCACAACTACAGCTTCGCTGCATGCTTGCCATGATCATTTGGTCAAGCTGCACACGCTCTACGAGCTTGAGGCCATTAGCGGGATGTCAACGTATGCTACAAGAGATCGGGAAGTGCTGCTCAACAACCTAGACCGACGACTCGATATTCTGGGTGCATACACGTCTGACAAACAATTCTTGCTCGGTGTACGTCGCGCGGCACTGCAATTATCTCGGTGAGTAACATTGGTAAGAGTCAGTGATCGTTAGCTTACATCGCCCAGGCTCGAAGTAAATGTGATTGACCAAGCATCCGCTTGGCTGACTACAGCAAGATTGGCGCGCAAGGGTGACTTCACCTCAGCCGCATTCAACTCGATCTTGCATGCCTCCCAGTTAGGTGATGACGCCTCCAAGATCGAGTACGCGAAGATGCTATGGAAGGAGGGACATCATCGAAAAGCCATTCAGCACCTTCGCGGAGCGATTATGGGCAACTCATTCCAGACGAGGGATCTGTTACCCATCGAGGTCTCGGTGACTACGAACACGACAAACGGGGATCCGCAACAAGCGCCGAATAAGATCAAGAGTCAAGCACAACTGCTACTCGCCAAGTGGCTCGACAGATCCGGTCAAACGCAGGTCGACGCTCTGAAGACCGCCTATGCTACGGGCATTATGACTTATCCTAGGTGGGACAAGGGCCATTACTATCTCGGCCGTTACTACCTGAAGCTCTACGAAGCCGAACGGGCATTGCCGCCATCCAAGCGGACGAGCACCTTCAATGGCGGAGAGCTGACGAAGCTGGTGATCGAAAACTACGCCCGGTCAACAGTCTATGGCGCAAAATACTACTATCAGACCATCCCAAAGATCCTTACGCTCTGGCTCGATCTGGGTATGGAGGTTCTCACTGGTGAATCAAGGCAGCAGAGAGACAAAGAGATGCACCAACACCGACTGCAACATCTCGATGCAATCAGCAAGTACATCAAGAGATACGCTCACGAGAGGATGCCTGCTTTCGCATGGTATACTGCGTTTCCACAGATCATTACCCGCATCAGTCACCCAAACACGAGTGTTTGGGAAGTCCTCCAGTTCATCATCATCAAGGTAGCTGCTCAGTATCCGCAGCAAGCGTTGTGGGCTCTCTTGGCTGTAATTCACTCAATGCAAGATGATCGGCGCAAGCGAGGAAGTCTAGTATTGACAAAACTACGAGTAAGTAATCACACAAACGAGCTCAGAGTCCGCACTGACAAGAAAAAGGATCATGTAAAAGGCAAGAGCCGATCCGTAGAGTTAAAGACTTTAATCATCCACGGCCAACGACTGACCGACGCTTTGTTGGCCGCTTGTGATACCCCCATTGAACCGCGAATACAGCATGTCAGCTTGTCCAGAGACCTTCATTTCAATATGAAGCTAGCGCCATGCTCCCTGGTTGTACCCATCGAAGCTTCGATGATACCGAATCTACCAACTGGCAACGACAGTCGAGTCATTCGTTCGTACAACCCATTTCCCCAGGAAAACATCACAATCGCGGCTTTCGAAGATGACGTCCTCGTTCTCACCTCCCTTCAACGTCCACGCAAGGTCACAGTCCGAGGCTCGGACGGGCGCTCTTATGGTCTCTTGTGCAAGCCCAAGGATGACCTTCGGAAGGATCAGCGTCTGATGGAGTTCAATGCTATGATCAACCGCGCGTTGACACGAAACATTGAATCCAGTAAACGGCGGCTGTACATCAAAACCTATGGAGTGACCCCTCTGAACGAAGAATGCGGCACCATCGAATGGGTCGAAGGCCTGAAGCCCATGCGTGACATCATCATCCGCCTCTACCGGCAAAAGAATGTCCAAATTGACTATGGTGAGATCAAAATGCTGCTCACCGAAGCGAGCTCCGACCCGAGCAAAATTGGTATATTCACTCATAAGATTCTTTCCAAGTTTCAGCCCGTCCTACACGAATGGTTCGTCGAATCCTTCCCTGAGCCAGAAGCCTGGTTTGCTGCGCGTCTCCGCTACACTCGCTCCTGCGCCGTCATGAGCATCGTCGGCCACGTCTTGGGTCTCGGCGATCGTCACGGCGAGAACGTGCTCCTCGAAGAAGGCAACGGTGGCACGTTCCATGTCGACTTCAACTGCCTGTTCGACAAAGGTCTGACCTTCGAAAAACCTGAGCTCGTACCCTTCCGTCTCACGCACAATATGGTTGACGCGATGGGACCCCAGGGCGTCGAAGGTCCGTTCCGCAAAGCAGCTGAGCTCACATATTCGCTTCTGCGCCAGCATGAGGACACGCTCATCACGATCCTTGAGACATTTGTGCATGATCCCACGGCAGACTTCCTGGGCAGTAGGAAGAAGAGAAAGATTCCAGGCGTGCCGGATACGCCGCAGGAGGTGCTGGAGATTGTCAAGCAAAAGGTTGCAGGCCTGATTAGGGGAGAAAGTGTGCCGTTGAGTGTTGAGGGATACGTCGATGCGCTGGTGCAGCAGGCCAGAGATCCCAAAAATCTAGCCGCAATGTACATTGGGTGGTGTGCGTTCTTTTAGAGGGCATTGCATACGGGTGGCGATATTGGTGTCCGGTATATGGAGGATAAGTACATATGCACAATTGATCGTTTGATAATTTCGGCAGATCTCATAGTTAATTGTGTATACTTTTGAAATTTATCCCACGCCTTCCTCTTCCCCTCGTAAAGCCACAAGTACTGTGACCACTCAGACCATCTCATTCCCAAATACCATCCTCACGCCTTTACTTCCCAACCTCGGAAATGGATTAAAGAAGTCATGTGCAATATCTACATCACTCCTCTCCGTTTTGTAAAGCCTCATCAGTCTCGTTCCACCCCACCGCCTCACCATTCCAGCTATCGTATACACGATTTCCGTCCTCGCTAAATCCCTCCCAAGACATATCCTACTCCCCTTTGTAAAGTTTACAAGATACTTCTTCAACCGCGCTGCATCCGGCCCCAGCCACCGCTCAGGCCTGAAATCATCTGGATCAGGGAAGATCTCAGGATCCATATGCATGAGCCAGGACGACATTCCCACCGGCGTACCCGCGGGTATCGGTTCAGGGTAACCAGGGACGTGTAGATCTTCGTCTGGCGCTATACGTGTCAGGCGCGCGATAATGCCGTGGGAGAGGCGGAAGCCTTCGTTTAGGACGGCGTTGAGGTACTCCAAATGATCCAAGTCTTTAAACTCTGGCAGGGATTCGGCGTCTGGTATTGCATTTTCAAGTTCAGCGAAGAGACGTGCGTGGATGGTTGGATTGGAGAGGATGTGGTAGATTGTAGATTTGAGGTAGTGCGCCGTTGTGAGGGTGCCTGCTGCGACTATGGTTTGTGCTTCTCCGAGGAGGCGTCGAGGCGTTAGTTCTGAGGCGGGTAGGTTGCTGGAGAGGATTTCGTGGAAGATTGTGGGTTGGTCGCTGGAAGGATCGGGTTTTGTGCGATCGGCCATGATCGATGTTATGCGGGATGCTATGCCCTGGACTTTATCAAAATGTGTCTCATCGTGGATTTGGTCCACACTTACGTCCTGGAAGATGACAAAATTACCCATCTCCGGCTTGATCTTCAACAACAACCAGGTCGGCATCTTCCTCATCAGTCCCGTTATCCACGGGATCTGCTTGTGCAAAAGCGAGTTCTCACTCGCACTCCTCATCAATGGCACCCATTCGCGATTGAAACCCTCCTGCTGCAATAATCCCTCCTGGATCCCGAAAGCATACTCGGCGATGATGTCGTTCGTCAAAGCCGTAAATGCAGCATCAAGCTCCACGGGCTCGCCTGTCTTCTCATACTCGTCGAAGCGAGAGAACAGGATGGAGAGCTTCCTACGAATCACAGGATCGAAGCGGCGAATGGCCTGAGGGGAAAAGTACGGGGCGATGGGGGCCCGACGCTTGCGATGTAGGTCATGATCGCAGGTCGAGAGCATGGCGCCGCGGATATCGAACATGTCAGCGGACCAGGCATACTTGTTGCGTCGGCGAGTATGCGGGTTGGCGTAAAGGGTATCGTAAAAGGAGGGGTTGCTGACGTGAAGCTCGTGCGGGTTGATGCGCACGACTGGCCCTGGTGGCTGTCAGTGTCATGAAGCTTTTTATCTCCGATTCTCAAAGCTAGGGGGAAGATGGAGGCGAGAGAGTTACCATAGACCTCGTGCATGCGCTTGATCTCCCAAGCGAACCTCCCTCGCTTGACAACATCGAAGTAGAACTCGTACCAGAGCGTTAGAGCTGCGAGCTTCGGGCCCGGAAACCTGGATAGTGGGCTGAAGTATAATCGGTAGATAGCAAGGCATATCCCGTATACGATGTATGCGCCTATGAGGCATCCGGCAGCCCGCGGCAGTGAGAGTTGCGAGATCTGATCCAACATGCTTCCTGTAATACCGCTGCTAGTAAAGATTAAAGGTAGGAAAAAGTAGAATGGAGGGGTGTAGCACTATATACGAAACTTTGGAGGGGCAAGGTACGCACGAATACGAGACTCTGCAGCTGCTTCGCATCTCGTTCCCTGCCGGTAATCATGGAAGAGTAAGGGCCGGCCTCTCATTGGCGGCGGGCACTCGCCCAATCCGCTCATCAGGCGTAGTGTAACCTTCGTCATCGTGGATCTTATTCACGACTAGAACCGCAAGTGCTGCCTTGAATCAGCTTTCATACCTCCTAATCTATATCAATGTCCACTGCGCTAGGGAAAGACCCTGGAATCTTGTGGTCTTCTAATAATCCCGGCCCTGAGCCTCTAATGAGAGAATGTGGGCCCCCTGTGGTAGCCCGATATTGGTAATTGATGGAACATTGCTTCCGCTCGACAAGCATAGGCACCGCCTTACCCTTCTTGGATAGATTACACCAAGGTGTCCTGGCCTGCTCAATGATCACCTGAATTTTCTCATCGCGTTGCTGTGGCGTTATACTCATGCTGAGATGCTCGGCTCCGATCGACTTCGGGAGCTTAGAGAATTCGAAGGCGACGTCCTCTCGTGTTCCCTTGTAGTCGTTCCACACATTGACACGTATGCCATTGTTCCTACCACGACTCGTCTTGATACCTTGGGTGCTGCCATCAGGCCGTGTCGTGATTTGACTCCCATGGACGACCCCCAAAGGCACAAATTCCAAGCCCATTTGGCCTTTGAATAGAGCCTGTGCGTGTGTCTGATGTAATCGATCCTCCTGGGGGTTCATATGCTGGGTGGCTCCTGGCCCCTTGGAAATTTGCAAAAGCTCTAAAGGAATCTCTCTCAGTATTGGACAATCGTCGGAGTGCTCTTTGATGATGACGGATTTACCGCAACTGGTGAACGCAACGGAATCAAAGCCGCCAAAACCTTGATAAAGCTGTAAAAGTCCAGAAGAATCTACTGACGTTAGTCTAGTGGAGGAATTGGGCTGAAAGCGACTCACCCTCATCGTACGCCCATAAATATGCATTACCTACGACCGTGAAAGCAACCAGACGGTGGCTCGGATGAAAGGCTGCCGCATCGCAGTGAAATTCCTTGGACCCACGGTATAGTTTGACGCTCACATGATTAAGCAGCGTAGGAGAAGTGATGGTCCCCAGTGGGCCAAGGTCAAAGATAGCGATGGTACTGGGCGTTTCGGGTAATTTGTCGATGAACAAGACATACCTTCCATCCCTTGAAAACCAGGTCCAATATACATATAGCCAGCAATTGCGATGTATCCATGAATCGAGAGATAAGGTGTTCGGATAATGGTTTTTACTGCCGTGGCTGTTCTCATTGGGGCGGATATCCCATGCTCGTATAACAGAGTCATTGAATCCGAGAAGAAGGTGATAAGTGAGGACAGAGGCGCCCTTCGTAGTCTCCTTCAGCAGATAGAAAATCTCTCCCAGAATGGCAAAACGGTCTAGTGACCCGCTGATGGAGATGGGACACTGCAGGCGACAAGTTTCTGCTACTGTGCCTTTACCCTCTTTCCAGAGGGATTGTTGAAGCTGAGTCCATATCCGCCTGTGGTCCAGTTTCTGAGCAACGTCGCATAACACAGTCGGTGCACCAGTTATAGAGTAGATCTGATACCTGGCAACCCAACCCGCGCAATGTCGTTTAAGCGTGGCACCTATGTCTTCGGTCCAAGACAGCGGTTGACTGGTCCGCATTGCAAGCTCCTAGTAAGCCCTGTAAAAGTCAACCGTTATTGCGTGTCAAGGCGTGCGCAATTGCTACTTACGCTGATGGCCACACGCTGAGAACACCGACATGGACCCTATCTAAAGAAATCGCCAGGACTGTTCTCAAGGGGACTGTACTGAGCGCCGATTCTTTCTGGTCTGTCGATAGAAGGTACTGTAAGCTCATTAGGTCCGTCTCAGCAATGAACTCACTAGGATCGAAAGCTGCAATCTCTAGCCAAACACAGGATGGATCCAGACTCAATTGAAACGCCTACTGATCCTTGAGCTGTTCTAGACACGCTGCGAACCCGCCAAGCCTCTTAAACAAACTCTCCTGCGCTGATTTTGGGAGGAATTCCGTCTCGATATGCCCAAGTTTTGCGCTATCGGTCATGTACTGGTATTCGATATCACTCTCCAATTGACAATGTGCTTCTATCCATGCCGTGATGTGCTTGGGGGAATAGAGGAACTGATGAAGATTATCGGCGAGCTCACCGTATTCGGATCTCGGTGACATCGAAATTGGCGTCGTATCGTTGCTCCGTTGCAACGAAATATGTAGATGGTAAATCCAGTTGAGTGCAGCATACTTAATGAACGGATATTGCTTTTCAAGACCAATGCCCTGGGCATCGTCGTTACCAGCAGTGAGTGAACGCGCTGGAACGCACGTGAGCAAGTACTGAACGCTTGCTCTGGCTAATATGACGTTCGACAACCTTTTTGATAGAGAGGCTGAGCCGTCCTTTCTCTGTTTGAAGCGTAAAAGGAAGTCTTGCGCCGAAATGTGTGTGAAGCAAAAGATCTCAGGCATTGGTAACTTCTTGACCAAGCAACCGCAACATACAATGACGATCTGCTCGAAGTCTTCTTCACCATGAGATTCGTCCTCGGTTTCCGGGTGAATGAGCCTAGTTGATTCCCGTAGCTCGGCAGCTGAAAGCTGTCTTCTAGAGAACAAGAGCCAGTTGAATATCCATTCGGCTTGCTTCCTCTCCGCGGCATCCTGGAGAGATATCTGCTTCATGATTCGTTGGTATACGTCGTCTAGCTGTTCTGGTGATTTGACCTCTTGAATCAGCTTGATTCGCCGCTTGGGTTGCCACACAGAGAGTTTCAACCAGTCGATCATCAATTTTGCCCATAGGAACATTCTATCAGCTCCAGACACAAGACGGGTCTCAAGATCCGGGACATCTGCGTCCTCCGGTAGCAAACCTCGTTGACCATTTTTCCTGAGCTGCTTCATAGCACCCAGGTGATGGCCGATATACTGACGAATATCGGCGGAAGTCCTCGTGCCGATATTGATGCGCCGGTCGCATGGGAGTGAGTCTATCAAAGTACGTACGTTTGGGCGGCTCGACCAGAGGACCCTACTGGCAGCAAGGCTGGTGATCCCCTGAAATTCAGCTACTAAATCTTCTTTGTCGCTACATTCATCAATACCGTCCAGAACGACGAAGGTGTCTGCAGCATTTTTCAAACAGATCTGCAGAATATCAAGCAACTCTTGCGTAGATGCAGTTTTCTGACCAGTGGATGCGTTGAAATAGGCGAACTCAAAGACATGCACAAATTCGTCAGAGTCTTCGCGGTTGAGAATTTGAGCCAGTATGGAGCGATAAGATGCCTCTCGTGTCTTGAGGTCTCGGATGGCAGTAAAGAAGAAATAGAGGCAGCGCGTTGTCGGTGGTCTATCAAGCTCCTCTATCACAGTGGCAGCCAGTACAGATTTGCCATTGCCAGGATGGCCTATATTTGTTTTGTCAACGAATTTTGGGCTGGAGCCGGCAAGACATAGACCTACCTACGATCCAGAGACTATCCTTCTAGAACTATCGTTCGAGCGGTCTAGATAGCCAAGCCAGGAAAACGGGGTCATCGAGAATCCATCGTGCTGTGCCAGGCTGCCGTGCTCTGGAGTGCTCTTGGAGGGCTTCAGCGAATCGTGGTGGGTCCAGCCAATCTCGCACCAAGCTGATTCTTTTAGCCAACGTGTCTGTCCGGATCTTAGCAGAAGGACTTGAGCATAGCTGGCGACTTACCCTTTCCAACATGCTCGCGGACCTCATCCAACAAGCCTACTATGGACTTGCTTAATGATATTCCCAGCTTCTCATTCCTTCGGGTTAATGTCTTTAAGCGATTTTCATGTTCGACGAATTTCTTCTCTAAGGCTTCTACGACTAGGGCATCTCCGTCCGATGGCGTCTGTGGAGGGTCCCCTCCCATTTTAGACTTTTGTGCGTCTCTGTCCAGTGTGATCTTCGTCATCGATACTTTTAGCTCGATAATCTTAATTTCTTGCTGAATAACTTCTTCATGCTTTTTCATTTTGGCTAACAGATCGCTAAATCGGACACCATACGGTTTTGCGGTGAGGCGGGCGGCGCGCCAAAGCCTATTCCGTGGGGCTGATAAAAATAAGTTGTGGTGAACTGTAAGATATAAGGCAAATACTCACCCCCGTCATCTCGTCTGAAGATCCTACTAACACCCTGAAAGAAAGAGAACAGATCGAGATATAGCTGTTGTAGCGATAATATGAGCTGCTTTGACGGCTCGAAATCGTTCTCGCGTATAATGCATACCAATTGCTCCAATTGGGGTAGACGAACAGTGAGAGTGTTCAGCGACTTGCAAGCTTCTCAAAGAAAGTAACGTAGTTGCAAGCGAGCTGCCAGTATCAGTAGTAATATTCCCGCAAGAAGTCAATGCAACGTACTACAAGAGACGGCCGAAAGCTTCCCCATAATATGCCTGCAATCTCCGGGTGACTTTGGACTACGATCCCTATTGAGTCGAAATACGGACTCAAAACATTTGCGAATTTCTGAATTTTGGTGAGAGCGAACCGCAAGCGGCTTTTCTCATTGGGGTGCGAGGCCTGAACAAGGTTCCCAATCTCATGAAGCAGATCTGCAGAGGATTGACAAGACGGCGTCGTAGACTTCAGTTCATCCGGCAAGGTCTGGAAATACTTTTCTTGGGTCTCGAGGAAAGTATCTATAGGTGCAGCTACTGCAGCTTGGGCAACGGGAGGATTCGAAGCACTACTAGAATGATTAGCGGAAGCCATATCAGAAGACGGGACAGCGATAACACCTTTACGGGGTTGGGAGCACTGTTTCATAGGAGCAACCGGTGAAGACGTGGTGAGGCGTACAGATATGTAGCCCCACATCACCTGCACCTCGCCACTTTCGCAACGTCCTTTAGCGCCACGTCTCTCAGAAGCAGCATGAATAGGCGAGAATTGCTTACCCTGGGCTTGTTTTTGTGTATGGAATCTTCGAATTTCATGACGAGAAATACGATGATGACTTTGATGATTGCTCCAGCTGTGTGCACAGCAGTGAATTGATGTTGTTTAAGTTGATGCAGTGGCAGTATGATCTGGTGCCCTTCGTGGCTCCCATGTTAAAGCAAATCGTTGAAGAGAGGGGTGGAATCTGAAGAGGCACACACTAGTCAACTAGCTACCTTACGTAAGACTTGCAAAATCATGTGTGTTATCAGGTTCCTAAAGGTTGTCGTCATTCACGCTCCAATCCGAGATCGGTTTTCTTGAAGATAGCTCGTACCACTCCTTGCCCCTGGGGAGGACCCATCACTGCGTCTAGGGCTAGAGCTGTTAGGTCCTCTTATCGGTGTTTTATAACTGCAAATTTGTTGTTGGGCACCCCAGAACCAGGACCCCTCACCTCTCTGAAGACAGCTTGTTATAATATTCAGGCTATTCTATACGCCAGACTCGCCAGCTATGCCATATGTTGATCAAGTCATCTTACATAAGACCCTGCCATCGCACCATACGAGGCTAGTCGACTAGGCAAGCTACAAAAATTGTCCACGCAACATCCAACGTCTCACAACCTTACCGTAGGAAGGCAACACGACCAACAGTTTGCAGCGAGGCCCCTCCACGTCCTTAGCGATGAATTAAACATCTCATGCACGGGCATTTTTGCACCACGCTCACCACGCGCAGTAGGAGCAGTGTAAGCCCTTGTCTTATTGTATCGTTGTCGTCACTAAAGACTTGGGTTCGCACCCGGTGGAGCCATCTCGTCGTGGCCGACAAACGCCTTTAGCTGTACCGCGAAACCTCGATATGTACGACTTTAGTGCTAGATATTTGCAACAGTATATAGGCGTCCCAGTTCTTAATAATTCCAGTCAGAGTATTGTTGAGACGCGAAGCCTTCGGAAGGAGAATGGACCCGTCTTTGGGGTAGTTGCAGATGAACGTCGTCCACTAAGTCCTAGTCAGTTTCGCAACTCTTTGCATGCCTTTGCAGCAAATGAATTATCTCCTCCTCATTCCAGTCTAGCTTCCATTTTGGAACCAAGTGTCCTTCGGGTCCAGATGTCAAAACAGAAAGTGGATCCATCCTTCCTTCACAGATCAATATTTCACACATTTCCACATCGCCCCTTTGCACAGCAATCTCCAAAGGGTCACATCTTCCGCCCAAACCCTTGTCGCTTGGACCACTTTTCAATGCCTCAGCGAGTAAGATTTTTGCCGACTCATATCGGTTCTTCATCCACGCCTCGCTTTTGATGATATATATGAGCGGGGTCTGCTGATCATTGTCGGTCTGGTGGAGCGCTTCCGCCATGTAAGGATGAGGAACCAAGAGTCTGAATATGGCAGGGTTGCAGTATTTTGCTGCCATATGCAGAATGGTTTCTCCGTTCCTGGTGCCCACAATCCGTAGGTGTGACCAGAAGTCCACCTCGCCCAACAAACACTCAACTACATCAGCATTGTTTCCTAATATCGCGTCGATGAATATGGACTGGCTAGCCATCAATTCGTGCTTGACTTCCGCATTGTTGTGCATTTGACTGACAAGGCACTTGATGATGGGAAGACAGCCGGCGCGGGCAGCTGTGCATAGAAGCGCCCTGCCCCATTCATCTTCAACAAGTGCTTCCGAGACGTATTCGATGAGTTTGAAGGCCGGTTGCCAATCTTCATGTCGTTGCAGGAAATGAACCCATCGGTGAATTATGAGTTGGAAGAATTCCAGATTGCGAAGTTGATGACCAAGAGCTTCAGACTGCAAGAGTATCTTGAGTCGTGAAAGATCACCCCATTGCAGAATCTCATCAGCGGCCTTTAGGGCCGGTGAAGTAAAATATATGGGCGTTTCGAAGGTCGCGTTCTCGAGAACATGGTGCAGAAAAGCGTCAGAGCCGTAAAGCGCCGCGACACCAAGGGGATCGTACATGCTACTGTCAAATTCAAAGCGTGCTTTGATCACGCAGTCCGGGCGACGGTTCTGCTCAATCCAATTGCGCAGCCGAGTTGAGCCTGCCTGGCACAGAAGCTCCATATCAGCGAGTGGTGGAAGCGTTCCGTTGTTGACGGTCGCGAGATGCTTGAGCCACTGGCTGGAAGCGTAAACGAAGAATTCGCCGAAACTTCGCTCAGTGGGATCATAGCGTATCATATCCTCTTCCCATGCCTCCCATGTACAATAGCGATCGTACTCGAATGGTCCGCTGTCGCTGAATAGGTCATACTCTTGCGGTAGCTCGTCGATTGCGATCTGCTCATCGGAGAACAGAGGGCGGTCCCCAATCTCATCCAGCAACAAGTACTTGATGCAGAGATTCAAGGCGAATGACTCTAGACTCTCGGACTGGGAAGGTATAGTTCCTTGATCTTGTGTTGTTGCTGACGAGGAACGAATTTGTAGGCGAGGCCATTCCCGTACGATAAATTCCTTCACTGATTGATGCACGAGCTGCACTTGACGCTTCCTGCTATCACTGTAGTCAACTCGAGTAATGAAAGGGTGGATGATGTCCATTAGCCTGGAAGGGTCCACTATCTCGGCAAGTGCAGCTACGGTGGTGACTTCGCCATGAGCCGCCAAAGTCACCGCCCACGAAAGCTCGCGTATGCTCAAAGGTCTCTCCGAAACAGCGAGTAGTTTCAAAGCGAAAATGGCAAGCTCCTGATTCTCTGAATCATTTGAAGAGCATCGTGCTAGCAATTTAACGTATAAGGTGGAAAGCTCCCCAGGCAACGGTAAATCGTCCAGGAAACGCCGCATCGGCCCGAGTGCTGTAATTCGTCGAACGGCAATCAGCTCAACTATCATCTTCGTCCATATGGCACTTCGTTGTGCAAGACCAGACAAGCGCTCAATAACAAGCGCTCTCACGTCGTCCGACAAGTAATGCAGCTGTCTGACCACAGTATGACGGACAATAAGCGCATCTCTTTGAACGTCTGAGTTTAGATCGATCCTGGGCACTCCTTGAAGCTGGCCCAGAATCTCTTCCTGGGGGCGAGAAGAAAGTAAGATTTTTAGTCGCGGAGTTTTCTGCGATAAGAATCTCAACAATTTGAGAAGCGTCGTCCGTGACTCTCTACCGCACTCGTCGAGACCGTCGATGACTATAAAGAGGGGTCGGTCCAGAGTTTGCAGCATATCTTCTAGGAACTCTTCGAGTTTCCTTGTGTTTGTTGACGGCTGGAGGAATCCGGAAGCTTGAGTTTCCTTATACCATTCATAGAAAGTCTTCTTCAGCCCTGAAAGCTGTTCGAGTAGCGACAGGATCAAGGTCGAAAATATATAGACTGCTTGGCCGGTCTCGTCGTCTCGGCAATAGTAGTAGCATACCTTGGCCTGAGGAAGTTGGCGTTCATTTCTTCGGCGCAACTCGTCCACGAGGTATCCCATAGCGACAGTCTTTCCGCTGCCCATCTCGCCCAGGATCACGAGCATCCGGGAATCTGGACCGCGGAGCCAGGCGATGAAGTTTGGATGTGCAAGCAGAAACTCGCAGGCTTCGTCGTTGCGAAGATCTTGCAACTGAGAATGGTATCGAGTCTGCTGCGTCATCTTGCCACCATTAAGCCATCGCGCAACTAGTGGTGTGTAAGTATTTTTCCAACTCAAATTCAAACAAATGAAACTTACTTTCGCGGTCATAGAGCATTGCTTTGATGTCTTCCACAATCTCCCAAGTTGCTTTCTCGACGAGCTTCCGAAGAGCATCGGCGTGTCTCAAGAAGTCTTGTACGATGTTTGGTAGTCGATCGGTCTCCAAGACCATCTTCATGGCCAATTTGGCCCCTCGCCTTGTCAAAATCTCGTGTGCGACTTGGTAGAATTCTAAAATCTTCTGATACACAGGTACGAGTGCCTGAACTCTGTTAGATGTAACTCGTATGGTTCAACGTAACTTACCTTGTGAATATCGTTCCTACTGGATCTTTGGCCCAACGTATCGCAATCGTCAATATAAGATATCTGTTCTAGCATTTCTCCAATCTGCCTTGCGAATTCCAAATCGGCAGTTGCGAAGCTTATCGCAATCTGTGTTCATACGAGTTAGGTGAACCAACTCACACTGCCAACGATCTATACCAGGGAACTCACAGCGGTCACGCCTCGTACCACACCTACCACAGTTGCTGCCACGGGTTCCATATTACTTAATGGGGCTGCTAAGTCCAACGCCAGCTTGAACCTCTCGAGTGGTACTTGTATAGATCGTAGGTACGCCACACCACGTACGAAGGCCGAGTCCTGGGAGGCATCTTTATCTAAGTCCTCCAGGTCCTGGAAAAGCTGTGCGGCATTACTTCCTGCTAGAATAGCTGTGTCGATATCATTCCCAAGACTCTCAACCGCTTCACGATAGGCAGCACTCCAGAGGTCCGAATAACCCACCAGGCTGGTATCGGTATTATTGTCGCCTACAGTCGACCTAGTGGTTGAAGGTTCCCTTCGACTAGGAGTTGTGGCGGCTGTATTGACTACGAGATGAGAAGGTTGCAGATTAGCGCTAGACTTTGTCAGCAAAATTTGGACTGTGCGTGATGATTTCTTGCTTACCTGCCCACTTCATTCCCAGAATTCGCGCTGGGCTGAGGCGACTGAGTACTGTCGTCGTTCTCACGAGGCCGATGTTTGCGGCGAAAGCGGTTCAGTCGCATTGATAACCCACGGCGGAAACTTGTACGCTGTGTGGACGACGTAGAAGACGTCGACGCCATGGTGGTGAAGAATTGGACGCGTTGTCGAGTCGCTGAATCCTCACAAGGCAGGACCGGACTCTGCTATGCGGGGTTTTGCGTGCACAAATACGCAAACTAATATTGACGCCTCTCGACGCCAGGCGCTTACGCGGGTGAGGCCACAACTTCATTGGGCTAGGCCCCGTGACGGACTCGGGAGCGGACCGTCATGTGGTGATCCCGCCTCGGCGAAAACGAGAGAACCCCTGATTAGGGAACAGATAACGTTCTTACGTGGACGAATCAGAAATGCGCTTAACAGCTTACTTTTCCGCCCCGAGTTCCTCAGGGCCGAACCTTCTGCCTGCGTCGTTAACCATATCGTCATCGACTCAAAGAAACTGTCTCCTCCCTTATGTCGTCGGTTCCTTCCTCGCAGATACCGGCTACCTTCCTCGCACTACCAAAGTGGGTTCGCCTAAAAATATACGGTTACGCGCTCGTTTTGTTGCATCCGATCTATATCTTCCAGAACCAGCCAGGTTCGCAACTCGAATCGTTCGCGCCGGAAAAACCCAAGCGTTGGCTTGGATTACTTTATGCAAACCGACAAATCCGCAATGAGGCTAGCACAGTGCTCTATGGGATGAACCACTTCCATCTCATGGATGTGACGCAGCAACAAGGCCAGCCTCTTGGAATCCTTCATCGACTGTGTTGGCCCTACGAGCGCGGCTTCGATATCTGGGCTATGCATCAACTTTCCCGTCACGCAGAACACAGACCAGCAGCCCATTCTGAGAGATGATAGTCTACGGAGCTTGGTCCTTCTCCGGGACAATTGCATCCACCTATCGACCGTGGAGCTCCTCGTCCACTACAAGAACTCGAGCTTTTTCCGGAATACGGATGACTTCCTACGGGAGGCGTTATCTCTGATAAACGGCTATTTGAGAATTATTACGGCGCTGAAAAGAATTGTTGTTCGAGTCTCGGACCGTAACAGGGCTCCGACCACCGCAGCGAAGGAATATATGGAAGAGCTCGGATGGGAAATAGTAATCGGAGGCTGAAGGGTATCCTGACGCATTTATACTGACCACATGACCTTTCCTATATTTTCAGTCTGTGGAATGGTGCCTGTTGCGTACCATGATTGGGCAGCTCGACCTTCGAAACCTTTACTCCGGCGCTCTGGATGGCTTCCTTTTATTGGAGATACTATATCATCAATACAGGAAAAGCTTCACGCTTGTCTGCACATCAGCCTCTTACCTAATGCGCGCAATGGCCAACGTGCCTCAAGGTGTACGGTCCAACTTGCCATAGTGCCCAACGCAACGCGTAATGTCTCATAAAGCAAACACGACCCACAATTCGCAGCGGGGCCCCATCAGCGTTCTTGGCGATGAAAATGAACATCTCATGCAGTGACCCTCGATTCCCTCATGCGTTCCGCTTGGCATTGACAAGCTTCGTGGATTGCACTTGCGCATTGTCCATGCACGACGGTAGATTATGAAAAGCGAGCGGGCGACGCGACGACTTCCTGAAGCACTTTATGGCTTCGAAATGAAGAGCTTTCAGGCAAATTGGAGTCATGATCCAGCAATTGTGGATCTTTGGCGTTCCTTTGTGGATCGCCAACGTGTGACAATTTAGGAAGGGGCTCCATTAGCTGTCGAACGTGGGAACTGTCCCGAGACGCTGGATCCCCGTGTCTCGCATCGCGCGCGCTAGGCCCCATGAGGGGAGGATTTGCCGATGGCAGTTTTGACAGATGCTAGGATCAGAAGCGAGAGCTTGCGACGACGGAGAACGTGGCTGTTTTGCTGAAGTGCTCAGTGTCTCTGATCCCGATGTGATCAAGTCTGACTTTGAGAAGCACTCGAACACCCTTGGCAACGAAAATCACCAGTTCCACTCATGCAACATGACTTTGTCATGGCCAGATCGACCGGCCTGCTTTATTCTTTTCTGTCTAATCCTTTGATCATACAATAAACTTTATGCTGAGCATCCCAGGCTCATTGGGATATCAAGCCCGTTCAAGTCAAAAAATCCGTCGCCAAGCCCAAATCCAGTCCCCGGAAGAAGATATGTACGCTAAACGATTGTGATGGGGTATACAATTCTACTGAAACACGTCCTTCTCTTCCATGCGCGATATGCTTACTCTTCGTCGCGCTTCGCAAGCCCGGGGATGTTGAGGCTGTTCGCGAGGTTGCCGAGATCGAGGTTAGCAAGACCGCCACCGTTGTTGTTGTTATTGTTGTTGCCGTTGGCCTGGTTGTTACCCTGGCCACCTCCAAGGAGACTGTCGATGAGGCCGCTGAGAGATGCGAGAGCACCTCCGGCGCCGCCCTGCTGCCCACCAGACTGAAGAGCTGCTTCGGCGGCCTGTTGCTGGGCTTGCTGTTGAGCTTGCTGTTGAGCTTGCTGTTGAGCGAGTGCGGCCTGGTCCGCGGCGGCAGTACCGTTAGCTGCTGCTGTCGCGTTTCCAGCGGCAGCGAGTGCAGCTGATGTCTTCGTCAGCGGAGTCCGATTCACATATTGTATAAATTCAAGTCGTACCTGCTTGCTGTGCTTGCTTGGCCTTCTTGCCCTTGCCCTTGCCTTTGCCATTGTTCTTCTTTCCATTGGCCTTGCCTTTACCCTTGCCTGTGGCATCTAGAGATCGTTAGACCGAGCGATGTAATTATGATCAAGAGAGGTATGCATACCAGCACCAGCAGTGCCATTTGCCGCAGCGGAAACGGCGGCGGGGTCCTGCGCAGCTAGAGCAGCCGCCTGAGCCTGGGCGGCATCATTGTTCTTCTTGCCTTTGCCCTGCCCGTCACCTTCGTTGCGAGCCGCGATCACGGAGTTGCGGAGCGCGCGGGTCCTCTTGCTGAATTCTGCGACGGCCTCCTCTCGACGGGCGAAGTTGGTATTAGGAATAACGACATTCTCGGTACCGGGGACGACAACAGGCCCTGGCTTGACGAAAGGCGCGGGAGCGGCAGCCACGAAGCTGGAAGAAAGGAGAGCGAGGAGAGGGAGGGTAGTCTTCATGTTGGTGGTGGTGATGGTGGTGGTGATAAGTATTGAAGGAACGAAAAAGACGTCGAAGATCGAAACGTTAAGGATCGTTAAAATGAGCTCAGCTCTGAATAGAAGAGAAAGTAAAGAGACAGTGCTCTGCACTTGGCAAATTCAAAGACTGGAGATGGGCTTGGTGAGGGAGCGTGAGTTCACTGGCTTTTCAGCCATGGCCGAGAGATATATACCCACTCCGCCGCTTTGACCCGGGAGAATTTTTAGAAACCGACATTTGTTGTCCCTTGGGCACGGATGGGATCGAAGGTTCTGTCTTGGGAGATCCCGCGTGCATCTAACGCTTGATGCCAGAGGATGCCTTGAAGGGGGCCAGGCTCGAAGGGCGAAAATCATTACAGTCTCCACTCTTCTCTCACAGGGGATGCGGAGCTTCGCATCGCTTGGGGTAGCCCTCCGCTGGGGGAAAAGAGCATCGAGCCTGGATGCTTGGCGACAGGCCTGAGGAAACGGCGAATTAAACGCATTGAAGCTTGGAAAAGCGGGGAGGATGACGGCAGAAGATGGTGAGGAACGATGTCAGCGAGAATTCCAAAACTGTAGCCCCAACGTCAGTCGTTAGAGACGTTGTAACAGACAGGCAGGGGTGCAAGGGAGCTAAAAAGAAGCTTAATCAAACGCATAAGTTTTGTTGTGTGACTGAGGCCTGCAGGCACTCGAGATGAGGCTCGGCTAGTTTCAGGACCTGCACAGGCGAGAGCGGAGCGTTGGAGCCTCAGAGACAGGAGCCAAGGGCGCCTGCACGTGCGGTCGTCAAGTTTGAAGCCTCAGGATGAAGCGCCGTGGTTTACATAATGAAGTGCTCTGGTCGCGTCTCGCGATGTGCGGCATGACGGATTGCGGCCATACGAGGGTGGTAGGCGTGAACTCGAAGCTCGTGAGGAAGCGCACTACAACAGAGTTCTTTTTTTTCCCCTTGAAGATGAGGATCCACCAGATAGAGCTTGAGGATATACATCATCGTTTGTGCGTTGTTGCGTTCTCGTGTTTTTGTGGATATGGCGGGTTTCATTTCACGCCCGCCTTTCGGGAGTGACCCATCCGGATCGAAGGTAGAAGTATTTGGAAGAACGACGCGTGTGCATCTGGTGATCTCTCTCTAGTAAACATCTGCGAAGAACGATGCAGGACACGCGCACGAGCGGTTGCTGTGCTGGGCGTGGTAAACAGTGTTGAGCTTGAGGGTTGGCGCCAAGCAATGACGTTCAAATACTGCGGAACCCCATGATGAAGTGCAGCTTCGGGAGTCGCGTGTTCGAGGGCGATGAGAAGTTGCGCGCCATGGACTGACCGAAAAATTTGTAGAGATGCAAAGAGCAGAAGGGGGGGTGTAACAATGTCGGAGGAACGCATGCATTGTGCGCCCAGCCAATCAGATAACCAGTAATAAATCTCCGCTTAGCCTCGGGTGGGCAAGAATATCGTCATGGTATGATGGGAGCTCTTCCTCGGCAAGAATGGGGTGAAGAACGTCCTTACTCCTCCACCGCCGCCCAATTCCTCCAGAGTCGCTCACGATGGCTTCTCGGTCGGTCCCTGCGTCAGCAGCACGTCGCTTTCTCTCCTCCTCGCGAGCTCCTCAGCTCTCTGCCCGCGGGTTGTTTAACACTGCGCGTCCAGCGAAGTATTCCTGGGCCTCATACCGGCCGGCTATACGGATTGCGGGACAGAGGAGAGCTTTCTCGTCGACCACCCGGACAAGACTGGCACAACATGACGACGCATTTGATCCACGGCAGCAAGAGCGCGAGTCGGATGAAGTCGACGTGTGTATCGTGGGTGGTGGTCCCGCAGGGCTGTCTGCTGCCATCAAACTGAAGCAATTGGCGAACGAGGCGGGGGATGAGGGCTTTCGGGTGCTGCTCTTGGAAAAAGCAGGGGAGTTGGGAGACCATATTCTGTCTGGAAATGTCATCGAACCGTCCGCCCTCGACGAGCTTCTCCCCGATTGGAAGTCAGAGGACAACCCGAACCGATTCGAGCACATCACACCCGCCAAAGAAGACCGCATGCGCTTCCTTACGAAGAACAATGCCATTTGGATACCGAAGCCCCCACAGATGAATAACCACGGAAACTACATAATAAGTCTGAACCAATTGGTCAAGTGGCTTGGGGAACGGGCGGAGGAGGTTGGCGTGGAAGTATATCCGGGCTTCGCTGCCTCCGAGATACTATACAATCACGAAGGTGTTGTGACGGGAGTCGCGACCAACGACCTTGGAATATCAAGAAGTGGCAAAGCCAAAGACTCGTTTGAGCGCGGTATGGAGTTCCATGCCCGTGTCACACTGCTTGGTGAGGGCTGCCACGGGAGCTTGACCAAACAGGTCACTAAGAAATACGATCTGCGACGCGACAGCCAGCACCAAACATACGGTCTCGGCATCAAGGAGGTGTGGGAAATACAGCCAGAGAAGTTCCAGCCTGGCCTTGTCGTACATTCAATGGGCTATCCCCTACCCAAGGATACTTACGGCGGTGGCTGGATGTACCACTTTGGGGACAACCTCGTGAGCATCGGCCTCGTTGTCGGTCTGGACTATCCGAACCCATGGCTAGCGCCTTATGGCGAGTTCCAGAAAATGAAGCACCACCCAATGTATAGAGAATTCTTGGAAGGCGGCAAATGCATATCATATGGCGCCCGGACACTCAACGAGGGCGGATTCCAATCCATTCCCAAGTGCGCATTCCCGGGTGGAGCTCTGATAGGTGACTCGGCTGGCTTTTTGAACGTCCCCAAGATCAAGGGCACTCATACATCCATGCGCTCTGGCATGCTGGCCGCCGAGGCTGCTTGGGACGCCCTACAGGGCAACAAAGACGGGGGCACGGTCTTCCTATACGACTACGAGGACAAACTGCGAAATTCCACAATCTGGTCAGAGCTCAAACAAGTCCGGAATATGCGACCGTCTTTCCATACCGCACTTGGCCTGTACGGTGGGGTTCTCTATTCTGGTCTAGAAGCGTATGTGCTTCGAGGCAAGGAGCCGTGGACACTGAAGCACGGCAAGCCTGACTATGCTGCGACCAAACCCGCGGACCAGTGCAAGAAGATCGAATATCCCAAGCCTGACGGTAAGATCAGCTTCGATATCTTGACAAGTGTCAGCCGAAGTGGGACAAATCACGAGGAAGACCAGCCCGTCCATCTACAGGTCAAGGACTGGGATGCGCATGCGCAAAAGGAGTGGCCAAAGTACAAGGGTGTGGAGAACCGATTCTGCCCCGCCGGGGTGTACGAGTATGTGGAGGACGAAACTAAGGACATAGGTGTCCGGTTCCAGATCAATGCTCAGAAGTGAGTTCCTCACCGTTTTTGCGTGATCCAAGCTAACATCGGCTGCAGCTGCGTCCACTGCAAGACCTGCGATATCAAAGTCCCGGATCAGGACATCAACTGGACGACTCCACAAGGCGGCGAGGGCCCGAAATATGTGCTGACATGAGACTGACGGCCGCGTGATGGCACCAGGCCACTGTTGGGATGATTGTTTGTCGCCGGGTATAAGCTAGAACCAGATCTGGATAATATACACCGGGCCCGTGTTTGGAGGCCGAAGTGCACTTTCCTGAGGTCAATGGCGCCAAAGGTCGATCTTTGGGCGTGGGCTCGAAAACGTACCTTGGTTCAAGTGTAGTGTAGATAATCAGCTTTGACAAGGTTATTGCTTGTGGTGTCTCGCCCTGAGGCGTGCGGCATATAGGCTGCTGCTGCCCAATGCAGGCATGGACTCGGTGTCCACGAATAGTAGGGCAACAATGATCCTCTGCGTTGTTCAACTGCCGCAGTAACAGCTGGCATTGCATGAAAGGCGAAATATCTGTGCTGTATTTATCAATGTTGGATTCGCAGCTACCTCTTTTCACAACTTCACCTTCACCGCCAGGCTCGCCAGCGCGTTCGTCACAGAGACAATCGGGTCACGTGAGCCAAGGCGCTAAAGTGAAGCTAGCGCACAACCTGCTGTTTTCCCGCCTCACTTCGAGCTCGCTTTTTACTCCGCCCTCCTCTCGACACCGGCCGCACCACGCCCATCTTCACCCCTCTGCTGGAGGATCCATCTCTACACAACCTTTCCACTGTCGCCTTGAGCAGTGGATACTAACTCCCATTGTCTAGCTATCCCTTGAGTATAGCTAGGTCGGCTCCCGCCTCAACAGGGCTCCCGCCGCATCTTCAGCCTTGTCGCAGCGGTCCATCCTCCACAAGGACTCCCAGACCAACCGCCACGCATCTCCAAGGTACGATAGCCCGCATGGCTCGCTCTGGCTTTGGATCCGCGCAATTGCGCCGCCAGTCCATAAATATGCCCCGTCCAGTCCTCTAGTCCTGTTGCGCCCGCACCTCTGTTACTCAGGTACCCTTTGATCTTGGCCCACGCTCACTTTCCACTCTCAGGCTAGGCTGCACTAGATTCCCACACCTTCAACATGACCGAAGTTTCGAGTACCCGCCTCTACCTGGGCAATCTCCCCCGCAATGCCACCAAGGCGGACGTCGAGGCTCACTTCCAGACCCATGGAACTGGCGAGATCACCGAGATCAAGCTTATGAATGGCTTCGGCTTCATCGAGTACAAGGATGCCATGGACGCTCGCGATGTTGTGCCCGGTAAGCTTCTCGCGCCTCTACATCAACCTATCACTAACGCCATCCGCAGCTTTCCGTACGTAGAGTACTACCAATCCTTTGAGAGTGACACCTAACCCGTTCCAAGATGGTTCCGACTTCATGGGCGAGCGTCTGATTGTTCAGTTCGCTCGCGGATCTCGCCGCAACGAGAACTTCACGCCCCACGAGCGTGCGGCTCCGCGCCCGCGCCGCACTCCGTATCGGATGAGGATTGCCAATCTCCCGGTCGAGACCAGCTGGCAGGTTAGACTCCCCGATCCTTGGATTTCCTGCGTTTCCGGTTAGGGCCAGATCCCCGTGCTGGACTGTAGCTCTGTTTGCGCGTGCTTTCCGTTACACATTGCTGGCTTTGGACTCCGCTTAACACTTTCATCTCTAGGACTTGAAAGACTTCGCTCGCCAATCTGGATTGGACGTGGTCTACTCCGAGGTCGGTCGCGAGCGCGACGGCACTGGGTCAGTATGGATTCCAGGAAGCACTTGCCCTTGACTGACATCATTGCAGATTTGTGGAATACGAGACACAAAACGACCTAAAGACCGCCGTCGAGAAGCTGGACCGCCGTGAGTTCAAGGGTCAAGAGGTTCAGTGCACCCAAGATGTGTCTGACCCACCACCACCGCCCCCGTTTAAGCCTCGAGCCCCCATGGGTGGTGGTGGACCAGATGATCGTGGACGTGATAGGTACCGTTCTCGCTCGCCCAACGGCCGCCGCGGCTACCCCCCTGCGCCCTACGAGGAGTACTATGACCGTCGCGGCCCACCACGTGGCTATAGCCCGCGTCGCGATGACTACCGTCGACGCACGCCCCCGCGTGACTTCTATGACCGCGATAGGTACGGACGTTCCCCGCCCCGCGGCCGCGGCCCAGCCGACGAGTATGGCCCGCCCCGCCCTCGCTATCCCGAAGACCCGTACGATGCGCGTGGTCCCCCACCTCGTCGCTACGACGACCCATACATGAACGGTCACGGTCGTCCGTATGATGGTCGTCCCCCGTCCCCGCGTGCTCGTCCGCGTAGTCCTGGTCGTCCACCGTACGAGGCAGAGTACGCTGCCCGTCCTCGCTACTGGTAATTCAATCCTCCTCTCTACCAGCTTCGGCTGGCCTATCATGATGCTTATCCAATTAGATCTTGTTCCCACGCACTCGACGCTTCGACAATACCTTGTGGCTGAAGCTGTCGGGAGACTAGGTTTGGGATTATTGGCTTTGGGAAGGTTCCCTACGGAATCCACTGGCTCGTTCTGAGGAATCCGGATGTCCGGATATACGTCCTATCTGCCATATTTGGACCATTATGTCTTTTTGTCCTTTGGATTGCGCTGGAACCTTGAACGCGGACGGGTCGTTTCCGGATCCCTGGCGTCTGCACATGGAGAATTAAACTCTGGTTTCACAAAATCGGTCTGCTGCATGACAGGCCTCTTTCCGTTTTGGTTATGTACACTACTTCGGCGGCCCCGTGATTTGACTGACTATGGAGTCCGTCGGAAAATTGAGGATGTCTTTTCTTTCCAATTGCGCTCCAAATCACGACGAGGTCGGCTTTTCGACCTGTGACTGGACTTATTACCATATCTGTCAATTTTGGGAAGATATCATTCTTGCGACTGTTCAATCATACAAAAGTGAGGCGAGGGGCCACAGGGCAGAGGGCGTTCCTTACAAGGCTGCGTGGGGTTTTGACATCAACTTGCATATGCATTGAGTTGTTTTTTTTTTTTTTGGGCTCGGGGGAATCGCAACTACGGCGGTCCGACTGTAGCCGACGGCCGTCCTCTTCGGGTCGTACTTCGTATTCGTCGTCGCGCATCCCGATGGACTGATGCGACAGTGTTACATGGTTCGGTAACAGACATGCCCTACATGTAATTTTGTAGTGTACAAAAAGATTGTATAATCTCGTCAAATTATCTGACTGTGCTGGGATACGTCTTATATTCTCACAACATCGGATCTGAGCACTGATCCACTCAAGTCACAATATATTCAAAGAGGGAAGCATCGCGATGACCACATTCGAAGCAAAGTTGGATGAGGCGACTGGAGGAGAGACTCCTCAGATTCTAGGCGCTGTTGCGCTGGCTGTGGATCGCAATGGTACACCGACCTTACTCGAACCTCCTCACACAACAGGACTGGAGATTATACCTAATGACAATGAATAGGAACGCCACTCTTCACACACTCCTCAGGCCACACATCCCTCTCCTCCACCGCCACCGCAATCTCCCCTTCCTCCATCCTCCCCCTTGCCAGCTGCACCAAACTCCTCACCACCCTAACCGCCCTCTCGCTCGTCGAAGCCAACGTCCTCTCTCTCGACGATCCCTCCCTTGTCACCAAGCACCTCTCCAAGCTGTGCGCCCTCCCCGTTATCACTTCGCCACCCGGTGCGCCCTTGACCCTCGTGGAACGAAAGAACCCCATCACCCTCCGCCAACTGCTCACGCACTCCGCAGGCACCGCCTACGACGTCCTCGACCCACGGCTCCAAACCTGGCGGAAGGAACGAGGAGAAGGGCCACTGGTGTTCGCGGCAGATATACCAGAAGCTATCCAGTGTCCATTGGTCAGTCAACCGGGCGAGGGGTGGGCGTACGGCGCTGGGCTGGACTGGGCGGGTTTGCTCATCGAGCGCGTCACTGGGCATTCACTTGGTGAAGAGATGCGCCGCCTTGTCCTCGACCCCGTGGGCTGCGACGCCAGAGTCGGCTTTGGAAGGCAAGACGTCGAGAAAGCGAGTGGGCACGAGGTAGTTAAGCTAGCTACCCTGAACGAGGGGAGATTGGTCGAGATGCCCAGCCCGGTGAAGGAGACGCAGAGTCATCGCGGTGCTGGGGGATTGTTCTGCAGTAGTGAGAATTTCGTCAAGGTGTTGGTGGATGTTATCGCGTCTGAGTCGAGAATTCTGAGTAGGGAGATGGCAGATTTGCTGTTCAGCCCGCAGTTTGCGGAGGGAGGGAAGGCGCTTGGGGTGCTGCGGGCGCAAGCACCTGTCTTCACGGCGATGACTGGCGCGCTGACTGGGAATTTGGCTGGCGATGCTGTTAACCATGCGCTGGGCGGGTTGTTGGTGGTGAAGGAGAATGAGGAGCTGGGTAAGACGAGGGGAACGATGGCGTGGGGCGGCGCGTATAATAGTCTTTGGTTTGCGAATCGAGAGAGGGGTGTTGCGGGGTGGTATGGGAGTTGTATGTTTCCGCCCGGGGCGGGGAAGAGTCGTGAGGTTATGGGAGAGTTTGTTAGGGAGGTCTGGAAACGACACGAAGCTAATTCGAGCGAGTAGCGAGAAGTCAGAGGAAGAGAATGGTATATACGCGCACGTCTGTCGCTCAAAGATACGCCGTATATATCAGGCAGGAAGCCAGCGCAGCAAATGCTCTCAGAAGTCCAGTCCTAGCTGGTCCATGTACGCCTCAAACGCCATGCATGCAATATACATACTCCAGACACTCACACGAAGCTTACTGCACCAGCCGCTCCCCAGCTCTTGTCAAAATATCTGCTGTCTTCTTGATCATCTTCTCCGCCCCTTTCCAATCCCCCTTCTCGATCGCGTCTCGTACAAAAGGGAATATGGCTGAGTCGTAGCCCGAGCCGTAGGCGTCGGGGCCGAAGATGACGTGCTTGTACTGGTCTCTTCCGGGCAGCTATTCCACGTTAGCATCATCTTCCCTTTCATTTTCTCCCCACCAGATCGATCAAAGAGAGTGGGAGGGAAGGAGACTCACGCCGTGTGCATCTTTGTCGTCCTTATTTCTCGGTAGATCCAGCAAATCCGTCTCAAACATTCCCATCTTCGCATTATGCCCCACCCTCTGCACTGTCAACCCGGCCGTCTCGAAACCCCCAGCCCCATAGACCGTATTATACCAGAACGTCTCCCACTCGGAAAACTCCTCGGCCTTCTCCTTCACCACATTCAGCGCATCGACCAACGGCTGGAACATGCCCACATCGTAATTGGCGCCCTTCGTCTCCGTCCAGTCCATCAGGTTCTTGCCCTCTTGCGCTAATGCGTTGGCGTAGTCATCGATTTTGAGCGGCATGATGGGCTGCTGCGCGAGTTCCAGGATGATGAGGAGCCAGATTTGCGCGAGGAGGGCGTGGTATTCGAAGTCGGGGTCGATATATGTGTTCATCCACTCGAAGCTCTCGTAACAGCTGTGGTACATGTCGCCGTGCTCGGGACCCGTGAAGCCGAAGTCGAGCGACGATGTGCCGGCGAGGTCTTGGAAGGCGACGTAATCGCTACCGGCGCCAAGGCCGCCGAGTCTGCTGTCTTCCGCTTGCCACATTTCGAGCAGTGTTTTGTTCTGGTGCGGATCGGTCAGACGTTTTAGGACTTGTATCCAGGCGTGCTGAAACATTGGGGATCCGTTCGCCCAGAGTTTATCTCCCGTGACGCCAACATCGACGTTCAGGTACGCGATGGCGTTGGCGCGCAGCTCGTCGATGTTGGCTTCTACGTGCTCAGTAGAACCAATCATGTTGTACTCCTCGGCGTCCCAAGAAGCAAATTCGATGGTGCGGAGGGGCCGCCAGCCTTGGATGCGTAGTTCACCCAGCACGCGGGCGACTTCGAGCATGACGGCTGTGCCGGAGCCTGGGTCGGCGGCGCCGAAGCACCACGAGTCGCGGTGGTTGCCGATGATGATTTTCTTGGCTTTGTCTTCAGTGCCGATGAAGGAGCCAAAGATGTTGGTTATGGGTTGCTTTTCGACTTCGTCTTGGTCGTTTTTGAGGTTAACTTTGGGGGACTTGTCGGGATGACCGGTCCACCACTTGTCTCCTACGGCTGGCACCGCACCTTTCCATTCCGAGGGTGTTTCCTGTCCGATGCCTTGGAGTGATCGGAGGAGCTGTTGTGCGTCCTTCCAGGAGATGGGTATACTCGGAATGTGTGAGAGGGCCGGGTTCTTGTCTTTGGGCATGCGTTCCTCATCTTTCGTGCTGGCTCGTCCTGGCGTAAGGACATCACCCACAATCATGTTCGTCAGGGCTACCGAGCCGCGCTGTACGCTGTCATCCGGCCTCCATCGTCCATTTGGCCAGACGTCACCCTTCGCGAAACCATCGTCGCCCGGATCCGAGTACATGATAACGCCCGCGACTCCTGCGTCTTGCGCTGCCTTGACTTTCATCGCCCGGTCCGATTGTGTGCCATAGTAACGCATGAGCACCACTGCCCCCTGAACATCAACCCCGCTATCCCATAGCGCCTTGAAGTCCTTTTTGTGCCCGTAATTGACATATATCAGCGGCCCAGTAACATCGCCCGAAGCCGAAAGTCCATGGAACGTAGCCGTTTGCGCACGCGGTGGGTTATACACGTCATCCTCTTCCAGTTTCGCCTCCCACTTCTTGTCCTCGGGCTCGACAATGGCAACGCGGCGGCCTCCCTCTTTCGGATAGTTGAGGTACACGAAAAACCTACTCCTGTTAGCCCCCACCCAAACTAGAAGAGAGCTCCGCCGTACTCATCGTGGGTATAAACATCCACATGCGCATCCTTGAATCTCCCCTCAATCCACTGCCCCAGCACATAGCTCCCCTCACTCCCCGCCACATGATCATAGCTCGTGATGTACTGCAGGTTGTCCTTGATCCTCCAACTCTCCACATTCTCCAGCGCCGTCTGTTTAACCCACTCGGGATTAAACTGGGTCCCGAACCCAGCACCACCCATGGGCACAATCTCACTCACAACCAGCAAATACACCAGCGATATGATAAAAATCAGCCCACACAGTCTCGCCAGCACCGCCCAGCCCGGCCTGTATTCCTCGGGTATCGTAGGCAATCTCGACGTGAGCCACCCAAACCCAAAGCTTGGCCACGGTATCCTCGGGAAATGGAAACTCGACAACGAATTCGTGATCCGATAAAGCCTCTTTGAAAACCTCCCCCTATTCCTCCGCCTTGCCCTTGCATCATCGGCGGCCTCAGGGTCCAAAATATCCATCTCCTCCATCGTCTGCCGCATTGCCGTAGCCTCATCCTCGGCAACCGGACTCCCGAGCTCACTGTCATCCTCGCTCGAGCGCGCCGACTGCACCGATGGCGGGTGGTAGTATCCATTCCGTCTCCGCGAACTCGAAGCGGAGGCTAGATCGTGGCCGAGGAGGCCCTGCCGCTCGGCGTCGTCGCTGACTTCCTGGGGCCCAAGGCGCGAGATGGGGCGCGAGGAGGTGGCTTCTTCGTAGGTGGGGATGGGCGGGTCTTCGACTGCGTCGTACAGGTGCTTTTCGTCGGCCATGGTTGCGCTGTGGAGGGACCGGAGTCCCTGCTTGAGGTGGTGCAGCTAGGGGGGTAGCTCGCGCGTCAGATTGGTGGGAGGGTGGTGGGTAAGGATATTATCGGATGCAGGCGTACATAGTGTAGAGGATTGGCAAAAGAGTGACGGAGTAAAGGGAAGGAGAATGCGAGGGAGAGATGAGTGGAGGATGCGTGAAAGGGGATGCTGAGAGTGTCTTGAGATGTATGGCGTTGCAGGTCGGCGGAGACGGTGGTCGCCGAGAATGACAAGCCCCAGCTTCGCGTCACTTGCGAGGCCTCCACTCCTCAACTGCACTTTATCAGAACAGTGGTGCGCGCATCCACCGAGATTCACGCGGAACTGATCTGGCAGTTCGTCTTGATGTTCTTCAGATGCTCAAAGTCATTCGTCCCACCAGGCTGCGACTCCTCGAAACGGCGGCTCGACACACTTTCGTTCTAGCCCTCAAACAGGGAGCCCAAGTGTTTGAACCACATCAACGCATTATGAAGTACCGTAAAGTATACACAACTACTGAAACACGTGGCTTCGAGCAATTCCCCACATCTCCTTATTTTCCTGCCATACTGCCCTCGCCATTCCCTCCATGTCCATCCTTCCTTCGACTACATATTCCTTCCCCCAGTAACACTAATCGTCTGCCCATTGACATAACTCATCAATGGACTCGCAACAGCCAGCACCGCACTCGCAGCCTCCGTCGCCGTGCCCGGCCTCCTCAATGGGATATCCAAGTGCTCCTCACCTCCCCTCGCCGCCTTCTGCGCCTGTGGTATCCCCAACGCCACTTTCTCGCCATCGGGTGTCGTCACGAAAGCACCAGCTTCTTTGGCAGCCGTCAGACGCGTGAGGATATGGCCAAAAGCCACCGTATTCGCGCGCACGCCAAACTGAGGACCCCATCTTTCATTTCTTGTCAGTAAAAGAGCATCGTATGGGGAGCATGGCAGACATACTCCTTGGCAATCGTCTTCGTCAGCCCCGTAACCCCCGCCTTCGCCAGCGCGTAGTTTATTTGCCCGGCATTCCCATGCAGCCCGCTAGTACTGGAGATGTTGATGATGTTCCTGGGCTCGCCATCTTTCACCCTAAAATACGGCGCCGCAGCCCTCACAATCTTAAACGGCGCCGTCGCATGCAGATCGACGATCGTATGCCACTGCTTGTCCGTCATCTTGTGTATCACCCCGTCCCACGTGTATCCCGCATTGTTCACGATGATGTGGATCTTGCCATTGCCAAACTCGGCGGCTTTCTTGATGAGCGTCGTGATGTAGGCGTCGTCGAGCACGTCGCCCGGGACGGCAATGGCGGAGCCGCCGGAGGCGTTAATGGTCGAGGCGACGGATTGTGCTTTCTCTGGGAGGGTGTTAGGAATGGGAATCCGGAGTGGAAAGCTCCTGGGGGGAGGAGACGTACTTTCGTCTACATCGGCAATCACTACCTTGGCGCCCTCGTTCGCGAAGAGCCGTGCAGTCTCCGCGCCAATGCCCTGCCCGGAACCGGTGATAATTGCGACTTGGCCTGCTAACATACCCTTGGGGTAGTTGAGGTGGCCCGCGATTTGGTCGATGCGCTTCGATGCCATTGTCCCTCACTTCTTCGGTTCGATACGTTCGTGGATCTGCTGGGTTTACTGCGCGTTTAAGCTCAGTCGGGGGGTGGAAGTGCTGGAGAGCGGTGGTAATGTGAGAGGAGAGCGGGATCTGGTGTTGTATACGAGGGCTTCATGCTGTTGGTGAGATGCGGAGACGGCTACATTTGCCCGCCTCAGCAACATCCGGGGAGAGCTGCCTGGGCCGAGGTCCGTAGGAGCCGCTAGGACGGTTACGGTAGTGGGTCTGGGCGTGAAGGTGCAGGGTGTGGTATAACCAACCTTACGTATTCTCGAGCATGCAGTAAACAGCCTTCAAGACAAGCTCTCGTCTTGTGATAGTCATGCTATTCTCACGCTGCGTAAACACTCATCTCAAAATCTCAAAATACCCTGCAACCACGTCCTAATCACGCCTCCCACATCCGTCTCCTCTCCAGACCCCAGTACACCCTCACCTATACATCCTCCCCCACCATCGCAATCCCCAATTCCAAGTCTTCCTCCCTCCCTACTCCTGTACCGCGGCAATAACACTCCACTCCGCAACCGTAGCCCCAGCCTCATTCTTCCCCTCCCCCTGATTCCCTCTAATCCCCAAATGCGCGTACCTCCCCGACCAAACCCACTCCGCCAGCGTAATATTTGTCTGATTCGCCTTAATCCCCTTGACTACCACCTCCTCCCCCGGAACCCACGGCTCACTAATCTCCACAAACCCGCTCGTCACATTGCGAATCTCCTCCCCGCGCTCAATCACTTCATGGCGGAATGGGGGCAGACTGTTGTTAGTGAAAAGGACCTCGTAGTACACGGGTGGATGTGCGCCCCAGTCGAATGTGACGTGGGAGACGGGGACGAAGGGCGACGAGGAGAGGTCCACGGAGAGGTAGGAGAGCGTGGTGTAGTTTTCGGGCTGCCAGCGCGTGGATGCTGCGCCGTCGATGGCGGCGAAGGGGAATTGGCCCGGAACGATGGGCGTGGTGGTTTGGCGAATGGGGTGGCATTGCAGGATGTTGCCTGCCACCGTTAGTGTCTGGCCCATCATTCTGTTCTCGAGGACTAATGGCGCGGAGATGGGGAGGGAGAAGTTTCCGGGGCGGGTGCCGAGTGTGACGGGGATAGGGTGCGTGGCGTAGAATGGGTTGGCGGTCGGGAGGGTGTAGTTCTCGGCAGGCATGCGCGTGAGGGTTGTGTGGGTGGTGTTGGAGGTGGCATTAATGCCGTGCCCTTGCCAGTAGAAGGTGCGGTAGTTGAGGTGCTTGATTTGTGGGGGGAGGGAGGGGTCGACGTCTAGTCTGTCGACGAAGAGACGGAGGCCTAGGTATCCGGATATGGCGACTCGATTTGCGCCGCCCATGCCGGTTAAGAAGGGAAAGGCTGGGTGCGTGCCGCCGTTGACGAAATAGCTATCAACCAACTGCTCGGAGTACTGGAACCAGGGCGCTCGGATGTATGGGTTCGATGAGTACATGTCGTAGGTATAGCTGGAGCAGCCGGATGGTGATATTTCATTCGCCACTATACTGAACGCAGCATAGGTCATTCCGGGTCCGTCAGGCGATTGCTTATTAGCATAGTAGTCCAAATCCGCAAGACTGTACGGGTTTGGGTAGTGTAGAAAGTCGTCCGTGAGTACTATGTCTGCCTGCTTGACTTGGACCGAGCCGTTCATCCCTTCATACTCGAGTACAATTCCAACCTCTTCATTGACAGGGAGCCGCATCTGACTCGCCTTCTCATACCAACTCTCATTCATCGGCAGCCCAAATTGAAAATTGAACTCGTTCGTCTCGTTGAAGTGCTTCTGGATGAGCGCGGTGGTGAATCCCACGTTATTAACATTATTCGCATACTCATCAGGATCCGTAGCGTTCCAGACTTCATAATGGCCAGACGTCTTGTTGTAGTCCAGCATCTCGCCAAAGAAGTAAGCTATGTCGTTCATGATCGGAAGCAGCTTATCCTTGAACTGCTGTGCGTCGCCCGTTGCTGCGAACTGGTTGCGGAACGTGATGGCAATATCGCCGTTTAGGTGGTATTCGTAGTCAAAGCAAGGTCCAGTGCCCGTACAATTGCCATATCTGCCACTGGTCCAAGGGTAAACTGCGCCTCCAGTGAATCGACCCGTCTGGTTCTTCGATGAAGAGAACGCCATCTTGACATTCTCTTTCGCCTGTGCGTACTTCTCCACGCGATAGTTGACAATCTGTTCGATATGCCGCGGATGCGAAAGTTGCAACCCAGGCGCCATCCAGGAGTCAGCATCCCAAAAGATCAGTCCACCGTAGCAGTCGGCGCCGAGGCCGCAAACAGGTATGCTTTCAATGTTGAGGCGTGTGTTATTTCCGGCAGCAGCGATAGCATTTGGAGAAACGGTGTTCTGCAGGATGTGGAAGGGATTCGTGACCGAGACGACTTGTAGTTCTTGTAGATTCTTGTCTTCAGGAAGCGAGCCGTTGGGAAGGTGGTAGCTGTCGACCGAGTCCTTGGTCAAGATTGAAGCCCACTCGTTGATGTGGGAGTGTAAGAGGCGAGCGTAGCCGTCTGAAGCTGCGGTGATGGACGCGGTACTAGCTACAGCCTTGGGATCTGAGAAGGCGTCCGAGGATGCAGCGCCGATGTATTTGGTCACATCCGCTGTTGCGCCTCCAAGCAGATTGACCCGAACAGACTGGCCGATGGAGGATGTGTTTTGCCCGCCGAATTGGAACACAGTGTCGGGAGTCTCGGATCGGGTCGTCATATCGACGAACTCGTTACCTTTGAGGGTCGAATAGACGTAGGCTTTGACGTTCTCGACACCGACCGGGCTCACCACGGACCAGACTGTGTTTAAACCCGTTTCGAACTTCTTGGCCACAAAGCTCGACCGCACGGCGCCGGCTCCTTCCAGAATATCGTGGACTGTTACGTTGACGTCTCGAGAGGCCGTGAGCTTGAGCTGAACCACAGCCTGGTTCACGTGAAGCTTGTGGACGAACATGTGGTAGTCCACCTTGATAGCCTCTCCACCTGCGGGTTTCCAGTGGTATGCCCAGTCCAGAACCCCAGCAGCCACATCCAAGCTCGAAGAGAAGTGCGAGATATGCTCGGAATCTACAGAGGCATTGAGGTACTCTCCGTTTACTTCCACAACAAGGCCCGCCCAATGTGGTAGACCGCTGATGAAGCTCTCGTCACCATACTGGTTCAGCCACGGGTAGTTGCTTCCTTGACCTCTAGGCTGTCTGTTGTAAAAGCCAGCAATAGTAGCAAACGTTTGACGCGTTTCGAAGAGGGGCCAGCCATTGAGCGCGGGACCGTTAGAATTATCGTCTATCTCGAAGAAAGGTCCAGCGGCTGCGATGTTGATCCCGATATATCCATTTGCAAGAGACATGCGCGATTGGTATTGACCCTTGGTTAGGCTTTGCGTTCTGATGATCCAGTTGTTGTCATCCCACTCTGTGTCACGGAATCGAACTACCTCGTTTAAAGCTGAAGCGAAACTCGCGCATGCTGGCAACGAGACCACAATCCGGCGCAAGCTAGGCCTACGCATCGCGGTGTTATTTTCTGGAGTGTCCTGGAACAAGGGCTGGTCGTCCTTGGAAATACTACCTGTGAGTACACTCACACCTCTGGTACTTGAACCCGCTAGCCGGTTTCTGAAGGTTATCGTTCACTGAGATGGAAGCTGTGCCAGGGCGTGGACTCTCCTACGCCTCTAGTCAGAGCGACTGGATAAAAAAAGGCAAAGTGAAGCAAATAACAAATGCCCAAGGTATGTCAGCCCCAGCCCCGAACCGACGTGAAGGTGTAATTAGAGAGATGCTCAGGCATCAATATAACATCCTTCACTTATGAGCTGTAAAGGTAAAAGTAAAATGAAGAGTCGAGGTGAAGTAAATGGAGAAATCGGAAAAGTCTCGTGGGCGAACGACTTTGGTGCTGGAAATCCGAGAGTCAAGATATGGGGATTAGATGGTCCTTTGGCTCTCTGGAACCTACACAAGCTAAGGCTATGTTACAGCGACCCTGCAGCCTAGTCCTGTGCGTTGCACAGCCGATGGTGGGTTGTTGACATCATGGCGGCGTATTTCATTCGCTTTCTTCGTATTCCGCTACATTTATCCGTACCTGCAGATCTTGTCAATTCCGAAAGCAGGCATCTGCCACGCGCATGCATGAGGGTCTTGCATCACAATGATGAACAACATGAAAAACACACGTGGAGAGCCGTGGTCCCTGCAGATGCTCAAACCTGACCTCGAGTTCTTTCTGCGCTGTGGAGAAGGCATGTCACGATCACTACCAGCCAGACAATTGTAGGCGATGGCGCCTCTCCGCGCGTTCGGGTAGGGCTGTGCATGTACACAATTCAAATGGAAACGTTGTGGGCACGGTCGCGTCCTCGGGACGAACGGGAACCAGGATGATATTCTCGAATTTGCTTTTTTTTCTAGTTGTCCTCGGTGTTGAATTTTGCGAGAAGCTAAGTCCCTCATGAATCGCCGTTCAAATGCAGGTCAAACCAAGACAGTATGCCACCAAACTCCGATGCTCGCCTTGCTGTTGAATTGCTGCAGGAGCCGTGAGCCGTAAATATACAGTGAAGATCCTTGCGATTCCGCGATCAAATTAGGTCGGATTCGGCGCAGCTGCACCGGTAATGTCTTCGGAATCCTCGACAGGCGCGCAGGTGCAGAAGAGATTGGTATCGCCATAAGCTGCAGGGCATTAGTACGAGCGACTCAATGTGGGTCGTGGGTAAATTTACCATCGTCAAGTCGTGTGACCGACGGCCAGAACTTCTTCTCCTTGAGATAGCTCAAGGGATAGGCGGCCTGCTCCCTGGTATAGGGACGATCCCATTCGCCAGTCAGGAGATCAAGCTGCGAGTGTGGAGACATCTTCAAGACGTTTCCTTCCCGTGGCTGCTTCCCCTCTTCCACTGTTGCGATTTCCTCTCGGATGGAGATGAGCGCGTCGCAGAAACGGTCAAGCTCTTGCTTGCTCTCTGACTCGGTTGGCTCGATCATGAGGGTATTGGCGACGGGCCAGGACATCGTAGGCGCATGGAATCCATAGTCTTGCAAGCGCTTGGCGATATCGATGGCTTCGATGCCGGCTGTCTCCTTGAACTTTCGCACATCGAGGATGAACTCGTGCGCACACCGGCCCTTCTCGTTGGTGTAGAGGATGGGGTAGTGGGGCTTCAGCCGCGATAAAATGTAGTTTGCGTTTAGAAGGGTGATCTTGGTTGCTTGGGTCAGCCCGACGGAGCCCATCATCTTGATATACGCCCAGCTGATGGGCAAAATGCTGGCGCTTCCCCAAGGCGCACCGCTGACCGGTTGTATCGCATTTTGTCCTCCAACTTCGCCCCGCAGGTGCCCAGGTAAGAACGGCGTCAAGTGCTCCTTAACACCAATAGGGCCTACTCCAGGTCCACCTCCACCGTGAGGAATGCAGAAAGTCTTGTGGAGATTTAGATGGCAGACGTCCGCCCCAATCTCGCCAGGGGAGCATAGACCGATCTGGGCGTTCATGTTGGCACCATCCATGTATACTTGGCCGCCATGTTGATGGATAATATCGCAGACTTCTTTGATTTTGGGCTCGAAGACGCCAAATGTGCTCGGATAAGTGATCATGATAGCACCAAGTTCTTCGCTGTGCTTCTCGCACTTAGCCTTGAGATCATTCATGTCCAAGTTTCCGGTAACGGTGTCGCATTTGATAGGAACGACACGCATTCCACACATGGCCGCACTTGCGGGGTTGGTACCATGAGCCGACACAGGAATCAGGCATATGTCGCGCTTCTTTCCGGGCTGTTGCTCCAGATACTTTCGTATGACACGAAGCCCAGTGAATTCTCCTTGGGCGCCCGAGTTTGGCTGTAGCGAAATGGAATGGAAGCCGGTGATGTTGGCCAGGTCACCTTCCAGCTGCTTAATCATCTCTATGTAGCCTTTGGCTCTGTCTAGAGGCAAAAATGGATGTAGGTTCGAGACTGTTGGGAAGGAGATGGGAGCCATCTCCGCGGTAGCGTTCAACTTCATTGTGCAGGAGCCTAATGGAATCATAGAGTGAACGAGAGAGAGATCTTTGGACTGTAGATGATGGATATACCGAAGGAGCTCAGTTTCGGAGTGATGGGAGTTGAAGACTGGGTGGGTAAGGAAGTCGCTCGTCCTCTTGAAACCCGACGGGGGCTCGGCATCGATAAAGTCGTCTGCGTCGACATCTGTTTTCTTGCCGTCGCTGTTGTCAGAGAGCACCTTGGTGAAAGAAGACATAGTCTTGTTAGATGTCTGCTCATCGAGCGAGACTGCGATATGTTGATCGTCAAGTTTTCGCACCCAGATCTGAGTTTCCTCCAGCTGACGACATATGTTGTGAGTCTTGTTTCCAGTCTCGATGACGAAAGTGTCAAATGGCGCCGGGGCATTGTTCAGATTCCCGCGCTGGCCCGTCTTGTAACCCAATTGAATAGCTTTCCATTGCATGTGGCGGGTGGATGCGACGACCGACTTTGCGATAGCCTTCAATCCATTCGGGCCATGGTACACTGCGTAAAAGGCACTCATGTTTGCCAAGAGCGCTTGCGCGGTGCATATGTTGCTCGTTGCCTTCTCCCTACGAATGTGCTGCTCCCTAGTCTGAAGGGCGAGTCTGGCAGCCGGATTGCCTAGCCTGTCCTTGGAAAGCCCAATCAATCGACCTGGTATTTTGCGCTTGTACTTTTCGGCACAGGCAAAGAAAGCGGCATGAGGGCCACCAAAGCCAAGGGGTACACCAAAGCGCTGCGCATTCCCAAAAGCCACGTCAGCGCCAAACTCCCCGGGCGGTACAAGTTGGGTGAGAGCAAGCAGATCCGTGGCAACACTGAACAGAGCTCCCTGGTCGTGAACCTTGTTTGCCAGCTCCCGGAAATCTTGAACTCCACCTTCAGTGTTGGGATACTGGGCGAGGACGCCGACCAGATCGTCGCCAAGGTCTTCCACCCTCTTGCAATTGTCCTTCAGGATATCATCTATCTCGATCTTGACACCAAACCCCTCGGCTCGCGAGTGGAGTACAGCAATCGTTTGCGGGTGGCACGTGTGCGATACGAGAAAGGTTTTGTTTGGGCGCTTCTGGCGGGACAGTGGAAGCATACCGAGGGACAGCGTCATCGCTTCGGCAGCCGCGGTGGGCTCATCTAGAACGGAGGCATTGGCGATAGCGAGACCGGTCAAATCCGAAACCATGGTCTGAAAGTTTAGAAGCGACTCAAGACGACCCTGGCTTATCTCGGGCTGATAGGGAGTGTAGCTGGTATACCAGGCAGGGTTCTCCAGTACATTGCGCTTGATGACTTCGGGGACCTTGGTGCCATAGTATCCGCATCCTAGCAGACTCTGTCCGGGGGTATTTTGATTCATGATTTTCTTAGCCGTCTGGAGAAAGGTCTGCTCCGGTACTCCGGTTGTCTGGTGTATTCGACGTGCGTGCTCATCATGCTTGGGCGCTGGTTTCATTGGGCCAATGTCCAGATCTCGCGAAGACAGGATATCGGTCGGAATGACTTGCCTAACGAACTCGTCAAGGCTCGATACCGGAGGGTCGAGCGTGGCAAGCATGTCTGTTACTGCGGCAGCAGAGGGTCCAATATGGCGGCGGGGAAATGTGTCGAGGGCTCTAAAGGACGCGAAGCGCTGGTGGGAAGGTGGTGTCTTTGCTTCGAGGACATCTTCGGCGGCTTCGGCGTGGAATTGCCTGTGCGAGAGGGCTTGTAGGGAACTTTTTGCGGTGGAGGTGACGACGGAATTCGGTCGCGTCAAACGACGGGCGAAGTATGCTGGTCGGGTCTGACGAGCAGCAGAGCAAGCTGTCCGGAGCATAGAGACGCGCATTGTGGCCGCTCTATGGGCTCAATGGCGTGCTGGAGGCCCCAATGGTCGGATTCTGTACCTCGACGGAACGAGTTTTCTGGTGGCGGTGGAGTGAGTCAATGAGGCTGTCGAGGGACGGCAGCTCGAAGCTTGTTGGTGCCCTCGAGTTGCCACCCAAACCTTGTTGCAGAGCTCAACCTTTGGAAGGGCCGCGGGCAGGAGTTGGGAGGACGTGTCCAGCACAACGAGTGACGGCCGAGGCACGCTGTCAAAGGGTTGAAGAGCACGAGCGGTGAGCACACCCAACATTTTGATAGCAAGGGATTCCTGAGGGTCCAAAGCCCGCGATTATCCGAAATCTTCTGGGGTGCACCGATAAGCTAGGGCAGGAACGAGTGACGTTATGCGGACAGGGGGCACTAGCCACACCCGAGCTCCACTCGTCCTCGGCCCGCTTCACGTAAATTCGCGTCGGTTGTCCCAAAGCGGACTGCGCGTCCCCGAGTATCGCATCGTGAAAAGCACTAGCCCAACGCAAGCGAATGAAGGAAGGACTCATGTGTCCTTTATGGATACTGTTTCAGTATTCAATCATTCCTCTTCTCTCACACCCTCAATGTCTCCATACTCCCTCAAATACTCGCCCGTCTAGGCGCCATAGTCCTCCTCAACTCCCGCTCCCGCTCACTCTCCTCCGCCACAGGCAACACCCCCTGTTCCCTCAGTTGCCCCAAAAACTCCTTCCCATACTGATACCCTACCTGATAAATCTCATCGAACTTTGCGAAATCAAGCGTCCCATACGGATCAATCGGCGGCCTCATATACCTGCACCCCGGCGTATTCTTCGCCCTCTCCAGCGCATCATAGCTACTCACATACGCGAGTCGCGACTGGATTTCCGAGAGCGTGGGTGGGTTGGGGTACGAAGAGAAGGGATTCCAGCGGTTCACAATTGCCCAAAAGCCGGAGAGCGAGTCGCCGAAGGATTGAGGCGTGGTGTCGTCGAGGCTGCCTACGTCGACGGCGAAGATTACGTCGGCGCCGAGCGACTTCATGTGTGTGACGGTCAGGTTGTCGATGTATCCGCCGTCCAGGAGCATGCTGCCATTGTCGCAGAGGGGTGGGAGGAGGCCAGCAAGAGACATGGATGCCCGCACGTAGCGCCATACGTAGCCGCTTGTGTGAATTTCGGATCTGCTCTTGCTGATGTTTGTGGTGTTGCAGTAGAATTCTAGCCAGAAGTCTTCGATCTGTGAGTTGCCGAACGTCTTGAAAATGCCGCGGTTGAACTCATGGCCGGTCGTGTATGAAGCACTGATAAAGTGAGCAAGGGTGTCTTCCAAGGGAGATGAGATGGCTTACGAAGGATAGGTGAGGTCCAGGGCAAACCTCCACATGCTGCCCATGCGCCCAGCAAACTTCTTAGCCCGGCCATACATAGGCACGACGTCTGCATCCCAAGCATACAGCGCGCCGATGAATGCGCCAATAGATGTACCGCCCACGATATCGATAGGGATGCCGGCTTCTTCAAGCGCACGAATAATGCCAATTTGCGAAATGCCACGGGCCCCTCCACCTCCCAGGACCAGCCCAACCGACTTACCACATAGCCGTCTCGCCAAGCGATGGAAGTCGCCTTTAAAGGGTGTCTCCGCAGAGTACAGAGGCGTCTGCCGCACCTTTCGAGACGTGTACTTCTGGATCTCGGCTTGCAAGACCTGCACGCGTTGCTTGATAGCTGTCCCGAAGCGTCGACCTGCCGGATGAACAGGCTCAGGCGATGTGCGGAAAGGCATTTGGATGTGGTGATGACTCCCGTTGACCCATGGGCGATTGCGAAGCCACTGTCTTGTCAGCCCAGACCGACAATATCTCTCGGGATGCAGAATCACAAGTTCTTTGCGTGCTGTGGTCTTGGTGGTAAGGAGGAATCGCTCGTATTCGCCGATGTTGGGAGAGCCTTCTGCCAGACCAACGAGCAGGATGCAGTCGGCTTGGCTGATGCAGGTCTGTGTCCACGGAGACTTGACTGGCGTGTCTGCCACGTATAGCACCAAACCGTACTTCTCTTCTAGATCGGCGAGATATTGCGACAGCTTTAGCTTGCCCATGCGATTGAAGGCATGGCGGCCGAGATGATTCAAGATCGCAGACTGATTGAGCGACACGACCCCATTTGGAGTCCCGATCTGAGTGAGGGCAGTCAACAGACGGCTGGCGAACTCGACAACTGGAATGCCTGCAGTCACCGGGAGTATGGTCACAGTCCGCAGATTGACTGTTGAAGAGACATTGCTGCGCGTTGCTTTGGAGCGTAGTTCCTTGCTTTGCTCGTGAAGTGGATCGTCTACCAACGCTCTCATCCGCGATGCGATGATCTTGGAAATCTTGATAGTGATGCCAGGATGCTCCAGAGCAAGGCTGTTGAAGAGGGTCTTCGGGAACTTGGCAAGTTCGGTATCCCGAATGGCGTGTAGAGAGCCTGGGCGCACCGACTCGGTGAGGACTTCCAGCTCGCCCACACTATCGCCTTGGCCATACTCTCCAATGACCTTCATTTTATCGTCTTCGCGATCCTGGATGGCTCGTAGTCTTCCGTTCAAGACTATGTAGATGGCGTCGCTATCATCTCCTTGGTTGTAGATGACCTGCCCAGAGTTGACCTGGACCCATTCGAGCGCAAAGTCAATGTGTAGGATCAAGCGAGGCAGGAGTGTTGTAAGTCGCTTCGCCATTGTGAGAAGCACGACCGGGTATCGATCGACAATTCTCTCAATGGATGCCCGGGGAAGAAACCCAACATAGACGTTCGTTTTGGCTGTGACATCGACGAAGGACCGATACGACGAGACGGTGCCTAGATATCCAGCCAAGCCTCCAGGCTTGGTCAAGAAAAGACTCTTTCTCGATCTCTTCTTCTTGCCATTGTCAAGAACGTTTCGCATCGAGGTGCTTGTAGCTGTGCGCCTGAGCTGGGGACCACTGAAGAGTTCTTCGTCGGTAATGCCAGGGTTTACAGGAAGCGTGCCGAGGACGTTGGGCTCTCCACCCTCCTCCTCTAAAGGTACCCCAACATCAAGGAATCCATCGATAACATAGTAAAGACCGGGATTCCTCTCGCCCTGTTCGACCAGAACAGCATCTTTTGGAAAGTAGACGATTTCGACATCGTTGACGATTTCTTCCATGATATTGTGGTTGCCAGCACTGCTTAAAGCTGATACGGAAATGGCAGATTCAGTATCTCCATCCCGCGAGGCTTCGTACGGATCAATGAAACCAAAGGCATTGCTGAAGATGGCTTTCTGTCGCTTGGCATCGAAGGAGACTAATCGTGGGGATGCGTCAACGGATGTTGGTTTGGGAACAGTATTCTCTGCGTCAGTCAGTCCAATAGCTTTGAGCATGCAGTCCAACACCGATTCTCTGAAGACTGTAGCTTCGTCTACGGATTCTTGACGGTGGAGCGCGCCGGTCGGACGAATTAGGGGTGAAGCGAAAGGGTTAAAGGTGCCCGCGTCCAATGGTGTTCGTGTATCGCGCCGGTGGTCCTGCGTGACTGGTTGAGAAAAACTATATCGGCTCGGTCGGCCACCACTGCGAGCTGCATGTGTGTTTGTTAAGAGATCGCCAGCACTGACTCTGTCATTCCCCATAGGTGGTTCTGGTGATGCTGTCCTTGCAAGTGCTTCGCCGCCCACATCCATAGAAGACCGAGCCGCAGCGAGTCGTGCGTGTACAGCAGCACCCTTCCTAAGAGTCGCACTGGATCTGCGTCGCCGTCCCGCTCCTGGATTATGCAATGCGATGCCTTTCATACCTTCCTCTGATCCGATCCGATCCGTCTCCTTGGTGAACTTGTCCTTCAAGCGCTGTAGTGGCGCGTCGCGCAGGAAGCCCGGTAAATCATAGGTCGTGTACTTGTTCATGAGTTTTTCCGTGCGTAGGACCTCACTTGTCAGGCCTAGGTAGGCATGTCCTGTGGCTAGAGTGACTCGTTGCAACCTGGTCAAGATGACCTGTACGATATGCGCCGTTGCTCTTGGGTAGACTCGTGTCAAGCGCCGGAAAGCAGTGGCTGGAATGATAGCGATGGTTGTATCCACAGTCGCCCTTGCAACGATGTCTGGATGAGCCGATTTTGGTTTCGACCGAGATTGAGACCGCCGTGTATTCGATCTCGCTTTCTGCGGGCCGCCGTTCATGTCAAGGGTTAGAGGCGGTACGCTGGGAAGCTTTCCACCAGCAGTTGGGCTTGCCAGTCCGGAAGCCCGATGATCTCTCAGGCCACGGGGCGGGGTTACGGGGACTTCGGCGGGCGTGTGAGGTTGAGAATCATCCAGGGCGAAACTGCTTGCTCTGCTCATAGATGGCCGCGTTTGTCTATCTTGCGGAGTGACAGGCGCACTCGAGTCCGGTCCCGAGTCTTCGTACTCCTCGTGCCTCAGCTTTACATCCTCCGTAAAGAGCGAGAGAATAGAGAAGAGCGATGACATGGGCGCTCCATTTTTGACTTCAGTCAGCAACTGATAGCCTTGGCTGTGCCCGCTATGTGTACCGCTGCCCTCCGAAGAGTCCCTGATCTCTTCGTCGTCTGATTCCGACCCCTGCCGGCTTGACTTGACGAAGATTTGTACCATGCCATCCACCACCAGACAGAAGCCCTTCTCTTCCTCTAACAGAAGGGTCTCGCCCGCCACCAATCGCCGTGTTTGCATTGTTCGCGTGAGCTCATGGAAGACGGGTCGTTCCAGGTACCCGAAGACCTTGATCGCGCTCAAGAACTCGTCTAGGTAATTCGACAGGCCCCGCTTGGAGTCGCCCTCCTGTGTATCCGGGAAGACTTCGACTTGAGGCTCGTCGCGCTGGGGCTCTGGCGGCAGTCTTGTGTAGAGCGACATGTATCGATACCTCACAAGGTAGCTGATGGTGGAGACAATGAAGATCATAATTAGCATTCTGCGAGTGTTAGCCCAAGAGTAATTGTTTGCTGCTGTGGAGTATCTTACAAAGTAGTGAAGTTCATGGTAAAGGTCAAGCTCATGGAGAAGAGAGTGAACAGCCATGTTGGCAGCGTAATTGTCGTAAACGTTATAATCCAATACAGCGTGCCTGGCAAGACTCGGAGGATGGCGAGGATAACGCGGGCTAAGACGCCAAAGGTAGACGGCGAGGCATGCTCAGCAGCTTTGAGAGCCGGAGCAGAGCTCTGTACAGCTTCTGACGCACTCGAAAGGAGTGTAGACGAGCTCTTCGCGGCGGATTCGAGTGTAGAGCTTACGGCAGAGCTCACAGCTTCGGCCGTAGCCATGGTGCTATGGTTCCGGGTTGTGAGGGACAATATCACTCGGTGCCTCGTCAGGTTGGGCCCTCCTCGAAATATCCAAAGGTAAAAAGGAAAGCACAGCGCCGGGGCCTTCTCATGGTGTTATAGCTTCGCAAACACGGGTGTAAGGTTCCCTGCTTGTGACACTCCCTGGTGATAGTGGGACGGGCCTTGGCAGCCGCTAATGGACTGGCAGGAACGCGCCCGGAGCTCCCACCATTTCACGAGCTTCACTCCAGCAACGCGGCGCAACCTACCCCGCCCATTGGTCGCCATGCCTCCCTTCAAGGATGAACAGATAATTGTGCGCTACCTGATGCCTCCTCGGCTGATCTTTCACCCATGCTAACCGCTCTGGCAGATCATCGCGCCCGGCTCAGAGACGACGGTCGCGCAGCTCGGCCTGCCCGAGTCTTTCACGCCGGCACGGCTGCGCGTCCGGTCGCGCATGTTTCCGGCTGAAAAATCGGGAGAATGGGAACCTTACAAGATACGGCGGAAGCAAGACAAAGCCCGTGCGACGAACGGCGACGCGAAAGATGCGGTGCAGGACGGCGAGGGCGCCAAAACAACAATCACAGGCGCCGACGACGATGAGATAATATACGAGGAGGACCGAGTATCAGAAGAGGGTGCCGTGTGGCCGCTGCAAGAAGGGCGCATCACCAACTGGTCCTGCTTTTTCGCGCTCATCACCCACGTCTACAACTCGCTGAACCCGCCCTTCCATACGCCGATACTCCTCATCGCGCAGCCGGTATGGACGCCAAGGGAGCACGAGAGACTCACCCAATTCTTCTTCGAGAAGTTCAAGACTCCGGCATTCGGGTTGATGGACGCGGCCCTGGCGACAAGCTGGGCCTACGGCATACATACCTCGACGATTGTGGACGTGGGCAGGGACAAGGTGGACGTCACGGCCATCAGCGAGTTCATCCCGCATACCCAGGGCCGGGTAGTTGCGCTGTCGGGATGCGGAGGCGAAGCACTCACCCTGGGGCTGTTCAAAAAGCTGAAGTCAAAGGGCTTTACGCGCGACATGTGCGAGCAGCTCAAGAAGAGCCCGATATGCGAGATACTGCCACCTGATGTGCCTATGCCAGGTTCAGGAGAATCCACGGAGCAGACTGACATCACCAACCCTGCCGCTGCTGCGTCGACGGGTGCTCCAGGCTCTGGCCCTGCTGCGGCATCCACCATCGGCAATGTGCCTCGGGGGCCGGGTGTGGATACTGAGGTCGGAGACGATGCCCTTGATGAGAATGAAGGTGTCCTAGACGTCGCGAGCATTGTTACCGGGGGCAAGATGAACGAATACCTCGCCAAGAAAGAAAAGGAAAAGCAGGATAAGGCTCAGGCCAAGAAGAAGGGCACCGCTGACGCAAATGCAGCTGCAGCCGCAAGACCCGTGAGGCTTCCAAATGCAAAACGCGAGAAGGCGACGTTCCTGTACGAGGACCACGCCCTTCTCGACACCTTGAAGAACATGAACATGGGCAGCCAGAAGCTCGCCGAGACTAGGGCTGCACTCGATGAAGGGCCGCAGAGGAAAGGTGAGGATACGGGGGATGGTGAACCAGGCTCTGCAATAGAGGCTAATGGTACTGGCGAGTCTGGTTCACGAACGGGTTCCATCCGCCGTGAGATTGAGGTTGGAAACGAGCGTTTCATGGCAGCAAGCGATGGCATCTTGGAGCGAGTGGCGGATGCCGTTCATCGAACCATCTCATCCGTGGACGAGGTGAACAAGCGCAGCGAACTCTGGGACTCCTTGATCGTCTGCGGCAACGGATCAAGGGTTCGAGGTAAGATCATTCCCTTGAAGTTTGTATACATCTTGCTGACTCAAAGCAGGTTTCAAAGAAGCACTGCTCTCCACTATCCAAGCCAAATACCTCATCTCGCCCTCTTCCGCCACAATCTTCACTTCCGAGATCCCCTCCAACATCTCCACACCTGCAGGTACCGGCGCCAACACCCCACAGCCACAACTTGGACCCCACGGCGGACCTTCACAAGTGAATCCACTCCTCTACGCGGCCACGACTGCGCAAGCGCAACACCTCCTACCCCCTGGCGGAACCCCTAATACTGGTTTCAACCTTCCGGGCATGGGCAACCATAACCAACACTCGAGCCACGGGCAGACACCCACGAGCATCAAGTTCGTCAAGCCTCCAGAGTACTTCCCCGAATGGAAGGAAGTTGGTTACGACGAGAGTGCATTCCTTGGGGCACAGGTAGCAGCGAAGGTCATCTTCGTTGTCGATCAGGGAAGCAGCAAGGGCTATATGACACGGCCGGACTATAACGACCAAGGTCCGACCGGCATACACGACTACAGTCTGTAATCTCTGTTCATTCTTCTCTGTCCTACCGATACAACTCGGAGTTTTGGTAACCTGTGTACTTTTCAGATATCCTGGCGCTTTACTGCGAGCGGAGAAAATGGCTGGACTGTATCACTTGATTAGCGCGCTGGGGTCTCAAAAGCTTAGATCTATTCTTCTAGCCTTTGCCGAGTTCTCAGCACTTCATGGAATGTCACCACAATGAAGAACAGCTGTACACCTTTGACAACTGACACACGCTGATACACATCGTGGCGGCTACCCTGTCGGCTCCCGCCGGCCGGCGCAAACCGCCCACGTGCTTGGATCCACTTACTCTTTCAGGCCAACAGCTAGCCTAGCCGAACTTACGCCAGCGTCTTTGCTTTTGAACCCACGGCAAGCCGCCGTCCAACTCAACCTTTGTGAATAGATAAACCCACTTTCCTTCACGATACCTTCTTATCCTGTCTCTGTTGAGCGATCCTGCTTTTCTTTCGTTGCCATTCACAACCAGAACTTTGATCACAGTTTCGAGTCCGGCCGACAATTATCGGTGAAAAGATAGAGTTCCTAGGCTTGCCGCGGCCCAGCCTCCAACACTCCGGTTCCCGATTGATCCAGGGATATTTATCTACCGGCATCAAGCTGCATCGTTTCAGCAGAACCATCCAACCGGGACCTCGATTTCCAGCTCCGCCGTACTCATACATACCCATAGACGTCGCGCATACACAGCATTGCGGTATTTGTATTAAAACTGGCCAATATGGCTGCATCGGCGCCGATACAAAAGACCATCTACTTGGGTACTTTTGTGCACTGCATTTCCTTGGCTGATCTTGAGATCTGCGAAAAGGGAGCGATTGGCGTTGATGAAAAGGGCGTGATTGCATTTGTGGAAAGAGATGTGGAGTTGGATTCTGTGAAAGAGAAGCATGTAGACTGGAAAGAAGCCAAGGTCGTGGAGGTCAAAGACGGTTTCTTCTTCCCTGGCTTCATCGGTGAGTGATATCGAAACTCTCGACTTCTGCGACCCCAAGCATCAACAAATTAGCTTGCATCTTCTCCTATAGACTACTCTTCCACACCTCCACTCTCTTCATCCACACACCCTTCCCACCACCCCAACCCGCAAAGAAACCCACATACTAAACCCTCCCAGACACACACACGCACGCCTCCCAACACCCCAACACCGGCCTCTTCGGCAAAACCACCCTCCTCTCCTGGCTCGAAAAATACACCTTCCCACTCGAATCCTCCCTCTCCTCGCTCCCAAAAGCCACGCAAATCTACTCAAACTTCATCTCGCGCACCCTCTCCAACGGCACCACCTGCGCCGCCTACTACGCGACCAACCACGTGGCCGCCACCAACCTCCTCGCCGACCTATGTCTAGCCCGCGGCCAACGCGCGCTGATTGGCCGCGTGTGCATGAACCGCATGAGCCCGGAGTACTACCGCGACGCCAGCGTTGAAGAAGCCGTGAATGCTAGTAGGGAGTGTGTGGAGTACGCGCGGAAGATAGACAAAGAGGGAGAGATTGTGCGGCCTATCGTGACGCCTAGATTCGCGCCAAGTTGTACGGAGGAGTGTCTCGCTGGGCTGGGCAAATTGGTGAGAGAGGAGGATTGCTACGTGCAAACGCACGTCAGCGAAAACACGGCTGAGATCGCCCTCGTCGCTGAGCTCTTCCCCAATTCGTCCTCCTACACAGAAGTCTACGACGCCGCTAGCCTACTCACACCGAAGACTATCCTCGCGCACGCGGTCCACCTCTCAGGCGCCGAGCGCAAGCTTATTAAAGCACGGAATGCGAAGATTAGCCATTGTCCTGCGAGCAACACCGCTTTGACATCGGGATGCTGTCCTGTGCGAGATTTGTTGAACGAGGGCCTAACGATCGGTCTCGGCACCGACGTCTCAGGCGGCTTCTCACCCTCCATCCTCGAGGAAGTCCGGCAAGCGATTTGGGTCTCGCGCTACGTCGCTATGGGCAGTCCTACCGTCAGCTCTCCCTCCCCAGAATCTAAACTCAGCACTGCGGAAGCGCTGTACCTCGCTACACGCGGCGGTGCGGCTGTCGTAGGGTTGGAGGATAAAGTTGGTGGATTTGAAGTCGGGATGGAGTTTGATGCGCAGATGATCCGGCTGGGGAGGGTAGTAGAAGGTGGGGATGAGGGAGAGGGGTTTAAGGGGAGTAGGGGCGCGCCGGTCGATGTGTTTGGGTGGGAGAGTGCTGAGGAGTTGGTGGAGAAGTGGGTTTATGGTGGGGATGATCGGAATTGTGTGGCTGTTTGGGTGAGGGGGAGGTGTGTGCATAGGACGGCGTGGTTTGAGGCGTGAATGTGGAGATAGGGAACGGTGGAAGGAGAGCCTCTTGGCGATATGGTGGCGCTTATTTAGATGGTATCATCAGCTAGAGCGATCCTATAGGATGTGGCTGCGAAGCCAGTAGGTGGACGTAGAGCCTCTGGGCGATTATAGATTAGACATCAGTTTGGCTCCGCCAGCCTAGTTAGATATACAGTCTTTGACATCGTTTTACCACGAACTTGCGACTGCGCAAGCATCAATGCTCGGATGAAAAGGTATTCATTCACACGACGTATATCCTAGGTTCTCACAGGGTCTTCTCTTAAACAGAACACTCATCATCTACGCCTCCCCTCAAAGCCCCCTTCGCAGCCGTACTGTCCACTCTGGGGTCTAAAAGGTTAAGAAACGAACTTTTGTCTGCATTTCACCTGTAAGCAACTCCGTTGCAGAAGCGGGGACGGAATTGGCGTAGATTGAGTTACATACGAAGAGTATGCTTCATGCTCTGTCTCCTCTCATACCAATCAGGCTCCACATCGCCTTCTGGTCCGCAACCGTGGTAAAGACGCGGCATTGAATCTGAGCGAGCAGGGCCGCGGGCAGCTTCTGACCTAGGTGCTACTTCGTAAGAGGTGCGACGGCCTGCTCCAGTTAGCCATCGGCTCGCTAACCCTTCGGCATGAGGCGTGAGGGACATACCAAGGCCAGTGGCCATCCTCTCAACACCCTGTGCCACTTGTCTGCTCAATGAAGACATGCCTCCATCACTAGTGTTCATGTTTCCGTGTGGACCATTATTCGTCGAACCTGTTGCGCGGCCTAGAAGGTCAGCTGGAGCTAGTAAAGGTGGCTGAAGGAAGTGATGACGATATGATAAGTGCATGGTAACAAATATATTGGGCAAGGTCGTCGTCAGAGTATTCCATCTTCCTCTCCACAGCATCTATCTACGCATACCACTGCTCGGATCCGAATAACCCTGCGCTGTTCCGCGATGATCCATATCCGAGTCGTAGCGAGGATCCAATTTGTTACCGACATTGGTTTCGTGTGGACCGTAATTGGTAGAGCCTTGTGCCGTACCGCGGTGATCCATATCCGAGTCGTAGCGAGGATCTAATTTGTTGGCGGCGTTCGTGCCGTGCGGTCCGTAGTTCGTAGAGCCACCGCTCGTGCCCTGTGTAGCTCCAGAGAAGCCAACCCCCTCACCCTGGACAGCGCGGTTGACACGCTCGCGGTCAGTGTCAACAGGCGTGACACCAGCACCAGTGCCGTGGTAATGTCCGTTCTCCATCTCGTCGACGCCGCGGCTGGCGATGTTCTGGTTGCGAGCTGCGGCTTCGCGGTCGCCGGTTGCGGAGTCAACGGCAGCGTTGAAGTTGCCACGGAGAGCTTCGCCGGTGCCCTGATATACGTTAGAGATGAAGAGTAGAAGAAGTGCGATGGAGTACTCACATGGACCATGCCAACGCCCTTTCTAATCGCGCTGCCGAGACCGCTGCCGTTGTGTGTGCCTGTGCCAGACATTGTTGAGGTAGTATTTGTTTGAGCGTGTGGGGATGAGTAGGGAAGAAAAGTTGAGATATTGTAGGTTGTGCGTTGGAATAGTGATGGTCAAGTTGTGGGAGTTGATGGAGTTGGGAGAGAAGCAAACAAGAAGGCAGAAATATGAATTAGAGATGACGCAAAGGCCCTGCGCGAAAATCCGGCTGGCTCCACGCGACTTCCACGCGTATTGTTCGTAGTTGTTGCAAAGGTGATGTAGCGGAAAGTGCGATTGACGTCATCCGCCGATCTCCCGTCCATCCCTCCAAGCTTCCGAGATAACCAGGGCAGGAGCATCAGCAGTAAACATCAGGTGGCATAGATCAGTTCCATAGCCGAAAGTTCGTGGATAGCCTGTAGGATCCAGGTAATAGGAAAACTGCAGGTGTAATGCAAATTGGAATGACGTCCTGGGTTACTGAGGTGAATTGAATCCTATTCATTCCCCTGCACTAAACCCCAGATTGTTGAGACAATAGCTCTTCTCACCCTCACCCGCAGACACCGTCATCTTGCAATACACCCAACCCATGCACCCCATTGCTAGCCTGATGCTTACAACTTGCCAGCAGTGTAGAAGTCATCCAGCGCTACCGCCACACGCTTTGACATTGTCTTCTCGCCCTCGCGGACCCAGACACGGGGATCGTAGTACTTCTTGTTTGGCTTGTCCTCGCCATCCGGGTTGCCGACCTGCGACATGATGTAGTCCTTCTTGTTCAGCACGTAGTCTCGGATACCGGTGAGGTATGCCCATTGGAGATCGGTATCGAGGTTGACCTTGACGACACCATACGAGATGGCCTCTCGGAAGTCGTCAACAGAGCTGCCGCTGCCTCCGTGGAAGACGAGGAAGACGGGTTTGTCCTCGTTGCCCTTAATTTGCTCCTTGACGTATTCTTGGTGCTTCTTCAGGAGGATCGGTTGTAACTTGACGTTGCCGGGCTTGTATACACCGTGGACGTTGCCGAAACCGGCGGCGATCGAGAAGTAGGGGGAGATCCTGGAGAATGTTAGACATTGATAAACCAATTTCAGTGTACGTACGGTGACAGAGTTTTGTAGATCTCGTAGATGTCCTCGGGCTGGGTCTTGGGTCAGTTTGCGTATTTTGGAATGTTCCCTGTCAATCTCACCTGAGTGTACAAACTGTTGTTGTCCACGTCCTCGTTGTTGACACCATCTTCTTCACCCCCTGTAATGCCGATTTCCATCTCGAGCCACTGCTTCATGGGCGCGGCGCGCTTCAGGTACTTGGCAGTAGTCTCAATGTTGTAGGCGACCTCTTCTTCGGACAAGTCAATCTGAATGTTATCAGCAAAATTCGAGATCTTGAGTGTAGAAATATTACCATATGGGAAGAGAAGAGGGGCTCGCCATGCTCTTTGAAGTAGGCTTCGTCGGCATCGAGCATGCCGTCGAGCCATGGAAGCAGCTTCTTCGCGCAGTGGTCGGTCTGTACAAGTCAGACATTGTTCTCCAAATCACAAGTAGATCAAACATACGTGGAGGACAACGGGAACACCGTATACAGGGGCAATAGCGCGGATGTAGTGTGCGGCAGCGATAGCACCTTGGATGCTGGCGGTCTGGTCCTTGTTGTCGACACCCTTGCCTATACACAACGTTAGCCGCATGCTCTTGATGTTTACCCCTCATCTATGAATGTATCTCCTGTCCAAGCCCCATGCCTGTTCGAATGTTCGCGGTCTGGTGGGCTTGGGTGGCGCATCGAAGCGTACGGCACGAAAGCGGAAGAGGAAAGTCGTTAGTTACCCTGCCATGCTGTCAGTATTCTGGAGGTATCTGTTACAAAGGTAAACTTACGGCAAAGTAGGCTGCTCCGCCCTGAGACGTCTGAAGGATGCTGTGCACATGTCAGAGCGATGCTGAGTCGGAACCTTGATACCACCTACATTGGGCTCTGCTTGTCACGCGCCGCCTCGAGAGCTAGAGCTTGTTAGACGGAGGTTCGATTCGAGATGTCGTGGATTTCCTACCCGCAACGACTGTGGAGCTCGAAGTCACCTGTTACCATTAGCTTTGGGACTGGGTCGTACGACTGCGGGGCACGTACGTTGATGGCGGGGATGGCGAAGCCCTTCTCTTGCGCATATTTGAAGAGCTACAATTGCCGTCTCAGCAGTCGTTTCGAGCGCCCCGGAACCAAAAGGAATACCTTGAGGACGTCATCGCCAGTGATGACACCGGACTTGCGGGACAGAACGCTATGAAGGTCAGTAAACAATGGTGCTGGGGGAATCCACGCATGCTTACTCTTTGGCACCCATTGTGATGGCAGAATTGGAAGAATTGGTTACTGGGCAGTTTTGATATCAGAAGGCGGGTCGAGGAAGGTCAAGATATAGAAGTCGTCTGTTGAGTGAGGTAATGTTGGGAAAAGAGAAGGAAAGCTGAAGAAGGTGGGGTCTGCAGCAGCTCCGACCACCCCGCCAACCAATGCACACCAAGCCGACGCCGACGCCGACGCGCTGCGTGACTTATCTCTCAAAAGCAACTACCCACAGGAAAAAGCTCAACGTACCAAAAACAAAGGGGGAATTGGAGTGGGAAAGTGAAGATTCTGCGTGCCGAGTGACGTGGGTCCGGAGCCCGCTTTAACGCAGGCTGCTTGAGGCTCTCCACGGCCGCGGGGCGAATGATCTCAGAGAGCAGCGTTCGGCTCAAGCACCGAGTGCAACTGTGGGCGTTGTGTACAGTCCCGAATCTCTCCGTGCATCGCAAGGCTGGGCCTTCGTTTTGCCGAAGCATGTTTCGAAGGACATTCAAACAACGGCAGGGCCAGCCAATCATGGAGGCGCAAGCTCCCTAGATCGTGGCTGTCGTGCTCCGGCTCCGGCATCACAGCCCGTTCCCATTTTCCCGAGTTCAAGATGGTCGGCATTTACAGCTTATGTACAACTATGCTTACAGCGAACGGAAGAGCTGGAGCCGTCCTGTGCTACCCCTCATGAAAGCCTCCGTCTACAGCCTGGTATCGTGGGGTATGTGGAGCTCATCACAGCCTCGGTTCCTTCCCATATTCATACAGCATGTCCCTGGACTACTCCTTTGCTCGAATCCGTATGGTCCTGCTTATGGGCGCTTCGGCGCCAGGGACTCGGATCTCAACTCTGAATGTTCCAAGCTGCTTCACGCGTGAAGTGTCCTCGTCTTCATGTCCGCCGGTAAATGCTACATCGTCTTCTGAGATTATAACACGCGCTGCCTCGTCGTTATGCGCCAATGCCGACTTGATGGTTGCGACAATGTCGGCCGTAGACACCGAGCCGTAGATCGCGTTCGCTACGGGCTTGGGCTTGCTTGCCATTGCCGCTGCCGTCAAAATATCCGCCGCATCAGATGAGCCGTACCGACGGCCCCCAGTCTCAGGTGTCTCCGATTCGATGACTTGGCGGGCGAAGTCTATCGTGGACGGTACGAAGGTGTCGATGAGTTCCATAGATCGCTCCGGCTACATCCGTCAGCCCATTCTCAGCATGGCGTGCGCAGTGGACATACACTCAGCAGATCAATCTCAATTGGCCTGACATAGTGCTGCCTCGGCTGCTGCAGAATGTCCTCTGTCTCCTCCTCGATCTCTTCAAGGTTGACTTTGGCGCCAAATGTGGGATCGCGCGTCATCTCCACGCCCTGAGCCTTCAATTGCTTGAGCTGCGTGACGGGGACGTAGTCGGCGATGCGCGCGGGGAACCAGTTATTCCGCATCGTGGACGGATTGATGGGTATGTACCGGCCTGAACCGAATCAGCATGAGCTTTGGCATGAGTCTTCCCTCCCTACCTGCGCGCCCAAACCGGGGCACATCCATCAGCAGCTTGACAATAACGTTCCGCTCAGCTTCCTTTGCAGCCTTCGTCTTGCTACGCATCTGCTGCTGCTGCTGCGGCCTCCACGCGTCGCCGCCCATCCGCGTCACTCTTCGTATACATGACGTGCACTGTGGCAGCAGCGACGGGCGCCCCAGAGATGCCATTGCACGGATCGTGAAGGTCGAATGCTGGTGTTGCAAAAAATATATTCATGCAGGTACGTCTTGGACGATTTTGGCGAAGCTTGCGACCGGGGCTCGGGCGGAGAGCACGTCTTTCCGCTTGCTTGGCTGGGCTAGGCCCGCGCTCCCAAACAACGGCAGAGATGACTGACAACGCTGTGCCGACGATTGCTCCGCCGTCTGTCAGACAATGGCGACTTGCGGGGACTCCATATTTGTTGCCCGTTGCCCCTCTTTTGCATCATCCTGCGTCGCTCTGTCACCGCCGTCCCCATTTCTCGCACACCCCTAGTGCCCCCGGTGCACCGCACTCCCGCGGGCAACCGGAGGAGGGCCTTGTCCTCTACCATGCCAGAAAAGCCGCTTACCATAGCAACCTACGCTGCCGGAGCCTCTCTCGCCGCCATAACCCTCGTCTACGTCTTTGGCCCGACCTTCTTCCTCGATGAGGCCTCCAGCACCCGCAAAAAAGGCGTTGTCGGGCTCAGCAATGTAGCAAACGATTGCTTCATAAATTCCGTCCTCCAAGTCCTCGCGGGGCTGCCGGATCTGCGCCTCTACCTCATTCGGGAGACCCATCGAAGAAGACTGGACGGTCCGGAGGTATACGAAGTGGACCCGGAGAATGCAGAGTTGAACAACAGGCCTGTGAAGCCATGGAAACTGGATGGGCTGCAAAAGGGTCTGGTCACACAGGCGCTGAAGGAGATACTGGATAGACTCAATGAGAGGCCGTTATATAGGAAGACAATATCGCCCCAGCCTTTCATCCACGCCCTCGAACGCGCCTTCGCATCACGAGTAAGCCGTCAGCAGCAAGATGCCCAGGAATTTCTCCAGATCATAACGGACCGCTTATGCGACGAGTACCACGCGGGAGCCAAAGCTCGCAAGCAGGCTCAGACGCACGGTATCACAATCGTTAATGGCGATACCGCTTCGGAACGGCAAGAGATCGCTGAGCAATTCGGCATCCCCCCTCCGGAGGCCTCAGCCATACAAAAGGGAGCCAAGGGAGAAGAGGAGGAGGCGGACACATCTCTCGACGAGGACAGTTTCCCCTTTGAAGGCAAAATCGAAGCCCAGATCGAGTGTGAGACTTGCCACTTTAAGCCCAAGCCGTCCGTGTCACCTTTCGTCACCTTGACGCTACATGTACCACAGACGTCGTCCACCACGCTGAACAAGTGTTTTGATGGCATCTTCAAGGTGGAATACATCGACGACTTCAAATGCGAGTACTGTCGCCTAGAACATGCGATCCGGAGTAAGACTCAGGAGTTGTCACGAGCTTCTAGCATCGAGGCCAAATATCAGCTACAGTCCGACATAGACAGCATTCGAACGGCGATGGAAGAGGACCCCGAGACACCGCTAGAGGGCGTTGAGCTGCCAGATCCCAACCAAGCCCCAAAACGTCGAATTGCTCGCCACATGTACATATCTTCCTTTCCGAAAGTTCTCGCTATTCACCTATCACGATCCGTCTTCGCGGCAGGAAGTGTATCCACCAAAAATCTGGCCAAAGTTGCATTTCCAGAGTCACTATCTCTAGGCGGTCTACTGAATCGACAACAGTATAAACTGCTAGGGATGATAACGCACAAAGGAAGTCACAGCAGTGGTCACTACGAGTCCTTTCGACGTCAGATACAACCTATACCCTTTTCTACTCCGCACTCGTTCGGCACCGGAGGTGTGTACAGCATAAACGGAAGTCCTAACCCGTCCGCCATGCAAAGTCCGCAGATGTCCGCGACCAACCTCGTGAGTGCGGGCGAGCGACCATCGTCTAAGCTCGGGAACCGCACGTTAGATTCGCCTTCCCTGCAATCACTTTCGTCACAATCATCAACCGTTTCAAGAGGACTGGCGCCAACCTCAGCGCCTCGCGACGAGGACTCCCTCCAGCTTCCTTCACCGGCGACATCTGCGCCGCGTCCACGGAGCCTGAGGTCACTAAAAGAGAAAGCGTCGTCGATGACGGACATGGGATCGGTGAAGAGGAAGCAGAAGCGGGCTAGCAATAGGTGGTGGCGTATCAGCGACGACAAAATCAAAGAGAGCAAGACGAGCGAGGTGCTAGGCATGCAAAAGGAGGTGTATCTGCTTTTCTATGAGCTAGATCAGCATGGCGACACAACAGGGTAGAGTTTGGTCCAACATTGGGCGGCGTTTCGCGGTACAGTCAACTTATCTGATGGTACTTTTCTTGGGTTTCCTCTTCACTGGATGTATTGTACGTCTGATGGTCAATTTTCTTACCGAGACTAGAGATTTATCAGCAAAGATATGATTGGTCAATGTGTTACTGCATTCAAACCCCACATTCAAGCTTCTACACCTCACTCACAGCGCCCTCCGTAGCCCCGCGATTACCGTTGGCGAATGACGACTAGTCTCTACTGCAGTGCAACGTCTGCTTCATGCTCATGCTACAGTACAGTAGCAACCCGTCGTTCTTGGCTTGAACCGGTCAACGAGGTCGTCGTAGCTTGCGCCTCCTCAAGCCTTCCGCTCTAGGCAACTACGACATACAAGAGATATCCAGATTTAAAAGTCGAGATTCCAAACACACCTGAGCTTTGATGCCAGGACATTTTCTTAAAAGCCTTCACCAAGAACAAGCTTACAGCTCTTTTCCTAAAGCAATCAGCGTCCACAAGCATCATGCCATCTGCAATCGGCAATGCAGAGGCTACTTTCCTCCAGGCTTCCGGAAAACAAAACTTCACCAACCCAGCACACGTACTCGTAATCGGCGCCGGCTCCCGCGGTACAGCATACGCCAGAGCCACCCTCGATTCGACGAACTGCATCATCGCTGCTGTCGCCGAACCCATTGCGTACAAGCGCACTTTGTTCGGGAAGAAGTTCGTATGGGGTACCGGTCAACCTCAGCCAGAGCAAGAGTTCGTCGACTGGAAGGCATGGGTCAAGTACGAGAAGAGCAGGCGAGAAAGGGAAAGAGTTGGTGAGAAGGTTGAGAAGGGCATCGATGCTGTCTTCATATGTGTGCTTGATGAGATGCATGAAGAAGTCGTCTGTGGCATTGCGGAGCTGGGTGTGCATATCTGCTGCGAGAAGCCCATGTCCACGAGCTTGCAGAGCTGCATGAATATCTACAAGGCACTGAAGAATGCTGGCACGGGAGGCGTGGATGGGAATGTCAATGGTGGGGCCAATGGAGCAGCGAAGGATACCGTGTTTGGCATCTGCCATGTGCTGAGGTATAGCCCGCACAACATGATGCTGAGGGATCTGGTGGTGGAGAAAGAAGTCATTGGGGACATCCTGAGTATTGAGCATGTGGAGCCGGTTGGGTGGTGGCACTTCAGCGTAAGTCCTGTCTACCTTCTCAACTTGGATCGAAGCTGACAATAAAAAGCATAGCTATGTCCGGGGCAACTGGCGAAAAGAATCCACGACCGCTCCATCGCTTCTCACAAAGTCATGCCACGACATTGACTTCATCATGTGGATGCTCTGCTCTCCTCCAAGCAACAGCACAAAACCACATCTGCCGTCGTTCCTGACCTCCACAGGATCGAGGAAGTTCTTCCGCAAGGATCGCAAACCAGCAGCGGCAGGAGACGCCACCAATTGCCTCTCATGCCCGCATGAACAAGACTGCACGTACAGCGCAAAGAAGATATACCTTGAGAAGCATCTGGAAAATGGCAATACCGGCTGGCCAGTCAAGATCGTCAATCCAGAGATTGAGGAGATCTACAAGACCACTGGAAAGGAGGCTGCTGCCAAAGAGCTTCTGAAGAACCTAGGCGAGGACTACACATCTGCGACTCCTGTTGGAGAGGTTGAGGCCCGCCCTTGGTTTGGTCGATGCGTATGGGACGCAGACAACGACGTCTGCGATGACCAGTGCGTCACGATAACGTGGGACGATGATCCCATCAAATCCGATGAGAACGGAAGACCGTTATTGAACGGCCGTGGCGCAAAAACTGCCCAGTTCCACATGGTTGCATTCACGGAGAAGATCTGCGAACGACGAGGACGCATCTACGGCACCAAAGGCGAGATCGAGTACGACAGCGCCACCATCAGAGTCCACGACTTCTCTACCGGATACACCGAAGTGCACAAACCACATCTACCCCAAGAGAAGAGCGGAGGACACGGGGGAGGAGACGAGGGCCTTGCGCGACAGTTCCTCATGGCGGTCGATGCTGTCGACTCTCGGGGCGCGTCGGCGGCTGACGCCCAGCGCAAGTACCTCGGATGCGACCTCGATGAAGCGTTCCGAAGTCATGCGATGGTCTTCGCAGCTGAAGATGCCCGTACCAAGCGCCAGGTGGTCGACTGGATGAAATGGTGGACCGAACAGGTAGAATCGCAATTACACCAGCGGCAATAAGGACCCCGATCGAGGAACGGCCTCCTCCGAACGTCATGTGGAGCTGGGCGCGTACCTGGGCGCATGGACACTTGAGGCTCTTTCGAAACTAGGATGAGGATGTTAAACATCTTATGCTCGGTCCACAATGGGATGTCGGGAGATGAAGGGTTCGCGACCTGGCTACGCTTTGGGTCAATTAGCGGTAATTTCTTGACCCGTTCGGGAGCAGCATCTCCGGTTCGAGGTTATTTTGGGACATATGCGCTGTTACTAATGACAGCTAATACTACCGCTTTTGGATTTTGGGCGCTTAATGAACCGTGTTTGACAGTGACACATGGCGGCGTGAGGCTCTACGGACAATTTCCCTAGCCCCACGAGATCTGAATCGCCAGCCCTCATCTCCACGAGGGCGTCTCCGGGTGCAACGTTTGGTTGCTGTCGGCGCTTCGATGGAAGTGGGCGGGGGGCCAATGGGAGATGCAGATTCAGCCCCGATCGGAAGATGGCAAGACGGGGGAAGGGCTGGGAGCGCAAACTGACGTCGGGACAGCACGGAGAGGGCGGGAAGTGAAGGCGAGCGCTCAGCGAGGCCGCAAGAAGTGCGCGTCAAGTCGAGCAGAAGGTGGGCGCTGCCTGAGACCCCGAAAAGCCGACAAACACAACGCGTTCACGACGCGCTGTCTGCTGAGCGATTTTGGAGCGTGTTATAGTCGTGAACTCCAGTGCTCGCCGTCAGTGACTCATTGCTCGAGATCCCGTCGGGCTGTCACCAAAGTCTTGGGAAACGAAACGACGACAGTCGTGGCCCAATCGCTGCGTTTCTCCGGGCTATGACTCCTCAACGTCTGCATGGAGAGTGCATGGACTAGGCATGGACAGGCATGGCGCCCCACGTCTACCGGCGGAGGATTCCCGCCAGCGCAGGCGCTAACGCTCAACACCATCGCCAACCATTCGCCCACTGCCCGTCTTTCGCGCTGCACAATCCTAAACTGCCGCCCGCTTGTCTTTCAATCATCGTTCCATGCTCCACGACAGCATTGCAATACGGCGCCACTTAAACCCGTTGTGCTTAGCCAGGCGCCCCAATATGCAGCGCCTCGCTGTACCCTGCCCGTTCGGTATACGCTTCTCTGCAACCTCAACTGCCACAGCCACTGAGAATCAATACTTCCCTCCCGCCAGGCCGGATCGAGCCCGCGCCGCATCAAGAATAGCTGTACCCGACGACTAGACATGTTCTGCGCGTTGTACTCGCCCACCAGCCCTCTACGTTTCAGGCGCTTTCTGAGGCCTGATGTCGGTATACAGATCTACTCTGATACTGCCGCACCGCTCTACAACAACGATGAAATCGTGTTTCAGACTGCTTTAGCGCCGAACCGCGATCTGGTCGCGCGTCGGCCACTCGTTCAGTCGACTTCAATCTGCGGAGGATAAGTACCATTGCTTCGCCGCACACCTGCACCACTCCTTCACTTCCTCATATCAGCATTGCACTGCCTTCGACGACCTACGAGTTTCCTTTGTTCCGTTGCATTCTTGTCTTTAGACCCCACGGAGCTGGCCTCTGCTAATTCCTATTCATAATCATCTTTCCTTCCTATCCACTCACTTCCTAAGCGTAAGTCGTTGGACGCCGTCTTCACTCCACACTTCTCACTCGTTTTAGTCTGGTAGCAAGCCCTCATACATCATGTTCCAACGCCAAACAACGCCACCGTCCGCCCCCTTCCACTATGTGCCTAGCAGTGTTGGTTCGTCTTCAGACGGTACCTTCTACTCGCACGCCTCTTCACCTGACTGTGCCACCATCTCCACCAACACTCCACCACGGTCACCAATTCGGCAACACGGGCCTCTTCTCCTCCCAAAGGTCCGCACCCAGGACCAGATCCCAGAGCCTACCGGTGGACCAGTCAGGCACCGCCGGACGACGTCTACCCAGAGCTTGGGCTATGGCTCTACCTACAGCCCCTACTCTCGACCATCCTCTATGATCCGCCGTGGGTCAAGTCCTTTCAACCATAACATCCACCACGCCACCTCTGTCAGCGAACTTGCCTCACCTGTCTCAACATCATCATATGACTTAGGCCTCACCTCCACGCTCAACTCCCCCATCACCTTCCCAGCCGAGCCCCGTCGTGCATCCATTGCCACGCATGTACCTCATGGTCGCTCGCGGTCTGCCAGTGCCATGGGCAGGCACTCACGTGCCGGCTCTGCTGGCAGCATCGATGAGAACGTCATCAACCGCTTTGGCTTCCCTACCTACCGCAACCTCCCCTCTTACGTGACCTCAACTGCTCCTCAGCAGAACATGAGCCTTGTCACTTCTCTTCCATCTTCATATCCTCAAGTCTCTGAAGTGTCCTACACTACAACCACCACTTCAGACTTCAACTTCACCGACTTTGAGCCCGCCCCAGCTGTCCAATATCCCTTCCAGTCCGAGGTTTCACTTGACAGCTTCCCCGTCACCCCCACCTCCTCCCTCCTCGACTACCTCACTGCCCCCAACCCCTCTCCCGCTCTTGTGCGTCGCGTCACCAGTGCCCCTCGTGGCATGAACTTGCACTATTGGTGGGATATCCGCAACCTGCGCAGCTGGACCGACTTCAACATCTCCACCATCACCTCTCTCCCCTCAGTTCTCCCCCTATTGGAAGTCCCCGTCTCATCCACCTACCTCCCGGAGCCCACACGCCAAAGCGTGCAACCAGAAAACGAGTCCGCCCTCCACGACCTCTACACCTCTTACTACGCCACCAAAGTCAACGCCGCCCTGAAAGTCGCCCAAGGCAACACACACATGATGATGCGGGGCCTCAAGACGCTTTCCGGCGCCCGTCAGCAGCCCGAGTTCGTCTCCAACTACCCCTCCGACTACGAGAAGACCATCTTCGGCGACAGCCGCGGCCGCGTCGTCGGCCTGGTCAAGTGCTACGACCAGTGGAACACGGGCATGCGCGGCGAGGCCCCGCCAAAGCAGGTGCTCTACCTGCAAGGCCTCGCGCACCTGCACCGCGTCATGCGCGAGCACGGCTGCCGCTACGGCTTCATCCTCACCGAGATCGAGCTGCTCTGCGTGCGCTGCGGTGGCCCCTCGGACGCCGCCACCGTCGATCCTACCACCGTCAACGCGCAAACTGGTATCCCGATTTTCGGGTACTTGGAGGTCTCTGCGCCGATTCGTCTGTCGACTTCTGGCCCGCATCCCGAGACGGGGGATATCCAGATGACCGCCGGTATTGCGCTGTGGTACTTGCACATGCTGGCTAAGGAGAACCCGTTTGAGGGCATGGGTACGTGGAGGATGGAGGTTGGTGGCCCGGCGGCGCTGACGAGGAGGAATTGCTTGGAGAAGGATGCGTGGATTCCGAAGCCGCAGATGGGGGAGAAGAGGGAGGCGAAGAGGGTGAGAGGGTGGGTTTTCCCTGAGGAGCCGTTGAGTAAGAGGGAGTGTGGGAGGGGGAAGAGGAAGAGTGTCGCTTAGGGGGTTTAATGTTTGGTTTGGAAAATGGTTTGGAGTGGGTTTGTTGCATTGCGGGACTGCTGGGTCGGTCTTCGCTTTTTTCGTGTTTTGTTGCATTTCTGCGAGGTTTCTGCATGGAAGGGCGTAGCATTTGAAGGCGTTACTTTCCGTTTTGCTCAGCTGGGTGGCATTTAGTATACTTAATACCTTGCATAGTTCGAAGAAATCGAATACAATACAGCGCTGAGCGTTTAAGCATCCTGTTTCTTACCTCTTAACTGTGACTGCGAATGATGCCAGATGACTGGAGTGGTGGTGGTGAGCTTCATCATCACACATGGCACGCACTCTTCGGCACTTGACCTAAGTCCGATTAGTCTCTCTCAGGACAGAAATATAAAGCCCTCCAATCCACCTCACAGTGCTTCTTTTCTTCTCTACACAACCGGCACTTTCTCCCATAGGAGACTAAAACTCGAGTCAAAATTTTTGATGGAGGATCCGCTCCTGTGATTCCCTTATAAAAGGACACAGCGAGATTTACGATGGTGGCCTGCTCACCTTCTTGAAAGGCACCTCAACCAAACCCTATGTCCGTCTCGAAAAGCCGCCCAAAAGATCGTTATGTCTTCTCCGTCTTTACGAGATTGAAACTACTCTGCAAGCAGTACATGGGCTCCTGCTCGCATCTCCAAAAATACGTGAGAGCGCGTCGATGATGACCGTTGCGCCTGAGTTCCAGGTTGTACTCTAGCAAAAGTACAGGATGGATACTATATGTCAGTCGCTAAAAACGCCTAGACCAACAAGCATGACTCTCCATCTTCTGGGTTCGAAAAATCAAACAAATTACGATTTCATGATAGGAAAGCGGCTGCTTCTTCTGCCTCTCAAACTGCGTTCGAAATGTCCATGGCCGTGCTCTGCTCAGGCCATGTTTTGCCCGTCTCCAGCTGTGCAAATGCAACTACGTACGCTACATGGAAAGCTGGATCTTGGGCGTCTGCTAAAAACAGCGACGAGTTGATCCATGGGTACTTGCCTTGTCTCCAGTCTCGTCAACTTAAAAGACCACCTGTGAGAGGTCATGTGCTCTTGTCAGAATTGCCGCACAAGACGCGCTATGCGCTTTAGAGTCCGATTCCACAGACGCAAAGAATAAGGGATCAAAATCAGGACAGGATTCCCTCATGGCCCCTGTGTCTTCCCATGGTGTTCTCTTCCTTGACTCCAAGCATTGATGTCAGCAACTGAAATCCAAAGCATCCGGATTCCAGCCCATCGAGCGCTCCCAGCTTCCCGAGTGTATTCATTGAAACTATTCAAACAAGGGCCGACGACCTGCGCTCTCTGCGTCTGTCGCAAAATTCATTGCCGAAAAAGTGGGCGTGGCTTTGGAATGGAGGTTCTGCAATCTTGGCCGGCAATCTCACAGTCGAAATCTTACATTGGTAGCTGAAATATCGTGCTCGTTGCCGGACCGAGGGTCGAAATCCTTGGCCCAGCAATTTTATGTTGTGCGTTGGCAGGAGCGTTGCCTCGGTCAGATACTTGGAAAGCACACTCGTTCACGGAATGACCTGGTCTCCAGTTCGCTAGGGTATATAAACCTCACCGATTCACCGACGATGTTTTCTTTCTCTTCATAGCACTCCAGTAACATTTAGTACTGGACCAAAAAAACGGCAAGACCCAGACATGGACTTGTCCTCTTTCCAGGTCGCGAACGCTCACAAATTCGATTGGGATCGATTTATGTCTTGCTGTCCGGTTTTCGCGACCAAAGAAATTGTCTCTGAGCGTTTATGCGGAGGATTTCGGTCGGAGGTGAAATCCAAGACGACATTCTGGTATGCTTGGAGCAGAACTGCAAGTTCAAACATCCTCTAACCACGTCTAGAAACAGTTCTAAACTCTATTGATGGAAGAATCAGAAGCTCCGTTGGAGAAACCGAATGTTTCTGCTCAAAACTTTCCCAAGCAAGGTTCCGAAACCTCAATGGGAGCTCGTGAGTTGCGTAGTGGACCTCAGCCAAACACCATCGGACGAGATGTCATGACCTTTTCCGGCTTCCGCCCTTCCAGTATCGATACCTATCCGCAGAGCTCATATTAGTAGCAGCCACGGCGGTTCTTTCAACCTAGCACACAAGCGATCTATTTGTCTTCGCGTATCTCCTGGACTTCCAGCATATCCCGCTTCGAAAGATGTCTGCTCATCGTTCTCATGTGTTGGCGCTGGAAGTGAGTCTACCAAATGCGCCAGATGGGGCACTTCCCATTCAGATCGGTCAATGCAGGTATGCATGATGAGGCGCCCAAAATGGATGGCGAAAAATTCCATGACCGGCTCGTTGGAAGCCAGGAATCGGTCTCAAAATAAAAGCATAGCCACTACACACACATGCTCTGATGGGGTGTCTTGTCCCGAAAGGCCTTGTCGGGAGATGAATGGTTGTGGCGAGTTTCAAGGCTCGACAAATGGTAGGCACCCGGCAATATTCGTTGTTGAGTTCTACTTCGTCGCCCTATGCGAAGGTCCTGAAACCTGTGTTGAGACTGAATGTTTCTCTTCGCCTTGAGAAGCCACCCAATTCGAAATCGACAGAGCTCACGTCTATGGGCTTCCGTCGGTGTGTGAGACTATCTGTGGAGAATCAAAAGGGAGAATGTCCATTGTATGTCCGGAGAGAGACGCTGAAAAGCGATGTCGGCAGTACGCACCCCTGGGATCAAAGTCCAAGCATTAAATGGTACCGATTAGTCAGCAGACCAAGTATAAAGACTTGCCCTTCGCTCTTCTCTGAAACTCTACAGCACGACATGGGCAAGATAGAGATTCAAAGATTCTGCATGAGCCATTAGATGTTGCAAGAAGAGTGACCGAGCTTCAGTCTACCACGGCAGGGAGAAATTTGAAGCAAGATAAAACCTCTATACTACATGGAGATCCCCCATGCTTGCCCGACTATGTAGGGCGAAACACTGGCAACAACCATCCATGACCGGATGCATATTATTAAATCCAAGAGTGGTCGTTGCTTGTCACTCTGGACTTGAGTGCCTTTTAATATTTTGACAATGAAGGTATACCACTGTTCGGATGTTCTTCAGGTGCCGAGGTCGAGTGTACAAAGCCCACCAGTGTCCAATATTTCGATCGACGTGTCTTTCTCAAGAACTGGAAGCCACATCGACAATTTCATCTTGATCGTTAGCATCCACCTGGCGTAGTTGGTCCCATCATATCTCCGCTAGATCCGGATACTGAGCGAGCAGCGTTGCTGGGAGGGGGTAATGTGGAGCCGTAGCAGTGGTCGGAGGCTGATATTGAGGGAAATTTTGAGCTGGGTTGGCAAGGCCGAGCATGCAATCTCGGTCGGGAGACCTGTTTGCTCCAGTAGATCCTTCTTCTGTTCCTAGCAATTGATCTCGGCCACGCCTTTCTCCCTTCTCCCGTGCTTCTTCCATCACTAGAGGCCAAATGCAGATGTGACCGGCTTCAGATTTGAAACATCGTCCAAGAGCATCAGCTCGGGCATATCTCTGGCTGCATCCCCAGTTGTTGCCGTCCCTGAGTGAACCGCGACAGATGAACTTCTTTTCTCCTGAGTGAAGTCCTTCGTGACGCTTACGGTCGTGTTGTCTGGAGAAAGCTTTCCCACATACCGAACAAACGAAAGGCCTCTCGTCCGTATGAGTACGTAGTACGCGGGAGTATTCTTTCTTGATGAGATACCTGTATATTTTAGTAATTGCGTAGAAGGTTCACACGCAGTACCTACTTCTTTGCCGTAGACTGCGCAAGGACCGCCAAATCGTCTAAATTACGCTCGATGAGAGATGCAAGCGGGTCCTTGCAATCGTCTTGAAGTTGCGAATCGAGATCAATGGTCATTACCCCTTGTATTTCATACCACATGAGGGTACGTTTCGAATAGGCGAGCCACCCAAGCAGCCTCTGAGCAATGTCACTACGAGATCGGGGTTGAATCGCTGGTCCAATGATCGTGGCAATATTGTGGTCCGTTCGATTGGAAAGTTTGAGCTCATGGAGCATAAGCTGTTGCCGCGCTTCACAAAAAGCAAAATTATGTAGCTTTGTGGCGGAGAATACGGCATATGGTATGTTCCGTCGTCGAGTCGGAATCTCCCGATGTTCCTACTGCTCGAGCATAGGCCCTCCCCGCTGCGGGAGTCTATAGTCACGCCATAGTTAACAACTGAACCATGCTACTCATATAGTCGAACGAGCCGAGCGTTCACCGGCCTGCTAGTACCTGTCAGACACAGCCTCTTAGATCAAGTTGACGATTCGGGAAATAGTGCCGCAACGTCGGGACCACTTATGCTAAGACGAATTTGCGGGGGCCCTGCAAGTGGCTTGCAAGGCAGTTGGGAATGCGGGGAGCATGCGAGGGGTACGTTAGCCAGGGCCTCGCTATATTCGTCCATGAGTAGTTGCACTGGAAGCTGTCCCCAGAACATGATCAGAAAATACCCCCAGCTCTAGAGAATTAAACCTACAGAGAATATGCTACACCCTTGGAAACTTGTTGCGCAGTTTCCTCTACTATATACGTTTAGGAGCTGATGTTGCGCAGCACCATGATCAAGTTTAGCAACTGACGCGAAAAGCGGCTGAAGACATCTATAAATCGCGCGCATTTCAACCTATTCGGCAACTTACGCGGTTTCATGAACACGCATTTTCGGAAATCCACCCCATCAGCTTTCGGACTCCTGCTGTGAGTACAAGCTGAGTCGCTGCCACGTTTTTCTTCACACCTGCTAACGGACGCCACTCTCGCGACTTGACCCCTGCCTCCTACGTCCAACGAAATAAGAACGGGTTGGAAAAATTTTTGGTGGAAATTTGTGGGGTCAAGTATGTACCGTTGGCGCGACTCGCTGCGGGGGATTGCGCTAGATGATGGGACCGGTGATCTAGTGCCCGGAGCATCGGGTGCCCTGCTGTTGTTTTTGAATGAATCGCAACGGTTTGATCAGCAGTTTCCAGTTCTCCTATTCGTCAAGATTTTACTTCACACACAAGGATGCGGGCCGTTGTGCGTACACCCTGTAGATGCCAAGGGGCTGTCTGCAGAACACGTTTGATGTTTGGAATCGACTTGAGTCTTGCACGGTTTCTGGGGAAGGTAGAGCATGCACGGAACTTTCCAGAGTTCAATACCGCCTCAGAAATGCGCGAATTCGCAAGCATTGGCGCTCGAGGATTGGGCTGCATTTCTCAACGAAACCACGAATTCACCTCAGCACAACCCTCGCGCCGTCAAACTCTATCCCGGCCGTGCAATCAAACCTTGAAACGGTACTCTTTCCGCTTCCGCGTCTCGACACGATAATCACTTCGCCTGAGAGTTGGGCATTCGGCCCGGATTCTTTAGCTAAATCCTCGCTACACACTTCATGCATCTGTATTGGGTGGCATAGCTGAAAACGGAAAGTTCCGTTGTTCTAATGGCGTAGGGCGACCCGATTCTCGACATCTGGAAGACTGTGGTTATTGGCTGAGATCCTTTCATGGTGATTCGGACAGAGTAGGGAGCGGGGTGGACTGTAATGCTCAAAAGCATCTGGAACCTATGCTTGATGCACGGTAGATCGATCATCTACACCTTTTACAACTCCATACAAACCGCACGGGGGGTGTCCTTCCGTAACCCAAGGTTTCGCAATCGACAGTGTCCTATTTACATGATCCTCATTCCTCCCCTTAGTCTGCATCTCCACACCGACACCTTCATTCTGTTCTCCGTCACTCTCGACCATCCGATATAACAATGGCGGGCGACAAAGGCATGGGCGCCGGCTACACCATCGACGCCAAGACTGCCCTCAGCATAACTGCCTTCCTTGCCATCGCCCTCTACAATGTCCTCGAGCTCACGGTTTCCATCTTCCGCACCTTCGGCCGGTACTCTACCCTCTACTTCTGGTCCGTCCTACTTTCCGCCTGGGGCATAGTACCCTACTGCGCCGGCTTTATTATGAAATTCTTCTACCCAAAATCAAACAAATTCGTGGCGTTGACGCTCATCTCGGTCTCCTGGCCGCTCATGGTTACCGGGCAGAGTCTGGTGCTATATTCGCGTTTACACCTTATCACCCGTGGACGCTTCAAGACAGGATGGGTGCTCTGGATGATTATCACAAACGCAATCATATGCCATATCCCCGTCATTACCCTCGCGTACGGCGCGAATATGGCACCTAACCCCACGCCCTTCATCCGCGTGTACACCGTGTACGAGAGAATCCAGATCACAGTCTTCTTCCTGCAGGAGGTCATCATATCGGGCATCTACGTACAACAAACGCTCCGGCTCCTCCGCTCAGAGGGGGACATCCGCCGCCGCTCCCGGCGCGTCATGACCCATCTTATCATCGTTAACCTTATCGTCATCGCGCTAGATGTCACGCTCCTGGCGGTCGAATATGCGGGCCTGTACGACATCGAGGTCATGTATAAGCCCATGGTTTATAGCATCAAGCTCAAGATGGAATTCGATATCCTGAACCAGCTCGTTTCGCTGTTTCAGGGCCGGTTGAATGACGATTCAACGGATCCAAGGTCGCAGACTTATGGCCATGGGGCTTCGGAACTCGCAGGTAGCAGCAGGAGAAGGACAAAAGCCGGAAGGTCCATGAACGGGAAGGGGGAAGGGCATTTAGGTAACTCGGCGTATGCACGGATGGAGGAGGATGGGGTTGAAGGTAGGCCGAAGCAGGAGGGCGTTGTCAAGACGATGGAAATTCGGGTTGAGACTTCCCCCGTGGGTGGCGAGGAAGTGGAGTTGGAGAGTTTGGAGAATAGAATTACGAAGGAACGAAGGGAAAGTAGGAGTTCGAGCGAGGCGCAAATTATTGAGAAGTATTAGGAAGAGGTAGCTAATATCGATTTGCGAGTTAGTGGGGCGTGTGATGATAAGAGGAATTTGTAATTCAGCTTCTTCTCCTACTATTTCTGCTCATTAGATTATTTTCTCAAGAAATTGGAGAGAGCGGATAACACTAAACTTTAAGTAGCCTAGCCTCGGAAGCAACCGTCCACGATTTTAGATTCACGATATCAAGAGGCCAGGCCCAAGGAAGAATGACTTAAGCAGGACGACAAAAATATGTGCTCCATTGAAACCACGCTGATGAGAAGCCCGGGAGAACCGTTTCCAAAATAAGAGAGGAGCAATTTCATGGGAGTTAGAATAGAGTGCTGGGAGTGGAGGAGCGGTAGAAGCGAGACTCGTCTGTGAGAAGACCGTGCCCAAGACACCTTCCGGTGCTGGTGTGCATCATCATCATCACTGACAAGTTCCAATAAAAATGTAGCGCATCATCATTTGCTGTCATTGACCGAGACTCCTATCAGCTACTTCGAATCTCCGCCTCTCTCTGATCAAACTGTCCACACGTAAGCGAATGTCCCACAGACGAGCACACCTCAACGAATCACCAAATCCATCCGCCAAACACAGCACCCGGCCTTTTAGCGGAATTTGGAAATTTGGAAATACGAATACACAGAGGAGACTACGCAAAGTAGCATCTGGAGTGCAGTCAGACTTGTTTGGCGCTCTATAGACTCCAATGCTAACGCGCGTCCATGGCTTTTCCCCCCACCAAAATACAGTATCATCAACCCTCCTCCCTATCCATATCATCTCTCCCCCGCCGACCCTTCTTAAACCCACCCTTCCGCCCTCTCTGGTCATGAATATTCTTCATCTCCATCACGGCGACCCTCTGCGCCTCGCCAACCCGATCTAGCAGCATCATGGCCTCATCCTTCGGCATATCCTCCAGGTCGATTTCCTTCCCTAGTGCGTGTTCAATTCTCAGCCACAGATCCGTATCATACTGCGTGACCAGAGACACTGCTTTTCCGCTCTTGCCTGCACGAGCAGTCCGCCCTACGCGGTGGACGTATGTTTTGCTATCCCCCGGAAGATCGTAGTTGACCACCAGATCAACGGAGGGGATGTCGAGGCCACGCGCAGCTACGTCGGTGGCTACAAGGATATCACGGCTTTTCGCTTTGAACTTGGATAGTGCGCCGAGACGTGCGGATTGGGTGAGTTGGCCGTGGAGCGGGATGGCGCCGAGGCCGAGTGTGCGGAGGAGGATGGCTAATCGTTGGGTTTCGTTGACGGTTCGGGTGAATATGATCGTCGGACGGCCCCTGTTATCGTTGAGGAGATGGATGAGGTAGACATCTTTGTGCTTGTGCGGTATGATGGTGAAGCTTTGCTTGAGCGTCGAGACGACCTGGTGCGAGGAGGATGATATGCTGACGCGTAGGGGGTTTTGGAGGGAGGCTCGTTGGAGGGATTCGACCTTGCTCGACATCTGCGCATGTTAGCTTGAGAGGATTGTAAACTGATTGGCTGGACTCACTGTAGCAGAGAACAGGTATGTGTGTCGTCCTTCTCGCGGGAGCACCTTCAGGATCTTGTCCAGTATGGGTCCGAAGTCTAGGTCAAGCAATCGGTCTGCTTCGTCCATGACCAGATATTTGAGGTGCTTCAATGAGAAGCCCTTTGTGTTCTCGAGGTGGTCCAGCAGTCGTCCGGGCGTCGCGACGACAATGTGTGGCCTCTTGCTCAGCGCTATTGCTTGCGACACCATGTCCATTCCTCCCACGAGGGTAGCGCACTTCACGTTGATTATGGAGCCGAGTGCTTCCACGGATTGGGAGATCTGATACGCAAGTTCTCTCGTGGGTGCTAGCACCACTGTTTGCGGATATCGTCAGCATTCTGGGGGGCGCTTTGCAGGAAGCATCACCTACGTCCAAACAGCGCCTGTGGCTTCTCCATCAACGCTTGCAAGATCGGCAGAACAAAAGCTGCCGTCTTCCCTGATCCGGTCTCGGCCAGGCCGATGACATCTCTCCCCTCCAAGGCTGGTGGTATGGCCTGTTCCTGTATAGGTGTTGGGTTGGCGTATTTCAGGTTCACGCAGGCTTCGCAAAGCTCTTCTCTTACGCCCAAGTCCGCGAATGTTCTCTTGACAGTCTCTTCTACCACATCCTTCTTTGAGTCTACATTCGTCGACTTCGAGTCGTCTCCATTCTCCGTTTCGCTGTCAAAACCCTCGAATTCGTCCTCGTCATCGCTGGGCTCCGGTTCGCGTAGTGGGGGCCTGGGTGGAGGCACAGGCTGTTTCTGGCGTTTCACGCTGGGTGCCGAGGACAACGCATTGAGTTTTCGCTTCTTCGTTGACATGATGTCTGTGAGTGTTGCTGTTGGCGAAGAAGCTCAAGCTTCGCGAATGCGGGAAAATTTCCTAGCGATAAGATAAGAGCGCCAAGATTTCGACCTCGGGGGTCCGAGCTTTAGAGAATTTTGGACGATCATTTGCATGCTCCGACCGTCACAACTCATTTCGCATCTTAACCTCTTGACTCCCCCAGACTTTATACAGAGCAAGTTACTCTCCCAAGGATAGATAAATTCGCACAAATACGACTCGTTTTCAAGTCCAACCGCCACAATGGGTCGCAAAGGCAGCGCACGCAAGAAGCAGTCCGCTGCGGACAAGCTAATAGCGAAGAAGCCCAAGGAAGGCAACCCAAAGACGATGGTGATCCGGATAGGCGCCGGAGAAGTTGGCTCCAGCGTCAGTCAACTCGTGACAGACTTTCGAAAGGTCATGGAGCCCGACACAGCAGTGCGGTTAAAGGTATAATACCCCCCTTCTCCCCAGACCACAACACTAACAAGACTCCAGGAGCGAAGAAACAACAAACTCCGCGACTACACCGTAATGGCCGGTCCCCTCGGTGTCTCTCACCTCCTCCTCTTCTCGCGCTCCCCGGCCGGCAACACGAACCTGCGCCTCGCAAAAATACCTAGAGGTCCAACCCTCCACTTCCGCGTGCAGAGCTATTCGCTGTGCAAAGATGTCATGAAGTCAATGAAGCACTACAGAGCCGGCGCAAACGACTACAACGTAGCACCGCTTCTCGTCCTAAACAACTTCCAGACACCAGACGCAGAGAGGGAGAAGCTGGGCGACAAGGCGCCGCCAAAGCATCTGGAGCAAGTCGTGACGAATATGTTCCAGGGCTTATTCCCGCCGATTCAACCGCACACCACGCCTCTGAATACCATGAAGCGCGTGCTGCTTCTGAATCGAGAGTCGCCGGCTGAGGAGAAGAACGGGAGTTTCACGATTAGCCTAAGGCACTATGCTATCACGACGAAGGTGACGGGTCTGCCGAAGCCGATACGGAGATTGTACACTGCGGAGAGGGTGATCAGGAGTAACGAGAAGAAGAGGCGTGGGATACCGAATCTGGGGAAGCTGGAGGATGTCGCTGACTACATGCTGGATCCCTCGGCTGCAGGATATACATCGGCAAGCGATACGGAAGTGGAGACCGACGCCGAAGTGGAAGTCGCCACCTCTGGGACTCAGGCACGGAAAGTTCGATCCAAACGGGATAGAGAGAAAGCAAAGGCTGCTGGGGACGACGCTCGGAAACCGCGCACAGGCCGACCGACAGTCGAGAAACGAGCCGTGAAGCTCATCGAAATAGGCCCGAGGATGAAGCTCCGACTAACGAAGATCGAAGAGGATATCTGCGGCGGCAAGGTCATGTGGCATGAGTTCGTGACGAAGAGCAAGGAGGAGATCAAAGAGATGGACGAGATGTGGGATGTGCGGAAGAAGGAGAAAGAGGAGCGGAGGAGGATACAACGGGAGAACATTGAGAGGAAACGCAAAGAGAGGACCGAAAACGGTGAAGCTGAAGGTGAGGACGAAGACGAGGACATGGAGGACTATGACGAGTACGATATGGACGATGATGTCTGGCATGACGAGGATGGTGAAGATGTTGAGGACCCGGATGAGGATGCGGAGATGGAGGAAGATGAAGAATGAGCTCTGGTTCGATATGATGATAGCTCGATGATGAGATACCCCATCCTACAACATCTTTAACTCTACTTCTGCGGGCTATGCCCATTGCTCTTCGTCCTCTGGTGCCGCGGGATGCGCTGTGACGATTAGCTAATCCATCTGTGCCGGTGAACGGGGTTGGCCTACCATGTGCGCTACAAATATCGATATATCCAATCCATCTGGCACCACGACCATCGTGGTCGGCCGTCAACCCGGTGTCCAAGCGGCTCTTACCCCACCAGGCGATGGTCATCCACAAGACATGTATAAAGTTTCGTCTGAAACCACTCACTTAGCCTTCGGCTTCTTGATCACCACCTTATCATTCTCCAACAACTCCCACCCGACCCCATCCTTCACTAAATCCGCCCACACCCTATCCGTGCAGTGCTCCACATACTTCCGGTCCGCGCTCATATACCCCCTCCCCAAACACTTCAACGCATGCACTCGTATCTCCTTCTCCGCAAACTCCATGATACTCCTCTGATACCCATCAACCGCCTTCTTCATCTTCCAAAACGTCACCCAGTTATCCGCGACCAGCGCCTTGAGCACCAATTCTATCCTCCGTTCCTTGAAGTTGTAGAACAGCCGTGTTTCGTGCGCGCCAGCTATGTCGCCTTGACGGCAGGCTTGGTCGAGGATGAGTAGGCCGACGTACTCTTTTAGATCGGGGACAGAGAGGGGTGAGGCGGCGTGGATGGTCGTGAGAAGCGAGTTCAGCGCTGGGATGTAAGATTCCCAGTCTTTGCAGAGAACGGCGGCGTGGACGCTGAAGAAGTATGCGTAGCGCGCGAAGGCATCTTTCCGGGCTGTTGCTGTAAGCGCTTCCCGGAGCTTTCGTAATGCGTGTAGGACGGTCGAAAGCTCGTTGATTGAGGGACTGTTGAAGAGCGTTGAGGTGGTTGGAACGTCGGGTTTCGTGGTTTTTGTGGAGGGGACGGGCAGGCCCAGCCCCGAGAGGTCGTCGTTGTGGTTCACGGAGGCGAAAAGCTCGCCGAGCTGCTTTTCGTTGATGGTGCAGAGGCGCATGTAGCGCTCGAGGATCTTGTGGAAGTAGGATTCTTGGGTGCGGAAATCATTGAGTCTGATGTATGCTCCGTGAGCTGGAAGCTTGATGTGAGTGTAGTTAGCGGTTGACGTACCTTGTCTCGCCTTTGGAGGGCAGACCGTAAGACTCGAGAGTGTCTTGTGGGACGGGCTTCAGACGGTCTCTTCGCCATGCTCCGGATGCTGCGCGACGGCTGCTCGGGCGCGACTGGTCGTTCTTTAGCATCTTAACGTTAGAACGCGTTCACGAGTTGGGTCGTTCCAAAAGCGCCAGAAGAATAGCGGGCTATCAATTGAACAGATGGATGAATGCAAAAGTTTTGAGTAACAGAAAACTAGAAGCTCAGGTACAAGCCTGGCAATTGCTGCACACACGGTGCATTGTCATTGTCACGGTGGAAGTCGCAACGGCCGTCATCCTTCACGATGGGAAGGCGGGGCATAGCTCGGTGATGGTTCGGCGATGGAGGGGTAAGCTCAGGTACAATCTCATCTGCTTGCAGCTTCACATGTCTCTTCTTTCAACCTCCAACTCCGAGGCACGGCATTGCGGCTGACGCGTCTTGATTCGCGGTCCTTTACACCATGTCGTCTTTCACTTATTTCTGTTGAGTCCCCTCTGCGTTCGCTTCGCAAGCAGCTCTACATCCAGTCTAGTCGATTCACTCGATATATCTCTCCACAACTGCCCCAAAAACTTTCCTTCCACTCCTCTGACCTTCACCCCACCTCATCTTAATACACCATGGACACCGCCAAAAAAGCCGTCCGGCGCCTCTCCGAGACCACCCGCTCAATGGAAAAGGCCGTCGAACAAAAACTCACCCTCCTCTGGCACGAACTCCCCACCTGGCAGCGCGACAACCACTACATAACCTCGGGCTATCGGCCCCAATCGAACTCCTACCACACTTCCGCGCACTCAATCTTCTCCTTGCACAACGAATCCGTAAACATATGGACGCACCTCCTCGGCTCGATCCTTTTCCTGCTCACCAGCTCCGTCTTATACTCCGTGCTCGCTCCCCGCTATGAGTCCGCTACGCGAGAAGATGTACTGGTCTTTAGCTGTTTCTTTTTGGGCGCGGTGACATGTCTCGGCATGAGCGCTACGTTCCATACGATCAGCAATCATAGCGAGGAGGTTGCGATTTGGGGGAACAAGCTGGATTATTTGGGCATTGTGGGGTTGATTTGGGGGAGCTTTATTCCGGTGTTGTATTATGGGTTTCAGAGTGAGCCGGGGTTGATGAAGACGTATGCTGCCATGGTACGTAACTCCGACAGAACTTGTACCTTCTTGAAGGAAAGATAGGGGATATCATGCTAATATGGGAAATAGATCACGACACTGGCAGCAGGCACATCCATTGTCTCCGTTCACCCCAAAATGCGCTCCCCGTCCTTCCGTCCCATCCGCGCCCTCATGTTCGTCCTCATGGGTCTCTCCGCCGTGTTCCCGGTCATTCATGGCCTGCGTCTCTACGGGCTCCAACACATGCGGAAGACGATTGGCTTGGACTGGGTAGTGTTGCAGGGGGTGCTATACATTGCTGGTGCCGCACTATACGCTGCTCGTTTCCCCGAGCGCACAAATCCTGGGAAGTTCGACATATGGGGATCCTCACATCAAATTTTCCATGTGCTGGTTGTTACAGCTGCGGCGGTGCATCTTGTAGGGGTGGTGAAGGCGTTTGATTATGAGCATAGTCAGAGGGGTGGCGAGGTGAAGTTGAGGTTTCTGCATGAAAAGTGGTGGTGATCTAGACGCATGTTTGACTATCATAGACTATAGAGTAATGTGAAAATGCATCCATGACATCTAATATGCCTACACCTCGCTTAATACAAACGCAAAGAAATAATGCCGAAGTAAGTATTAGAGGACCCCTAGCCCCTAGCGACCATAATAGCGTACGCCCTCGCTATGCCCCTATTTCCTCCCTTTCGTCCTGCTCCTTGTCGACCTCAACAGTGGTGGGGCATCGTCATCCGAGTCCTCCGCGACGTCGACCCCTGATCCCTCATCACTACCCTCCGCAGAATTGGCACGCTCTTCCATCTCCTGAACGTCAGAATCCACACTACCATCCGTCTTCGCACCCAATTCCTTCGCCTTGGCCTCCCTCTCAGCTTCCCAATTCTGTACGAGTTTCGTGACCTCTTCCTCCGGAGCTTTCTTCTCTTTGCCATTCCAAGCTCCACAGCCACCGCACCGCCAACGTCCCACGTCCTCGAGCGTCCTAGTCCCGGGAGGTGCTTGGCCGTTGACGAGGCGGCACTCGGAGCAGATGAGTGCCATGCGGTTCTTGGGCTGTGTTTCGTCCTCGCCGAGGAGAGCATCGAGAATCCGGTCGTACCAGTGGCTTTGGGTGAAGGTAGCAGCTGAGGAGGACGAGTACTGTCGAGTCAATTCGGCATGACTGAATGCATTGGGTGCGAACTCGGCGCCTGGTGCATCGGGAGGAGGGAGCGCCTGGCGCGGAGGACCATGTGGGGACGATCCGGCTGAGATAGGCCGCTGAGGTGTAGCGGGCTGTTGGTTCAGATTCGTCGGTCGCTGAATATTCGCAGTCGGCGGAGGAGCTATGCCCGTACGGCCACCTTGTGGCTGGGCCGGTTTCTGTGGACCTTGAGACTTGCGTCGGCCTGGCGAGCCTGCTTCCTTCGGTTTCGGTGGAGATCCATACTTCTCCAGCAGCTGTTGTGTAGAATTGTATTTCGTAGACTCCTTTAATCGCTCAATCGTAGCGTCTCGTTCTTTCGTGAGGGATTTGAGGTAGGCTTCTGTGCTGGAGATGCGGTAGTCGTAGTAGGTGGTAAGGGAGGTGCGGACGAGGTATATTCTGTGCTCTGGTCAGTCATCACTCCAGAGTTCTGGTGGAGAAATAGATCGTACACCACGGGTCCTCCAGCGATAACAGAGATCTCTACAGCGCCCCAATTTCGCCATCCCGTCACCAGAATCAATAGAAGAGCTGCGAGGATATACGCAAACCCCGAGTACAGCGTCCACATGACGCGGACGCGCCTCGACCTCTGTTTGAGTGTGTCATTTCTCGCGGCAGCCCTCGAGATCTTCCCGGTGAGGGTTGATAGCGTTTTCTCGAAGTGTGCAGCGTCCCCGCTGGACTGCTGGCCTCGTCAGCTCGCGCACAAACAAAGTCGGGATTCAACGCACGCACCTTGAAGGGCCAGAATGACACCATGGTTGATTCTCGGGTGATTGCAGCCCGCTGAGGGTGCTAGAGTGATCTTAAAGTAACAGAGGCATGGTCTTGTGCGGAGGGAAGCGCGTTCTTGCGACGTCACAGGGAAAGAGCTCCAGGCAGCTGACTGATCGCCGCTGGGGACCGCTAATCCCTGTCACCAAATGTTCTTCAAGTAACGTTTCTCGCCGCAAAACATTCTACATCCACATTCGTTCACTATACAAGGCCAATGTCACGGGAAATGGCATTAGCAGCCTATCGACATCTGTTGCGCTCAACGCGCATTGCGTTCCAAGGTATGGGGGGCCGGCACGGCCCATTTCATGGCTACGAGGCTCACATTTGTACAGGAGACATACCTACACTCGTCGCCGCTCGCCACACAGCTCGGGATAAGTTCGAGAGTAACCGCAGTCTACCCGCCGAAAGTGAAGAAATATCCAAACAAATTACGCATGCGGAAGAAGTGGCAAAGTTTCTCAGGGAGAACGTCGTTCAAGGACAGAAGACAGACACAGAGGAGGCCAGATACAGTGCGTGATGGACTTCAACAGCTTTCTTAGGCCTTTTTCTCAAGCTAACCTATGCTATCAGAACTCAATATACATGAACACACCGAGCGAGGAGACAATGAGGATATCAAGAAGTCAAAAGGGAAAACCCTGGCAGGAACAAAATGCTGCTCAGCATGAATTTCGAGCGCCCAATATACCGTGATACCCATACCCCAATTATGCAATCCCATACGCCGATCCCATGCAATTTGTGGTGGTTCAGTTGCCAGCAAGACTGGCATAGTTCGCTTCATCGTCTGCGCCCGGAGGTGGTGCAATCGCCGCAAGACTATCGAGGTTATCTGCGGGAGCGGCTTCGATGGCTGCTTGCGCTGCGGCACGTCGGGCAGGTCCCGCCGCTTGTCGTCCCTCCTTCGCGTACATCATCCGGATGTTCTGATCGAGACTATCGAGCTGCTTTGGCCTTCCCCACGTCACCTTCATCGGACAGCCTTTAATAACCACCTTGCCTTTCAGTGCTTCCGCAGCGCTCTCCGCATCCTGCCTCTTGACGTAGTTGATATATGCGCAATGTGCGCGATGTGAACATACGACCGAACGAAGCTGTCCGTATTGTGCGAAGTGTGTGCGGATTTCGTGTTCGGGAAGGTCGTCTTCGACGCCGGTTACGAAGAGAGATGCGACGTTGGGGTCCTTAGGCGGCAGCCAGTCTTCCGGGTTTGGTGCCGCCGAAGCACCTCCGCCCATCCCGCCTCTGCCTGTGCGCATGCCACCCCGCATCGGCCCTCGAGAGTCTCTTGTCCTTATCGGTCCCGGCGCATGTCCAGCTGGACTCGCTCGTCCACCAGCACTTCCTTCTGGCGCGGGTAGAGCCTTCTGTCCACCCTCGCTCTCCGCTTCTAACCGCCGCTGCTTCTTGTAGTATGGTTCGCTCTGCGCCAGCCTCTTCAATAGCTCTCGTGCCTTCTCGTCTGTTTTGTCGTATGCCTCTATGGCTCCTCTGCCCTCTTCGATCTCCTTCTCGTGTTCTTGCGCGTAGTACTGTCGATTGATATCGCTCTGTGGACCAGGCGCCACCATCTTCAGCGCCGCATCGCGAACAACGATGGGCAAGCCAAACGACAGATCCAACATACAACATTGACAGCAGTTCTTTAGGCGCGCGCATGTCAAGCAGATGTTCGTCCGCTTTTGTCGGGATGTGCGATCAGCTTTCCAGCGAAAAATCGTGAACGGTCTTGTGCATATTTTGCATTCCTAAGCACGGTCAGTTGCTGCGAGATAAGGCAGCGGGCGGTGCAGGTACTTACAGCTCCGTAATCTTCTTTTAGCATCTGAACGTAGGGGTTATCCGGTAGGCATCGCTCGCAAACAGACGGAAAGTCTGTAGTCTCCCAGCCAGACCTGTTCAGGTCCTGCTTAATCTGCGGAGGCATCGCGGGTGTGAGGCGGTCAAAGGGTCGGTGGCTCGGTTGCGAGGGATGTGTGCCGCAGTTTTGTCTTTCTGGCCAGTCGCGACGGCTTCTGTACGGTTGCTGTGGGTTATGGGGATAGGCGTCGAGCTTGCGGATGTGAAATGACGAAGCGGCCGGATGTCTTGGCGGCGAATGTCTCGGCTCGGCTAAACCCAAGACCGGCGAGTGACAGAAAGGGGAAGCGCCACCGCCGTTGCCACCCCGCCAATCAGACGCGTGGCAGTACGAGTACGTGCGCCAGTTACAGTTGATAGGAGACCCTAGTTTTATTTCTTGACCGCCGCTCTGTTGTTTAAGAGAGACTTTTGCCGTCCTCTTCTGCTCTCCTGTACGCCAATTGACCTGTCACTGTATCCGTCACCATTAATTGACTGTCGCACTTGTACATCTTGTGTTTACCCTCCTGACTTTCAACAATGTCGCCCGCCGCCCTTGAAAAGGAAGACCACGCCCGTGATGCGGCCTTCAACAAAGCCATGCATGGCAAATCAGCCCAGTCCGAGGGTGGTATGAGGGCCATGTTCCAGAAGGACAGGGCCGCTCAGAATGCTGCTGTGGAAGAATACTTCAAGCACTGGGACAACAAAGCTGCCGCAGACGAGACGGATGAGACTCGAAAGGTATGTCAAAGCAGCTACAAGGGAAGTCGAATGGAGACTGAGTCTTTGATAGGCACGTCGAGACGAATATGCGACCCTAACGAGGCATTACTACAACCTTGCGACCGACTTGTACGAGTATGGATGGGGGCAGAGCTTCCACTTCTGCCGTTACGCCTACGGCGAGCCCTTCTACCAGGCTATCGCCCGCCACGAGCACTACCTCGCGCATATGATGGGCCTGCGGGATAACATGCGCGTGCTTGATGTGGGTTGCGGTGTTGGTGGACCGGCGCGAGAGATCGTGAAGTTCTCTGGCGTGAACGTGATCGGATTGAACAACAACGACTACCAAATTGAGCGAGCCACTCGGTATGCGGAGAAGGAGGGGCTGTCGCATAAGCTGAAGTTCACGAAGGGCGACTTCATGGTAAGTGGTCTCTGAATCTTTGGCCATGCATGGGATTAACGTCTTCCAGCAAATGTCCTTCCCCGACAATTCTTTCGATGCCGTATACGCCATTGAAGCTACCGTGCACGCACCATCCCTCGAGGGTATCTATAGCGAGATCTTCCGTGTGCTGAAGCCCGGCGGTGTCTTTGGTGTCTACGAGTGGCTCATGACCGACAAGTACGACAACTCGAACCCTGAGCACAGACAGATCCGCCTCGATATCGAGATCGGCGACGGAATCTCAAACATGGAGAAGATCGAGGTCGCTTTAGCCGCCATGAAGGCCGCTGGCTTTGAGATGGAGCACCACGAGGATTTGGCCGACAGGGACGACCCCTCGCCGTGGTACTGGCCGCTCTCTGGACAATTGAAGTACATCCAAACTCCTGGTGACATCTTTACCATCCTCCGCCTGACCAAGATTGGCCGTGGTCTAGTGCACAGGTTCGTCGGAGCCCTAGAGACGATCGGTCTTGCGCCGAAGGGAACCCAGAAGACTGCCGACAGTCTTGCACTCGCTGCAGACGCTTTGGTCGCTGGTGGTGAACAGAAGCTTTTCACGCCCATGTACCTCATGGTTGGCAGGAAACCAGCGGTCGCATAGATGGGCTCATGTTGATATCTCGAGTCATTAGCGTTCGATATCCTGGAGCATCCTTCGTCCCCGTTTTCGATTCTTTGCGCCTCTTTGGCGGACTTCTTTTCCAGGCTGTGCACCTGGCTTATAAGACTTGTATTTCATGAGCATATTCTTTCAATATAATAGAGGCAACCTAGGGAGGAGATAAGAATAATGTTGACGCGGCTGACGGGCGTGGAGAGCCACGCAGGAAATGGAATGTGCTCTCATTGAGCCTGCATCTGAAAATCTTCGGATGAAATAGTAATATGAAAACTCTGCTAATAATTGAAGGACGTCCAAAATCTAAATTTATTGCAGTCTCGATAATCGTTTCGGCGCAAATGGTGTTCCTGTGCATTCCCGTCTCCATCCCTAACCAGCGCCAAGTGAGAAGCTTGGGCCACGCTTTCCCGAGTTCAACAGAATCGCTGGAACCCCGAGCCGATCTCCGAAGACGCAGAAAGTTTCGACAACCGTCAACAACATCCACCCTCTCGTCGGTCATCTTCTGCCTGCGGCCATCCTTCTCCTGGACCCTCTCTCCTCCCCTTCCATCACAGCAATGGCTGCCTCCAGGCTATTCCGACCGGCTTCACGCCTGCTGTCAGCTTCGCGGCCAGCTGCACCAGCTTTCCGGCCCGCGACTTTCCGCGCCTCAGCAGCGATAGCGAGGAGAGGATATGCTTCAGCGGGGACGAAAGATATGACGGTGCGAGAGGCGTTGAACGAGGCCATTGCGGAGGAGATGGAGGCTAACGACAAGGTGTTTGTCCTGGGTGAGGAGGTTGCACAGTACAACGGAGCGTAAGTGCCCCTTGGGATCAATTGGATTGCTTGGAGAAGATGCAAAAGCTCGGAGGCTATGGGTATTCGAAAGAGAACGAAAAGGATGGACAATTGGGTTCGCAGTTCTGTAGAAAAAGAGTGCTGACCAACCCAACAGCTACAAAGTCACCAAGGGTCTGCTCGACCGCTTCGGCGAGAGGAGAGTAATTGACAGCCCGATCACCGAGTCTGGTTTCGCAGGCCTCTGCGTCGGTGCCGCGCTCGCCGGACTACACCCCATTGTCAGTTCAGTGGTCTCTGGACGATACGGTCAGGTACTAACAAGAGCAGTGCGAATTCATGACCTTCAACTTCGCCATGCAAGCCATTGATCAAGTCATAAACTCAGCCGCAAAGACGCACTACATGTCCGGTGGTATCCAGCCCTGCAACATCACGTTCCGCGGCCCCAACGGCTTCGCCGCCGGTGTCGCTGCTCAACACTCCCAGGACTACACGGCCTGGTACGGTAGCATTCCGGGCTTGAAGGTGGTAGCTCCATACAGCGCAGAAGATGCGAAGGGTCTGTTGAAGGCTGCTATCCGAGATCCCAATCCGGTGTGCGTGCTGGAGAACGAGTACGTGTCCGAAACACTTCTCATTGCACAATGGTTAACTGTATACCAGGCTTCTCTACGGTCTCACCTTCCCCATGAGCGAAGAAGCGCAAAAGGACGACTTCGTCATCCCGGTAAGACCCCCAGTCCCCTCCAAGTAGTAGGTAGACAGCAGCTGACAGACCCCAGTTCGGCAAAGCCAAGATCGAGCGCCCCGGCAAAGACCTCACCATCGTCACCCTCTCCCGCTGCGTCGGCCAATCCCTCGTCGCCGCCGAACAACTCAAGAAAAAATACGGCGTCGAAGCCGAAGTCATTAACCTCCGCTCAATAAAACCCCTCGACGTCGAGGCCATCGTCAAGTCAGTCAAGAAGACCGGACACATGCTCGCCGTGGAGTCCGGTTTCCCATCCTTTGGTGTCGCCTCTGAGATCATGGCGCTTACCTGCGAATACGCGTTCGATTACCTTGATGCCCCCCCAGCGCGTGTCACTGGCGCTGAGGTCCCCACACCGTATGCGCAGAACCTGGAGGAGATGAGCTTCCCGCAGGATGACTTGATTGTGCAGTATGCTGCTAAACTTCTGCGAGTATAGATGACCATATAAGATACGGTTGTGGCAGAGGAAATGTGGAGATTAGGGGTGTTACCAGGCGGAGGTGGTATAGGGCATAGAATATGTAACAAAAGCTGAGCTTTATTGGAGCGAGGAGCATTGTAGCCTTTGTACAAGTAAAGTACCTTCTTAATGCTTCGGATTCCTGGTTTCTTCTTTGTTATATTGAAATTAGGTATCTGGGGTTTATAGAGTGAGGGTGGATGGGTTTCGGGAATGGAAGTAATTCTTTCAAATTGTGCTCTTGGCTGTGTGAGATGAGGGTCTGTGTGTCTGTTTGGTGGTCCCGCATCTTCGGCGTCTGGTGGGATGTGAAAAATCTGGTGGGTGCGCTGGTTGAAGATGGAATGCAAAACGTGGAAATCGAGGCAGGAATTCGCTAACTACAGCTCATAGGAGATATGGCGGCGTTTCGTGTCTGAGGATCGTAAAGGTGTGAGAAATATCATGCGCCCTAAGACACTTCCTTGCACATCGTTCTATAATGTGTATGAAAGGGCTGGAAAGTCTATCTCGAGATGGCATTAAATTTATGGTATGGTTGCCTTCGGTTTTGGGAGACTAGGTGAGCGAAGGTTTGTGAGGTGAGACTTTCTGAAACGGAAAACGTTTATGAGGAAGGCACGATGGACTCATGGTGCCCAAGCGGGCGCCTGATGTTCCCTCGCACCTAGGCAGGTCCGTGGAATGTCATCTTCGGACGAAATGAATCCTCCGCTCTATAACTCGTCATCGTTTCCCCAAGGTCAAGCGAGGTCCACGTGTAGGAGTCAGAGCGTTCGCAGTGTGGGAGGTATACATGCCTCTTGAAGGTAATATGGGCGCGATATATGTTTCAGCGTGTGTTCGTTGAGGTCGAAAACAAGCGGTTCGTGAGGGCAGTCTCCAGTTGACGCTGTTGGAGGGATGTTAGCTAAGTTCCAACTAATAGTAGGTTGGTCTAGTCACCAACAAGTGTGTACATCTAGGCTTCCAAAAAAGATGCCAATGATGTCTACGCGAGCTCGTGTATACCGCGGTCTTCGACGTACGATGAAAGACTTTGATTATCATATGTAGAGCCATGGAAAACCTTTGTGTCCAATCACCACTGGATATCTAGATTAAGAAGAATGGTTATTAATCTTTTCTCGGGCCTTTCCCCCCGCATTGAGCGGATCGTTCTGCCAGAAGTAGTGACAGGCAGTCCTGTGCATGTAGCCGAAGGGCGCCCCGATGGCTGCTCACAACCCCATGATTACAATTGCGGAGCTGGTGTCATTTGGTCTCACCTAGGGCGATGATATTGGGTGAGACCATGCTTCGGTGCAAGAGCTCGACATGAGGGTGGATTGATGTATTCCAAAGAACATGGGCAGGCGAAGCAGCCTGTTTAGTAATCGTAGGGTTTGGGCATTTCTACATTCACTTGACCTATTAGAAGCTCCCTTCTCCATGATGGGATCGCTAGTGATCTTCAGCACGTTCAGATGTCGTTAGAGAGCTTGGGTAGGTGCATATCCTGCAGGTTGATGCAGGAGCAGCTGCCTTCGGCATCCCGACTGTTAGACCGGAGATCGTTCCGCACCCGTAGATAGTTGGGCAGAGGTTTCCATGCATTTGAGTCTGGTCGGGCATTCCGACCTCAACGGAAGCGGAAGGCAAAGACGAACAAGGCTGAAAATCGGTCGATTGCGGCGATTCAGTTCCCAAAAGCTCTTGCAGGTCGCTCGGCGCAGCCCGACATTCCTCGAGAACGGAAGTGAAAGCGAACCACGCAAGTGAACCGTTATTCCAGGGCTCTGTTCGCTGGCCGCTGCGGCCGATTAGTCTCCAGGTGTTGATGCAGGGTCGTCCCCAAGCAGTAATGACTCCCTTAGGGACGTGGCGCATGACGAATCTCGCTTCCATCCGGTCAATACGCGGACGTAGCTATGGGCATTCATGTACGATCGGAGACATCACCCGAGCTAGATGATTGCATAGTGGTCTTTTCCTTCAGCTCGCATTCGGTAAACTTGCGGCTTGGATGGTGGTTTCGAGGAGGGCTCACCAGGCTAAGCGAAGTGTGCCCAAGGTGCATGCAATTCGGGACGGGGCTGGAAGCTGAGGAGGCGTTCAGGCCCTGTGTAACCAACCTAGGTCCTTCACGTGGAGAGCCGCAGGTCACCCTGGACTTTCAGGGTAGATGGTGGGAAGGGAAAGCCACCGTGGAATTTCAGATCCTGCAGCTTGCCTTGCTCCCGTCAAGGAGGAAGTGGCGATAACTGGCCACTTACGCAGCCATTTGTTGCATGCTTAAGAGATGATGCATTTCCTCGGCGCGGAGCGAGCCGATAGCTCGAGCAGTGAACCCAAATCCCATGCTCTTCACCCATAGCGCCAACACTGCGCCGGCACCATTGCACTACCGTGATGCTACACAAGCCCAAGCTGGTGCGCTAGAGAGGGCCCCATGGCGTCCATCAAGAGCATGTTTGTGACAGTATATTGAATCCACGTGGGTATAACCCCGGATTTTCAAACCCTCAGGCTGCCCTGGTCCCGACCCACTGGTATAGGGCTAATTACCCCAAAGGAAAAATAGATGGAGCTGAAGGTTCGAGCAAGGAAGATTCCAAAATGCGTCATTTATACACACACATCCCGTGGGATCTAGCTAAGACGGTTAGTTAAGCGGTCTGCAAGCCCGTCAGTCTGTTCGCCAATCTCTGTCCTCAAAGTCCGTGAAACCTTGAATGATTAGAAGTTTGTCATCCAATTGGACGCCGCCCATGAAAACGCGCACTTTCCGGAGAAGGACGTATTGGACGCCAATTGAACTCGCTTCCAATGGCTTGCAATGATTTCTTGTGATCATCTGCTGTGTATATGGAATCATTCTCTGATACGTGGTTTTTCAACATTTTATAAGTGGTACCACAGTCAGTATTAGAAAATTGAAAAAGTCCATCCCTCTGCCCGGCCGTGGTACTTTTCCGGGTCGCATCCAACAGACGTTATACCATAGCGTGGGATCCTTGAGGAAATAGATGGCCAACGGAGGGCAAGATTGAACGTCAAAAACGAACGCTTGCCACACTTCAAAAGCCGGCAGATAGCTTGAAGGTTGTACGAGACAGCGACTTGAAGCCCCGAGAGTCTAGAATTCTTTGATGCCGTGTTCGAGACCAGGCTTGAAACGGCTAGCGCCGTTTCTTAGAGCCCCGTACCACCTTCTGGCGGACCCCATAGGACCTTCAGGGAAGACTTGTCGCTCCCATCCCATCTCGATGCGATCACTTTCTCTTTCGTACGATCCGCTTAACTATCATTGAGTCGTACTGCGCTTTCTCACCAAGCGAGCGATGTATTAATCGTATGATCTTGCGGTCACAGGCGGAAGCCACCCCAAACGGTTCAGGCCTCGATCGGGTTTGCAGGACCACGAGATGGGCGTGAAAGCCTCGCTCTAGCCGTGGTCGTCGCCTGTTCCTTGCTATGCCGTCAGCTCAGCATTCCGATGTCGTTTAGGACCTTCTCGCCCTTCCATCCTCCCCCAAGTGGGAAGCAGCGACGTTGGGCATCAGAGTGACGATCCAAATGCCCATCACCATCACTCATTTCCCTTATCGGAGTTGACCGCTTCCATGCTGCTGACCCCAGCGTTCGTAACTTGCACAGATCTACCTTACCGGTGTATCAAATTGCCATGTGCTTTCTACTGAACGTCTCAAGCTTTCGTTGTAGGGGTATCCTTTGCCGCCTACGCCTGAGCATCGTAACCTGGATGGACCAGGCGCCACCAGCCACTTCGAGCACGACAGCTGAACCTCCAAGCGACACGGCGTTGTCGCAAAACCAAACTCTTTGCAGCCCAGGACGATCCGGTTGGCTTCCAATGATTTTAAAGCCGAAAAATGGTTCGATTATCGTATGATTTTCCAGACAGCATGGGATTCTACGTTGAGAGGTGTGTGTCCCCATCGTGGCTTTTGTACTCCAACAAGCCTTGCTTGGCTTCCGAATTGGCTTCAAGGATATTGAATAGGTTAGACGGTAAGCACCATTCGCCTGCAAGTCTTTCTCATTGCGTCGGCGGAGCTCGGGCGTTCACGTTGACATCGCTCGTGCATGTTAATGATGCCAAAATCTGCTCTGAGACGTCGTTTTTCTTACCTTATTCAGAGCTACTGCACTTTGAGAGCTCCACTGGTGTTGTGGCAATGTCAGAGTTGCTTCTCCCCCACGCTATGCTCTTAGACATCACAAGAATGTTACTTTTGCCTTTCCCACTCTCCACATGCTTATCGGTTCTGACGACAAAGTTGAGATTGGATCCACTTGGGCCACGATCAAGCATGAAGCTATTTCGCGCCACACCTTCGGCTATTTGGCTCTGTGCGGAATCATCTCAATTCATCACACACAAACGAAGCGTTCCAGTCTTTCGGACCTCGCGGGAGCTGACAATCTTGATATTGGAACTAACGAGAGGGCTTCTCCTCCATCGGCAAGAGGATATGCTTCCCCAGAAAACCACGACGGTGTGACCAATGGTTGACATCCATGGCAATTGCTGGGGTTAGATCGCCTTTGACATGCTTTCGGTAGGGTTCTTTAGCTTTAAAGACACGGGGGCCTGCAGCAAATGCGGTATCCCTGCCGATCTGCGCAGGATCTACCTACATTTCAGTCTACCGGCCCAATTCCCAGATATCTTTCAACCCTCGATGAACCCTCGATGCCCTTGTCCGGTTCTTGCATCATTGTTTACTACGCACGGTATAGCAAGCATCAAGTGTGGGGGCACAGGACCTCTTCAAGGCACTTCCTACACCTCACTTTGTATGCCATCCTGGCCCCTCGAGAATACCCAACCCAGGGACCCGACTTCAAGCGGCTTCGACAAATAACAAGCTCAGTAATTACCAAATAGTTGCCATAGCCCACAGCGCAACAACCACTGCAATGGACGACGCGAGAAGTCAAAACCCAGCCCTACTTGCTCTCCCTTTCGAGCTACGCGAGCTGATCTACAAAGATGTTTTTCGACATCGATCACAGGGACCGCAACTCCTCCGAGTATGCCGCGAACTCTACTCAGAAACACACAAGTTCCTCTTCCAACGACAGCTGGCATTCCCAAGCCAAGCAGCCTTGTACGAATGGCTCGAACGGGTTCCTTCGAAGAGTCTCAAGCATGTCGCACATATCGCTATCGAACTTCAAGATGTGGACCTTCGACCCTTACTCGGTCCGCTGGCCGTCTCTTCACATAACGAAGCGAGCACTTCACCCCGTTTACGAGCGTGGGGACTATACGAAAGGGACCAAGAATATCTCAGACAGGCACTACAAAAGCTAGGGAACGTCAGAATACTCCTCCTACGGGTGCTTCCTAATCGGCAATCGCACCTCTACCGAGAGCATCTTGCGAGGGTGCTAAATATGATGGGCACCGTGTACCCACAGCTTCAAGAGCTGAGCCTCGAGGGGAATCTTAACTATCAAAAACTAGACTTCCTGAGGCCGTTTGAATTGCTCAAAGCGTTGTCGTTCAATGGCTTCTCCGCATCCACTTCCATCGAGACCGCTGACATCCTATCCGGTCTAGCACTGACGGGCATTTCGCTTGTTTGCCATCATACCGACCACGCCCTAGATCGACGTCAACCTGGCTCGTCTACGGCCAAACAATCTTTCACAGGTGACGTTCTACGCACAATGAACCATTTGACATCCTTCTCAGTCACCGAACGCAAACCATCTACGTCTCCGGCCTTGTTCTTCACCTCGGAAGTCTTGGGCTCGCTTCGGAACCACAAGACACTATCAAGCCTTTCAATATTCCTATCGCAATCTCCCGCTTCGGATACGCTAGAGGCACTGGAGAGTTATCTGGACAACTCGACTTCGATCGAGACGCTGGAGCTGGACTGGCCCCATATCGACTCCGCGGTCTTGAGCAAATACACACTCCTGCCATCAAATATCAGGAGCTTCTGGGTGAGGGTGGAGAACCTGTCTGGGGCATTTGAGATTCTGTGTGCTATCTTAACGAGCCGCGAGGCCGGCAATCTGGGACAACTACGCAGGGTCGTACTCGTGCGTGGCGCGTGGGATCCGGCGAGAAAGGACTCAGTGTTGAGTTCAGGACATGCTGAGGATGAAAGGCCAGAGCAAATCAAAGCCCTGGTAAGTGACATCCCATTCTTTGCCACTGACTCTGGTCCGCGGCGTTCGTCTCGCGTGTCTATATGCAAGCGCCATTGGCGGACCTCACCCATGTATGCTGGACTGAGCCTTGCTGACTTGAAACGCGAAAGGCAATCGACAAGACCCGAGATCCTGGTGAAGATGACTTCTTGGAGGCGAAGAAACGATTGAATAACTTGGGAGTACTGGTCGAATGGTGTACGGAGATAAGTTGAGTACACTGGATGAATCATTTCGTTAGCACACACTATTTGCATAAATTTTCCGCTGTCACACGTAGTACAATGGGCGGACTTACGCTGTCAGTTCTATCTACCGGCATATAGATCGTCCTTGGGCTTGCCCCAGCAAGCATGACCCTTGTTGAAGTCAACGTCCATGCAGTGACACTTCATATTCCCTGGATAACCGCGCCAGGCTCTCATTGCCCCACCTCCGACTGTCCGCAAGTTTGGATGCATGTACCCGCCGTCTCCACCTGCTAGCTACCTCGTATCCGATACATATCCACTTTAGTAATGTCCATCTCCCAGCGCCACCAAAAAAAATATTTTTAAATATTAAAAATTAGAGGTAAAAAGATGGACACGATCAAAATTGAACAGATGACTACCGCTGTCTCCATACCTACGTCCAGCCACGTATTACTTATCACCCCCTTGGTAGTTTCCTGGACGCTGAGACTTGGGTAATACAAGCACAGGGTTGTTAGATGCGGGAGTCTTACCACTAGACTACGCGTCCTTATATTTAATTGTAAGAAACTTTAGGGGAATTGGTATATATCGAAGAGCTTGACGCTTCGGTGGCCTTTAGGAGAAATATGTGCAAATCGAGTCACTGGTCTAACACAAGGCAGGAGCGGGTAGATGCAGCGGGAAAGCGTTGCATCATTCACTTATTCTCATTTAGCGCACAAACATTCGTCACTTTCTTCCTACTAAGCAAAATAAACGAAGGCTCCCCCGCAAGAGACAAGACATCAAACAGAAGTGACGGGAAGCGAGACGCAAAAAGAATGGGGATTGGACGAGCCCAGAATCGAACTGGGGATCTTCCGCAGCCGGCATCACCGCGCGTTCATTGGCTAAACCTACGAAGTGCAACGGTTTCTTCGAGGCTATCCCCGAAGAGCGATGTCATTAGGTGCAGATGCCGTACCACTGGGCCACATGTTCTTTTATTTAATGTAAGAGGTGGGGTTTAAACGATATATATAGAATGCTTTTGGGGATATGAGACACAATAGAAAGGGGCATAGGTTTGTGCGATGTGCACTGTGTGCCGAGGGATATGTTAGGCGAAGGTGAGAGGGGCTGAAGGATCTCTCAAGTCTGGTGTGGGATGGGGTGGTATTTTTGACTTGAATGGAAAGAGGGATATGTCTGCATGGGACGCAATCATGCTACGCTATTCCCGCTTCAACGCCAATGACTATGCCTCGATATGCACATTCGGGATGACCGAACAACATCAGACCTTGGCCGTTCTTATTTCATCCTCTCCACTACTTCTGCTCTTCTCACTCCGAGCATCCTTCTCTACATCACTCGCCTCCCTCAAAGGCTCCTCGTTTCCTGGCTCAGCAGCCACCTCCTCGAGCGCCTTATCATCCGCCCCTAGCTCTTCATCCCTTTTAATATGTTGCCCATGCATCGCCGTCTCCGCCGTCTTCCCATCTGCACTCGATGGATTCTTCTTCTTGAAACTCCACCCACCCCTCCAGCCGACCCATCTACTCTCCCAGGGTCCTCTAACTAGCATAATCAGAATTGCGCCGCCAATGAAACCCACACTCGCACTTCCAGACCCTATCCAACCGGCGCGCGCGTATATGTGGTTCCCCGCTGCTGTGCCCATAAGCTGCCCGCAGAAAGTGAAAACCATGAACGCCGTGTTGACACCGTTTCTACGCTTCGGCTCGATCGAATAGATACTAGAGCGATTTGCGATTTGTGCCGTTTGCATGCCGAAATCGAGCAGAAAAGCCTGCAGCACCGGCCCGGCGACATTGAATGTGCCGATGTAAGTTCCAAAGCAGATGCCCAATAGGCAGCACGATAGGCCAACCAGCACCGTCATATGCGGCACGAAGCGATCTGTCACATTCCTCGCATACAAGGGTCCGAAGCACATTGCCGCGATGCCAATGAGACCGAAGAGGCCTATGATCAGTGGGCTATACCGGTACGGATTACCCGCTAGTAGAAACGTCAGCGTTGTCCAGAAACTCGTGAACGTGGAGCTAGTGAAGAACCCGGTAATGCAAGCTTGTACCAGCACAGGATGTCTGCCGAGCATCTGGACAATGTTCCACAGCAGCTTGAAGTAGTTGAGCTTGGTGTTGGTGGCCGGATAGTCCGGCATGAAGAACCAGAGCAGGACGAAGATCAAGTATTGCAGGCCGAAGGCCATCCAGTACACGGCGCGCCAGGTGATGTAGTTCGAGATAGTTCCAGAGAGGACTCGGGCGATGAGAATGCCAAGTTGCAGACCGGAGACTACGATGCTGAGGGAGGCGGCACGGCGATGGGGTGGTGCGAGGTCGCCAACAAGAGGGAGCATAAGTTGAGGTGTGACAGTTGCAATGCTGACGAGGAAAGATATGGCTGTGAAGGCTGCAAGGTTGGAGGTTAAGCAAAGGCCAAGCCTGGTGATGGTTAGCCAGGGCCTCGAAGACGGGGTTGCTCATCCGCCGTTGTCGGGAGCTGACACGAAGCCTCGCCTGCCTCCATGATCTCCTCCATAGACAAGCTCTCTTCCACATGCGCACATATCTCTTGATGAAATATGAATATACCAGGAATAATTGCTTACCAAAGAGTAGCCGTCAACCCTACCAAGCCGACCACGAAAGGCCTCCTCGGTAATAGATCGCCCAACGGACACAAAAACAACAAGCCCGCGGCATATCCAGCTTGCATAACCGTCGGAATTTGGGAAACCTGTTCGTACCTGACCCCGAAATCATGGGCCAAGATGTTCAGAATCGGATGGCTGTAGTACAAATTTGCGACGGTGAAGCCCGCGGCGAAGGCGAACAGGACGTTCATCGACATGGAGAATTGCGGTGGCTTGGAAGGATCCCATCGACATCGTGGCGGCGTGTATGATAAGACATTGTATATTATGCGCCATATCGAAGGTGGCTTTCGCAATGTCGACGGAGGTGATGGTGTTGACACTGTTGAGAACCGTGAAGGTGAGGCTGGAGGGGAAGTGGCGGTGGTTGTGGCTCCTTCCCTGTCCACTTTCGGCTCGAATTCGGTAGACGTCATGATCTTATTCCGAGCATTGATCTCCACTCACTCTTCCAAGAACCCAGCCTTTTTCGGAAGCCCAACGATCAGGTCTACGACAAAGGATAACAGGTAATGACAGGAGGGAGTGACAGCTGACACCTGCGAATGAAAAAAATGGCAAAGATAATAGTGCACCGGAAAGCGAAATCGCATCGGCCAAGGAGGAGAACAGCCGTCGCCGATATCCGCCCGCTATCGCAATCTTACCAATCATCATGGAGCGGGGGGGAGTGCTAGCGGGATGGAGAAGGGCATACAGTAGCTTGTGGTTATCCCCGAGGCTTGTCGTTCGGGCGCGATGTTACATTTGTACGATATAACGGGTGCATTCCCGGTCGGATGTCTCCTGCCTGCATTTCTTGAAAATGACAGGATAAGCAATTCACCTGCTTCAACTCCTTTTGGACTCTTTCTTTGCCTCTGGAGATGCGAAGGTCCTCTCTTTTCGAGGTTTCTCGATAATGTCGCAATGGCGGATTCGGATACTTTTCCGTAGCCTAGAACTTCACTAATATTCTGTTCATGAGAATTGTGCCTCGCCTTCATCAATATCACGTCCCCCTTTGGCCTGCATCAAGCAACGACAAGACCGTTTCCAAGGTCTACTTGGCCTCAAATAAACATTGATCAAGTGCCTGGACTAGTACATGAAGCTGGCACTGGAGCAGTAGAGAACAGGACGTACTTCCCAAGTCACATGTGCCCGAAACTATCACGATATGCAAAGCCAATGCATTCAGTACATTGCCATCTCAAACCACATCAGCCTCTAGTGAGTGATTCTCCGACCTCAGTGGCCTTTGCTTCTCTTTCACCACTTTCACAGCGCATAGACAAGGTAAAAAATCGCACAATCACTTCGTTTTCTGCTTTTATGGAACTGCTACAATCAATCTGCATATATACTTAATAAACCTTAGATACCTCATCAAATAAAATGGACATGTTGCAGTGGTAAGGCATCAGCATTCGACAACATCACCAAAACGGAGCACAATATGTTTTCGTCCAAGTCAGGTAAAGGCCCCTTACTAACCAAGTATGATGGGTTTAGCGTGTCCGGTCTCTTTTTTTGTATTTTTTAAGTCTTTTTTCGTTGCCTGTACTCACTTGTTCGCTCTTATAGAGGCAGTGTGAGGTCATGCAGGAAAACAATAAATAAGCACATATATAACTTAGACACGAGGCATGTACTTTTCTCCGCGGGCCAGGCATACATTAGCTGGATGACAGATCACTTTTAGTAGACTGGTAACGGGGCACTACAAGGCTTGGGCTTCGAGATCCAGAACCGAAGATGCTTATAGTATATCCACGATCTTATCATCCTCGTCTTCTTCATCTTGATTCAACTCCACAAGCCTTCCTCCTTCCCCAGCAGCATCCGGCACGTCGTCTTCCTCGCCCTCCTCTTTCCGCATGATGATCTGCACAACACGATCGCAAGCCTCTCGGACCGCCTCGTCCTCGACATGAAGATGAGTTTCCCTTACGATTGGGTACACTTTAATCTTCCTCAGTACGTCCCTGCCCTCCCTCGTTGTGCTCAAGAGCAGCAGTGTCTCCAAGTGTGTCTTCATGATCTCCATGTCCGACTCTCGTTCCTTGTCCGGCTCGAGAAGTTGTAGCTCATCCAGCATGGCCTCTGTATCTTCGTCGGAATATTCTTCGGGCCCCATGAGCGGGAGGAGGATGTAAGGTAGGAGGTTCGCGCCGATCGAGGGGGGAGGCAGGTTCGGATCTGGCGAGAGGTTCGAGAGGAGTTGTGGGTGCGCTGATACGAGGAAGGAGCAGTTCTTGACTGTGGAAGCTACGCCGAGGCGGCGGATGTGTGACGCATGCGAGGTGAAGACTTGGAGCTTCGTGAGGGGTATGATGTCGCCGTCGTGGGGTTGCGGGGTCGTCATGTATTCGCGTCCTTTTGGAAACTGTGCTCTCGTCAGTGCCTTTTTTGCCGTCGCTTGGGGTTTGCAATTACCTTGGCAAGGTCGGCGAAGAAGTACGCCAGGTAGTCAAAGTCGGCGTGCTTGTTGTAGCCGCCTTCCGCGCCCTTGACGAAGCAGTCGAGCAGCTGATCCATCGCCCACTTTGACTTGGAGAGCTCCTTTGGTATGTCGCGCTTTAGTTCCAGCACGCGTTGTAGTGAGTCATCCTTCGCCATGTTGGCAAGAAGCATTGCGATTTCATTCGCATTCTCCTCTTTCTTGTTCTACTCTCAGTATCAGCCTCCACTCTAATCTGAGCTTCTGTTGGATGACTGACATACTGTTATCCGCGACAGCAGTGTCTCGAGGAAGGCATCGTCCTTCGCGAGCGCCTTCAGCACCTCCTCGTCGTGTGAAATGTTGATAAGGATGGTGAGGGCATTCTTCGCTATCGGCGCATAGTCTTTGACCAGTAGCTTCAGATCCTTGACTGGCTCGAGTTGGTTACGCTTGAAGAGGGTGGTATGCGACTGCGAATATCCGACAAGGTGTTCCGCCGCTGCGAGGTGTGAGTCTGAGGCGCATAGTGGGCTCTATCTGGGCATTTCGTACCCACTTGTCGAATTTGAGTATTGCCATGATGCAGAAACTCGACGAGCTGGCGACTTGTTAGACCCTCTCCGTACAAATACCAAGTATACAAACCTCTTCTAGTTCGGTGGGCATTGTGGTGGTTGTCGCGGCGCTCGAGACGGATGACGAACCTTTTTCGCTTGAGATCGCGCTAGTTGTTATCGATAAGGCAGGGCTCATGCCCAGCCCCTTCGCCTTCGTCTCCCTTCGCGTCTACACATGCTATCGTAAGCCTATCAGCACCCCTCAGGAGGCACTTTATCTTTATCATCCACCCGTTAGGTTTCCGTGCCGAGTCGGAGGGCTGCTTCATGGGCGCATACGATGTAGTCAGCTCACGTATTCCTCGAAAGAGCTTATTGTTATCTAGGAAGGTTTACAGCTGAGAAGACGAAGATGGCACGATACGTACATACTCTGGCGCAGGACTCATCGACTTGCAGTATGTTCCCATCTGAACCCAATCCACGGAGAAGCCGAGCGAGCGCCAACGCCATCGGCTCTGCTCTTCACAAAGTTTCTTTTGCAGCCCAGCGTATATGTCTTCAGCCCATCTAACAGACAGTCTCAAGGATCGTAACCGTATCTACTCATCCAGAAATTTTTGTGCGACTGAACAAAACCACAATCTTTCCATTCCAGGATAACGACGAACGCTGACCTTTTACCGTGGAGCTGGACTATAACACCAAAGGAAGGCTCTTCGGCCTCGTGCCCCGCTACCTCACTCGTCCTCGGTACCTTCTTCATCGTCAACCTCGTTGTCGCCGTGGTTGGGGTTATATTTGGACATCGCATGGTGGTCAAGAAGATGACGTGTGGGCTCATGGGGAAGCCATTGAGTAAATCATGCTACGTCATGTGGACCGTGGTATTGGGCCTGAACTTGGGAGCAAACGCGGTCAATGCCTGGGTCATCAAGACGGCTACAGGATACGATGCAACATTCGAAATCTGGGATTTGATGCTACTGTTTTGCCTAAGACCAGGAGTGAGCTGGATTGTTCTTGGTGTCCTGGGAGCAGCAGTACGACAAGAGTCGCGAGCTCTGAGCAAGAAGTTTAGAGAGAGGCATAGAGACATTGATAGCAATACGGCAGTCCGACTCTTTGACTATCCCTTCGCCGCGTCCGCATTCTCAACGCTGATAGCCGAAGGGATCATGGAGGCCTTGAGTCTGCACCCTTTGGGCAAAACTGTCCATTTTGCGGCTAGCCGAAGTTACTATCGAGTCGACACTGCAGCGTATCGTTCTCTCCCACATTCAGCACACCTCATGTACGCTGGTGCACTTTACGCTTTGATTGTCGGAGTTGTAGGAATTCTATTTGCGTCGTTCTTTGTCATAATGAAAATTGGGTTTGTCCTCCACCCCGACCCTGATCGTCGACATATCATCGAAAACGAAGAATGGCCCTTAGATGGCTTTCTTATTGCCATTATCATTGCTGGAGTCTGGACATACTGGGTCGGCCTATGGATCTTCTGGGGCGGTTCTCTTCACCTGGCCGGAGAATTGTGAGTTTCCATCGAACAAGCACTCATAAATAGAGTTTTAACCTCAGCACTGCAACAGATACTGTCCCCCAAGGCTCCTCGCTCAAGGCGTAATATGGGCAGCGTTATCCAGCCTCGGCGTCTTCGCTGGAGCTGGCTTCTAGGGGCAAGCTTTGTGAAATCGGGTGGGTCCAAGAGTTGGGAGGAACTGTTGCCCATCCCTTCACTTGCATGGCTAGATTTGAGCGGGGGATTATTAGAGTGCTTCTTCACAGCTTTGCACGCAACTTATACAGCTGCTTCACTGAGCAAGTTCCCCTGGGTCTGCCAACCTGAAGGTTGACAAGGACCAAATCCAGCGTGCCTCAACACAGTTTAATTGACCGTGCGAATGACGCGTATATGCGGGCCTCGACGCCGGCTTTGAAATCGCACGAAAATTGCAGACGCCACCGTTTCTCGGAAATGCAGGCCAAAAGCCATGCACATTGTCAACGGTGGGGAATCTGACCAGAGGCTTGTCAGAGCTTGTAAGCTAGACCGACCTCGGACGCAACCAACACCCCAGCGGCTACATCCTCTTCCTCACGACTCCTACAGCCGCTTGCAATTATCGTGGCTCTAAGGCAGGCTCCAAGGCTCACTCTATCTGCGGAGGCGCGATGTCGATCGTTTTCTTTGTTCTTCACTTTCCATTTCGTCCTCCGTCTCCACCCTCATACTCTCTGCGCTGGAAATAGCGTGAGATATATGTCTTGCATGCGGAAACTACGGCAGCCGGATTACGCGATTGCTAAAGAGGAGTATCGCTACATGGGCTCTTGCTCGTGGTCGGCCGGGACAAGCCCGCAAGAGCGAGTCCGCCATTGAGCGGGCTGCCAGCGAAGCTCTTAAGCGCCAGAAATAGATCTCCGAGATAATCGCCTCGGGCCGCTGGCCTAACTCATCACATACATTGGTGCCCTGTGCGCAGGGTCAGCACGCACGTCTGACGAATCAATGCAGGATGCAGGGCCTCGACGCTTGTGGTTGGCCGTGTAGCGAGCTGCGAGCGTCGGGCGCTTAGAGGGAGAGGACCAACCACCAAAATTATAACCGCCGTCCATCATCTGATGGAAGCGCCGAGGATTATGTGCGCCTTGATTGGATTGCTCTGGCCACCACAGGCCGCAAACGAGCGGCCAGATGCATGGGAAACAACCAAGAGCCGCTATTGCTTTGCTGCATACTCTGAATTGCTCCCGCCGGCTTGGTGGTGTTGGCGCAGGTATTATCTTATACTCCTTGACCCCACATTATCCGTCAGAATACATCCGTCTGCCATGGTCCGAACTTTGTGATCGTTTGCTTTAATACTGGAGATCGTTAATGTCTTTTGGGAACTGGTTTACCCTGTATTTTTAGGTTTTCGGGCTTGAGCAAGAGAAGGATCAAACAAAGACAGAAACATGGCCGGTCCAGCACTCCAGCTATTTCCTCCTCCGGACCGTCCCAGGCAGACAAGTCCAAACAGGAGCCCTAATCGAAGCCCCAACAGGAGACATCGTACCAAAGCTCCAACCCCAGAGCCGGTGCAAGAAAGGATGGATAGTGCAAAGAGTACGAAACCGCCGGCCGACTTCCACGAGCTCATCATCCAAGTCAATTCGGTGCCGGTATCACCATCAAGTTCCATGGCACCACCCCCGCCGCCTCCGCCTCCACCACCACCTGCAGTCACAGCCCCTCCGAGGATACACATACCCAATTCTTCGTTTGTGCCAGGCCCACCACAGCAAAGCAAACCCTTCTTTGAGTCACCGCCGCGCCCGAGAGAGCCATCACCCAGCTTTCAAGGCAATTCCTCACCAAGAGTCCAAGCTCAGCGAGCTCCTTCGCCTTCAGTTGCTCCCCAGACCGGCCTCGAGGGCAGAACACCGACTGCGACTCCAGAACCCCATCGAGCAGTATCTCCCGCCTTCTCTACCAGCCCTACATTAGTGCGAGCGAACAGCGCTGCGACACAGCTCCGAAGCATGTCACCACGAGCAGAAGCCCCTATGCGGTCTATATTCCCAGTGTTTGACCCTACGAAAACCCTCGCCCAGCAGGCATATAAGCCGACGCAGACATCACCTACCCACATCCCACGTGCGCAAATCAGCCGTTCACCATACTCTCCCGAGTTCTACGTACCCCACAGCAATGTCAAGACGAAAGACAACACAAGTCCTCCCCCAAAGCCTTTTTTCACTCCATCACATCTCCTCGACAACCTCTGGTTGGCTGCCAACGGGCAGGATGACCCGGCTGTGCAATTATACACCCTGCGCATGCATCGAGCAACGGCGGCGAACCCGACCATTACCTTTGGCCCAACATCTTCCCTTCCTTTTTACAGCCTAGGGCAGTCAAATCTCGCCGGCGAACACGAAATCCAGAGCATAATGAACGAGCTCCTCATACAACGTCACCACCCAACACAACCGCGCGTTTTACCCGTCGCGCACATGGACCTCATGGCTCCGCCGACGATGGACACCGGCATTTTCGATCCCCACCAGCAAGAGCCAGTAGTTCCTCTCACCAGTATCTTTCCCAAGCTCGCCGCGCTCCAAGCTCTCGACGCAGCAGCCAATTCCCCTGCGGCTTCACACATCGCGCTAGCCGATCCTGGGGCCACATCACCAGCAGCTCAACGTCTGGCCGAAGACGTACTTGCCGGTGCAGCCCAACGCGAATGTTGCGCGTTGATCTGGTCACGAGATACGCCTTCACAACCCACGAACCCATGGGCACAGCACATGCCCTCCTCCGGCTCATATCAGCTACACCACCCCACGCTAGGAAATTTCCCCATCCTGATCGAAGGCGACTGCTCCGTCATCAACAAACCTTCGACTCGCCCTGTTACTGCCATCTACGGGCACAACATGGCCGCCACACCGCAAAACACACGCCAAAAGCCAGCATCCATAACCCTCTTGAATCCCTACATCCTCTCGCCCTCCTCGCCCCGCGCGAACGCACAAGCTTTCTCACCGTTGCCTCCTCCACCTAGATTAGATAGCCTAAATCGCGAGGCCCGCCCCATTTCCGTCACCCCCTCCGAAATGTCCGTTACCCAACTCCCGACCACCACCGACGCCACAGCCGACGACGCCATGCTTGCGCGTCTCGACTTCACAAACGATGCCCTAACCCTCAACCTGGGCGCGCTTACCCGCTTCGGCAACCCCTTCCTTGTCGACGTTGCCGCCTCCGCACTCCTCGCTGTCGCAGTCGCCGAAGCAGCACGCGGTCGCCGCAGCAGGAAAGCCAGCAACGACAGCTTCGAGCCCCCGCCACCCAGTTACGCTCTTGGCCCCAAGCCAGAGAGCGATACTAAGGCGTTCAGGGAAGCGTTTCAAGAGGGCTTCAACAAGTGGGGCGGTAACGTCAAGCCGCCTGGTTCGTCGAACGGGCAGAATCCGTTAACCGGGCTGCGGAAGTGGAGTATGAAGAGCTCGCAGACTTCTGCCTCGTCTAAGACGAGTGGGAGTCTGGATAAGGATATCGAGCTCGGGGAGTGGTATGGACAGTCGAATGTGGTGTCTAAGAAGGAGGCGAAGCGGGCGGAAAAGAAAGCCAAGGAAGAGGATGGGTTACCGTTTGTGGCAAGGACTATTATTACGGTGTTGACATTTGCGTTTAAGGCTGCGGTGTTTGTGCTTAAGATTGCGATTAAGGTTGTGGCCGGGGTTGTTGTGATGATTACACGGAATTTCAGCAAGTTGTAGGTGGGTGGGAAGGGTGTATATAGAGACTGGGTGAGAGGTTTTCTTTCTTCTTTTGGGATGCATGGGCATGATACCATTCTCTTCGATACTTTCTTTATAGGGTTTAAGGATGAAACGGTGTAGAGGGGAGGCATCAGTGATGCTATGGAACAGGGCAGTAATGCAAGCAGATTCACATCATCGTACGTCAGAGAAAATCAAACTCCATTTTACCCAAAGAAGTGACTCAAGCCATCGCAGGTATGAAGGTACCGGAAGAAAACCCAAATTGAGGCCCCGTATGCTTGCCTTCGATAGCAGGTCGCCGTGGACAGTATGACGCATTAGCCGACCGTCATACCCTTGGCCAACGCCCATCACGAAGAATCCCCGAGCTAGAGGAAGAACGTCTAGTGAATATAAGACCCGTTCAAAAGAAAAGCCCATCGAGAAAAGAAAGCTTGCTAATCGAAGGCCTTTGGGGAAATATTTTGGCCGAAAACAATCGCCGGATGGAGAAGGAGGTGATTGGAATAAAATGCCAGTTGAGAAATCCCAGATCAGCCTACTGGATCTCAATCTTACGCGTGAAATTGTCGCCCGAGCCGTCTCGCTTCATCTGGTACATGATGAAGTTGTCGAATTCGAACATGTGGCGGTCTCGACCCATGACTTTGATCTCTCGCTCCCAGTATTGCCCAACCTGTGAAAAGATCTTATGAGGTGAGGTTCGAAATGTGGGGAGCGGGAAAACTTACGACGACTTTGGTGCCACGACACCAGATGATGAAGTTTGCATGGGTGTCGGTTGGAGATAAGACTTTCATCTTGAAAGACTTGTTGGACTTATCGAGGAACTTGGCTACCGTTTCGGGAGACACGTTGTGAAGCACAGTTGTGACAGCGTCCCAGACTTGCAGATCGTACTCGCCGCCTCCCAATTCGTTGCCCCAGATGTTGAACTTGGTCATATCGACGACGTGCGCGTGGTTTGAGGGCGCGGTAGGTGGGAGGTTTGGGATGCTGTCAAGGAAGATGGGAGGGACGAGAGGTGGCTCATCGGTCGACTTCGCTGTCCTTTTCGTTCTCGATTTTGCGGGCGAATTTGTTCTAGACTTTACTGGAGACTTTGCGGTCGACTTTGCAGCCGCTTTAGCTGCTAATTTGGCTGTCATTTTCTCCGATGCTGTCGGCCTACTAGTCGGAGTTGGTGTAAGTGGTAGCGTTTCTCCGAAGTTTAGTAGTGAAGTTAGCTTGAGGGGATTTGTTTCTTAAGGACTGTGGTGTTGAGAAGAGGGCCGTGGAAACAAAGTAGCTGGGATATATACAGTGGGTCGGCGAAGTCGTGGGTGAGAGAAAGTGTGTTGAGGATCCACGCTACCGTTTCCACGTTTCCAAGGTGAGAGAAACTGAATGTCGAGATGAATCTTCCTTGAGGTGGGAATTAGTTTGAGAGACTGAAGTTTTGCATCATAGTGCAAGGTGTATTACGGCGTTCTACTACAGGAAAGACCCGGTCTGTATTCTGATCCTTTCTTCACAACGACACCGGTAACAGGTTCCCTATTCATTGTACAGTGGAACATGTACCCGTGGATTTTGTATTGCGTGACATCAATCAGACTGAACTTTGACCAGCTAATAATATATAAAGCTTCGATTCCTTCCTAGCATATCCTTCTCAGCCCATTCTCTCAACTGCAACTCAGCAGCCCTCACCTGATAGAAACCCTCTCAGGATCTACACAGACATTCCTACAGCTGGACTGTACTTTCGACGAAGCACTCCACCGACTTAGTAGACCATCGCCCCTCCCCTCCACAAGCTTCCCAATACTCTCTTGTCGAAGCACTCCCTGCCCAAGGACTCGTACATCATGTGTGTCATATACCGAAACGTCTACTACTACTGCTGGTGCCATGCGGGCAGCAATATGAGGGTGGATCCACACTGTAGGCGAGCCAGCCATGACGGCCTCGACTACTGTCCTGCATATGCCTGTACTTGGCGTGATAGGATTAGGCTACGTTATCCCTGTCAGCAACATGGTGGGTGCCAGCCCCGTCATTAAGGGTCCCGAAGTACACTGCTCTATGAAGAAGTGCGAGTTGATGTGATGTGACTGAAGAAAGTAGTCTGGAAGCAGAGGGGTTGTTGAGATTTATTGCTTGGGGCAGTGAATCTTCATCCTTCTAGATATTTGAGAGAGTAGAATAGAATGGCACTTTTGTGCTGAATAAAGAAAACTGACCGCTGCCTTGATGACGTGTGAGACAAAGTGAAAGTGAAGAACATGCAATTAGGCCACTAAGGTCGGAGACGTATAATAGGCGTTGTGTTTGAGACTGTTGCACAGGTAGAAGGGCCGCGTTTAAGGTCTGAATAGATGATAACGGCTAAGATCGGGACTCGAAGCATCGTACTGCTGTAACAATTTCTTTATGCTACATTACTTGAAAACTCATGTATCCAAACTCGTTCATAGTGTTGAAGGAGAAAATGAAAGTCCACACGCAGAACCCCCTTCCGAATGCAATCTTGTGTACCCATTTCCGTGCCTCAGATCTGAACCACAGATGACCTATAAGCACATTTGCATGACTCATCCAACCTCAAGCACCTAATCGTTCCTCATCATGCTCGACCACGGTGAGTCAACGTCAACGTCGAAATTGGCGAGAGTGAGACCCCCATTCTTCTGGAATGCCCAGTACAGCAAGAATTGGGAGAACTTTTCCATTTCAGAGGCAGAGATATCCGTATTCTTCAGTGTGGCGCGGGCCTCCTCAAAGTTGAAGTCATAGCGCCAAGGTCCCTTCCCAGTAGCCAGCATCTTGTAGGAGCCATCGAGTTCGATCCGCATATGGAAGAGATGATCAAAAGTAGGCTTTTCGCATTCAGCCGGCATGAAAGCGCCAAGCTGTTGAATGGTTAGATTATCTATCATATCTGTATTCGTGAACTGCTTACGAGGACTTCGGACCCAACACGCCAGACGAAGAAGGGGTTGGCTTTGGAGCGGTCAGAGAAGCGCTCGATGCATATGAAGGACTTGATGGAAGAGTCGAGGAACTTGATCAAAGTGCCCGGGACTCCGACACCGTCCAGGATGGTGACCATCGCGTCCCAAAGCTTGAAGCTGACGAAGCTGTGGACCTTCGCAGTCTTCCAGTGCTCTATGTCCACGACATGGGCGTGGTCTGGTGGCGCATCTGCAGGCAGTTGGGGAACATCGTCTCGGAATTTGGCGGGGATGATAACCATCGTGTGGAGGTCGAATAGCTTTGGAAGCGTTGCAGGATAAGAAGGAGGTGTGTTTGGGAATGCTGGCGAGTTTAAATAGAGAAAGCTGGGGAGGCAGCAGTTGGGTAATCGAAACCAGCGTCATATGACCACGCGAAAGTGAGAGATAGACAGAGAGGGAGTCGCGCGGCGCAACTCAAGGTGATAGTCTGTCTATCAACCAAGGTTCGGGAAGAGATTCGGTGAATGACCGGGAACAGTGACGTAGGCCAACGTAAAGCAAGTTGACTGTTTATGAAATAAAATAACCGCGCATAGCCGTCTATGAATGACTGAAAAGCCGAGATGATGGAATTTGTACCCAAAGATGAATTATGTACCCGAAGAAGAGCCGAACACCCAAGGATGAACAGTGACACAAAGGGAGCCAATAAGTGAAGATCATGCACGCAAGTAAATATGAAAACTTGAGCAGAACCCCAAACCTAAGGAATGAGAGGCACTCCATACCCAGAACTTTGGTGTTCTCTCAACGGGCAATCATGCTTGATGAGCCGTGTACAAGCCGCCGTGATGTTCAGACAAAAATTGCCTACTCCTTCTTGACCTCGATTTCGTAGTAGCAATCATGCGCGAAATGCTTCTCGAACAAGACTCCGAAGATTTCGACAACGGATCTTGTATCGCTGAGTATAGTGTCCTTTCGTGAAATCTCGAGCCTGTTTCGGGCCCAGGCGTGGTCGAATTGGGGAGTGGACCGTCCACAAAGGGGGTTATGGGTACTAGGTAGCATCTTACAGGTGCCATCGAAGTTGATCTGGTAATAGCAGAGACCGTTCCAATTGATACTGTAACTGAACCTCAGATAACGGCCCAGCTAGATGATGGCGTCAGCTAAAGCTACGCAGGTTGAGGTCGACTGAGTTAACTTACGAGGACATCGCTGCCTTGTCGCCAGATGACCAAAGTGTTACGGTCCTCGCTGTCGCAATATAGCGTGACCTTGACTGATTTCAAGGAAGCGTTCAGATATGCGGCCAATGTATCGGGTGAAATCTTGAAGAGGACCGACGCCACGATATCCCAGGCCTTCAGGTCAACTTGTCCGGGATTGTTGATCTTCCAATCCCCAATATCAATGATGTGAGCATGATCCGGTGGAGCATCCTTGGGAAGGCGAGGGAAGACATCGAGGAATTTGGCCGTGGTAGCCATTGCAACGGTGAGCTTTCGATGAGCCGAAGTCAGGTTGGCTACGACCCTGGTGGGTTCTGGTGTGGTCGGAGCTTGAAAGAGTCGAAGATGGTGTAGGAGATAGGAAGCATAAGCGAGAGGCGGGTCCTTAAGTAGCAAGGAGCGGGAGGGGTGTGACGGCAAGAGAGAGAGAGGCCGGCCCAACAGGTTTGGTGGCGAAAGTGGCGACCCCTAGAAGTCCAGGGTGAGAGGATTTGGTACGTTATACATGAACTTCCTTGTACCAGCTCATCGCGTCATAGCATCCTGAGCGCAGACAGTGCTAAGAGACATGTGCCCAACACTGCTGAAACCCACACTCATACATGCAATCCGTATTTTCGTTCCCAAGTCGTCCCGAAATCCCGCCGAAAGTCAAGCAGCCACTCTCTCAAATCTCGAGCTCGATCGAAGGGTAATCCGCAGGAGTGATAAAGCTATTGAATACAATGCTCAGAGTGGAGTGAAAGAACTTGGTGCAAGTGGCCTGATGAGCAGTAGGAAGACAGAAGCTGTGAGCAACCCACTAGTATTTGGAAAGGCACACCCCAATCCCCTTGCGGCTAATTCAAATAGAGAAGGAGAAGGGGAAAGAGCAGTCTAAACAGAAGCCAAAGCGAAACATGAAATATCGCCGGTCAGCTATCCCCCATCATCCGCCGCAGTATCAAAACCTCATGCTTCGTCACGAAAACGCTACCCAGCGCAGTCGCCGCATCCGTCATATCCTGCGTCCCCAAATTATCCAAAGCATCCACTAAATCGCGAACCTTAGCTCCCTCCCAGCTGCCAGCGTCGGTAGTCCAGAAAACACGCTTGATGCCCACCGAGTTCATGTACGAAATGCAACGATAGCAGGGACGAGATGACGAGATGCGAGGTGGCAAGTCCTTGTTGGATGTTGAAGATATGATGGGAGATAAGGGCGGCGGGTCAGGCTGGAGGAGCTCCTCGTGCAAGGAGCCAGTGCGTGGTTTCGAAGTGAGGACGGAGACCTCGTCCGGAGTAATCGGAGTAGAACAGCAAGAGGGTCCTTTGGCGGAGCAAGGAGTTGGCCCGGCGCCCAAGCGAGCGACGTATAGGTCGGCGCCGAGGAGTCTGGGGTGCTTCATTCGCTCGGCGATGCTGTGCGATTTCTGACCGGTGCGACCTTTGGGTATGAGGATAGGATGGTTATTGACCTCTGGGTTTGGATGCTTTGACTGCTGCATTATATTAGTGATACTGGATAAGAGTGTGACGTGGACAAGTCGCTTTTTTTCTCTACAAGATAGCCCCATATACGCTGCTTGACGTTCAGGCGTTCTGGACGCGAGGATGTGACACCTCTTGTTAGGTGTTATTTCCCTTACCAGCAAGAGGGCTACGAGGTAGGGATACGACGGGAATACGCACCTTCTTGTTGTACTGCTGACGTATGAAGGCTTAAGTGAGCCTCTGCTCGGACGCGTTACTGTTATGCTGGTATCCTGGCTAGCATTGCTATCAATACTCGTTCTTCTTTCGGTGTTTCTCTGGACTGCTGTTCGTTGACGAGGGCGACGCGAGATTCAGTTTGACGCGGTTGAGATGCAGCGCCTTCAAATTGCCACTCTTGAACAGAAGACGGGCCGGAACGTTGCTCCGCAGCGGACTGGTTGAGGGCGGCCTTGCAGATTGTCTCGACGTAGGCTTTGACGACGTCCTGTCGTAGTCGCGCTTTTCGTTTAGAATCACCTGATAGTTTGAAGCACGGTTTTTGAACGGTGGTGGAGGCCATGGTGCTGGAAGCGGAGAGAGCAGAGTGGATGGCCATCATCTCGCTATGCATGGTGAGAGGCGTGTTAGCATGCTTACCACCGCCCGTCATGGCCTCGAAGGGCGTGAACATCTTGGAGGCCTCCTGATCAGGCTCCTGTAAATTCTGCTTGAGCTTATGCTTCTTCTTGAGCTCAGCAATGGCAGCGGAGTCTAGGGCACGGGTGGCGATGCGGCCGTTCTTTAAGGCACCCCCATGGAATCCGGCACGGTAATCATTGAAACCCTGACCGATGATCTTACCGCCACGAACGATGATACAGCCATGCCTATAGCGAAGCGGAGAGTTGGCAGCCTGCTCGAGGCAGAGAGGCAGATAGTTGTCGGTCTTCATTTTTGATGGTTGTTGAAGAACCTCGGTTTGCTGATTTGTTGAGTTATAGTTGACGGAGTGTAGACGGTTGTTGTTGTTTGGTAGTTGAAGCCGTAGCAATGACTGTTCTTTATGCAATCTGGTGGTGCACGAAGCTCGAGGAGAACCGTGGCTGTGAATGTGGTTGAGTCGGGCCGCCCGTAATAGGCTAGCGCCTTGGCACACCCGTCAGTGCCGAGACCAAGCTTTCCGCCAGCAGCAGAACTCAAAGACACCAAACGATCTCGATGGCCTCGCCTCAAGAAGACGATGTGAGTTGCAATAGCTATCTCTGCCTTCAAAAAAGCTAATTGGCCCCCCAGGTCTTCGAAAGGCTGAAGAACAAGACGGATCCGGCCGAGCACAAGCGCAACGAAGATGAGCTCAATGCGCGGTTATACGCCCAGCATCAGAAATCGCAGGAGAGGCTCGTGGAGCTGGTATGCCTTTGGTGACGGCTGGAATCAAACATACATGCTCATGAGCGCTACTAGATCGACGACAACACCACCCTCCCGGTCACTATATCCTCGGTTCGCATCCTCGGCGCCAACCGGACCAGGCGGTCTTTCCTTGAGAAAGTAGTGAATCCTCTGCTGAGCGCGAATCGCGAAGACGCGTACACCCTTGAAGAAGCCTTGAAAGAGGTTGGTGATGCGACGCAGAAGCTTAATCGCTTTGGTACTGCAGCACGCGAGCAATGGTTCCATGCAATGCAGGCTCTGACGTAGACAGGCATCTTCAAATCCCCCCTCTCCGTCTACCTCGACCGCCCTGACCCCACGATCCCCACTTCCTCTCCTACCGACGTCGACGTGTACATATCCGCCATCGAACGAGGCACATATACCGTCAAAACCGGTACCGAGGCCGGCGCATCGGAAGCGGACGCCTTCATCCACGCCGAGCTCCGCAACCTCTTCGGAGGCGCCGAATCGCTGACCGCACATGGATCGCTGGGTACACGGACGAGGAGCGCATACTCGCTGGCTTTTGACACCCCGATACTGAGCAATCCGGACTTCAAGTTCCAGCTCAACGGCTTTGCAAGCTCGACGCTCAAGAGCTGGGCTAGCCACGAGGAGGTGCTGCAGGGAGGTACTTCCAAGCTGCTCTGGCGCTCGACGAACGGACACCAGCACGAGATCGGCTATTCAGGCATCAGGCGGCAGGTCACCGGGTTGGCGGATAACGCATCGCCTACTGTTCGCGCAAATTCCGGCGAGTCTTTCAAGTCGAGCATCACGCACACATGGACCCACGACAAGCGCGACTACCCCATGCTACCCAACAGTGGTTACCTTGTGAAGACGGTTTCCGAACTCGCTGGCTTCAGCGCGCTGAAGGGCGACGTCGCCTTCTTCAAGTCCGAGGCTGAATCGCAGGTTGCGCTTCCCTTTGGCGACACCGGTATCACCTTGACTGCAGGCCTACGAGGAGGGCTCTTATACCCGCTTGCAAGATCCGGCAGCTCCATGCCCCAGAACTCCCACATCAGCGACCGCTTCCAGCTCGGCGGACCTACCAATGTACGCGGCTTCCGCCTCTGCGGTCTGGGTCCCCACGACGGCCCCGATGCGGTAGGCGGCGACATTTTTGCTGCCGGCGGTGCATCGCTCCTAATGCCCGTCCCAAAGGTCGGCAAGGACACGCCTCTGCGCTTCCAAGCCTTCATCAACGGCGGTCGGCTTCTCGCGCTCAAGAACCCAAACAAGGAGGGCGGCGCAATGGACAGCGAAGCTGTGAGGAACGGCATGAAAAAGACACTGCAGACACTGAGGGATGGGCCACCGAGCACGGCGGTCGGCTTTGGCCTTGTATATGCGCATCCCATCGCGAGATTCGAGATCAACTTCAGCCTGCCGCTTGTCATTCGACAACGAGAGGAGGCAAGGAAGGGGTTGAGCTTCGGTGTGGGTGTCGAGTTCTTGTAGTATAGTGAGGGCGGTTGTAGGATATACCAGCTAGATACATGTGACGTGGCTCACAACATGCATTTCATTCAATACATATTTTAACACCGCTCTTCTGCCCAGCAGGTTGAATGTAGAGGTCACATTATGCCCGCTGTAAACTGCCGCAGTCCAGCTCACCTCGCCCTTTACAGCAGATCCAGCATGATTTCAACTGCCTCAACGTTCTCCCCGTCGTACATCTCACCGGCCCGAGACATCCACCATCGACATGCACAATGCACAGCGGCCGATGCATGTTAGCGCCACTCCCGCCGCACATCCCCAAATTAGAAAAGTGGGATCTGGATGCCCGCCGTTTCGTCGATCACCCACAACACTGTGCATCCCATCATCTTTCCCTCTCATGTTCCCATTGACTGTTTATCGCTGTTACACCCATCCTCACACCGCCAACATTCAATAAAGTCATCACAGCGCACAAGATGTTGCTGTTCTCAGCACCTCGATCGTGCGCCCCGACTGCAGGCCGTCTGTGGCAACGCAAGATTCTGTACCACGGCCACAGCACAAGCGAGCCGCAAGCCTCGCGATCGACAGGAGCGTTTGTGGGATTGTTGGGGCTGGTTGGTCGGTAGTTTTGGATGATGACATGGGATGGTTGGATCTGCGGCCCCGGCGGGGATGTGATGGAGCTACGACCCCGGTAGGGGAAGTGGTACTGGTAGGCTACGGGGCCCTTGCAGCAACGTCGTCGCAGGTATAAAGATGGGTTGTCGCCCGAGACCTTGAAACGAAACAAATTTCGACAATTGCAGTCCTCCTTTTATAATTGTCATCGCAAAGTTTTCAAAAGTCGAAGATCGAGGCCCCACACAAGGAATTACATTGAAGAGCAGGAAGCTTGAAGACAGACGAAGACGAAAGAACGGAAGGACCAGAGAATTTGGTATTGAAGAAGAGATTCTCAGAAAGTTGTGAAATCAACTGTTCAACATGCGCTTCCCGTCCACCCTCCTCGCCCTCGGCACAACGCTCACGCTCACATCCGCCGTCCCTCTATCCTCCTACGCCGCGCCCTCATCAGAGTTCTACCTAGTAACGACTTCGCAATCCGAGCAAACATCAAACTCGTCTCAACTCCGCGGTGTCTCTGCGACAACACCATTCGTACGTCTCCCCCAGCTCTTCTCTTCCCTGTCCTTGTTCACATGCTAACACAGCACACAGTCCCCAGACCCAGTGTCCCAATCCTACCTCGTCCTGCGCCTCATCGGCTCCGGCTACAACTCCCTGCCCAACTTCACGCTCTCCTCTGGCACCCTGTCCACCGTAACCTCCGGACCTCACGGAATTGGGACATATCAGTACAATAGCTCTGTCGTAACCGCAGACTCACAGCTCACATTCCTGCCCAGCGTGCAACCGGCAGGCAATGTAGCGTTGAAAGATGGATACCTAGTAACCGTAGACGGCGAAAGCGAGGGCTGGACGATCTGCGAAGGGGATGCACCACTCGGGCAGGAAATTTTGTACTGGAAGGGCACGAAGCAGGGGTGCGAGAAGACGTTCTTGCAGGCGGTGGGGGTGCCGCCTTATAAGAAGGCATAGCGAGACGGGCGAGGTTGTTGGATTTTGAGTGATGCAATGAAGTAATGCATAATACACGTGTATATCTACCATGTCATATCTACCATGCCATATTTTCACTCCCTTTATACTCTTTGCCTACATAGCATGCAGTAACTGGGTGTCTGTCTAACTACCAACAAGCTGAGGTCCCTCAAACACCTTCTTCGGATCAAACTGGCTCTTCAGCGTGAGCAACTTATCGTAATGGCTGAGCCAGTAATGGCTATGCGCCTCGGTCTTGCTCAGACTCGTGTCGGCGTAGTTGATACTAATCACTCGTCAGCTCCAAACACTTTCAACAATCCCCAAACATGGGTATACTCAGGGAATACTTACTACATGCCAAAGTTCGTCCCCGCGGGACTCGCATCCGTAATCGCCTTGACCCACCCATTCAGGAACGAAAACCAACTCGAATCATACGTACCCGCATAGTTCCGGTCGTAAAACTGCATCTTGAACGTCGCATTGCGGTGCGCGTACGCCGTGGCATCGAGTGTGATATTGCTGATGGCGGAGCTCTTGCCGCCATGGCAGTCGATGAGGAGGTACCACGCGCGGTTGTTGGTGCGCGCGTTGGCGTACCAGTAGTTCCCGAGCGCGTCCATGGCCGCGGGCGTCAGCCACTCGGGCATGAGCGATTTGGCGAAGAAGGTCTCGTGCGTGTCGTAGGGCTTGGTTTGTGGGAGCGGGCCGTAGGCGAAGCTCGAGAGTGTGTTGATCCATGTGTTTGTGCTGATTTGCACGCCGTTGAAGCCGCCGCCACCCGTGCTGGAGATGCCCATCTTGCTCAGGAGCGGGTTCATGATTTTGTCGTAGTCGGTGCGGCTGCCGTAGTAGACGCCTGCTAGGTTACTGAAGCCGGACATGTAAAGCCGCATGTTGAGCTCTGGGGGTTGGTCGTTGCGGGTGAAGTTCTGGAGGACTTGGAGCATGCTGCTCAGAGCAGCGCCCGAAGATGGCGAGACTGGGTATTGGAAGACGATGTTGGACTCTGGGGGCGTGAAGGTCTTGAATTTGAAGTTGGTCACAATGCCGAAGGCGGCGCCAGCGCCGCGGAGCGCCCAGAAGAGGTCGGGGTTGGAGGTGGGTGAAGCGGTGACGACGGAGCTGTTGGCGAGGACCACTTCGGCTTCGAGGATGTTGTCGAGGGTGAGGCCCTTCATGCGGGAGATGAGACCGTAGCCGCCATGGAGCGAGAGGCCGCCGACGCCGACTCTGTTGCTTTGTCAGTGTCTTGAATCGTGTAGACAAAGGAGGAGGTACCTACCCCGGGCATGTTCCGTGGGCGATGGCTTGCTTGCCCTGGTTATAAAGCGCAGTGGCCACATCTCCTAGCCTGCCACCAGTTCCGATGATTGCGGTCTGCGCCTTTTGGTCAACAGTGACATTGGCAAAGTTCCGCATATCGACAATCAAATGCCCATCCTCTCCCCCAAGGCCGTGAGAGCCATAGCTGTGACCGCCTGACTTGGCTGTGACTGTGACACCATTCGCAGCACCGCAAGCAACGGCATCCTGGACGTTCTTGACAGTAGCTGGTACAACGTACGCCTGTGGCTTGAATGTCACCCGAGTGTTGAAGGGCTTGATTGACTGCGTGTAGTCTGCCGAGCCAGTAGCCAAAACGGGCACCGAGGCCTTCGAAAGACAGTCTTCCAAAGCGGCGCGCTTCGAAAGAGGGTTGGCGTTGGTGAGAGCGGGAAGGAGGAAGCCGCATGCTGCGACTAAGGATACGAGAGGCGCCATTCCGACTGACTGGCTGCTTGCACAAGCCACAAGTTCCAAGACAGGATCGACAGCTCTTGCTGCAAGACCAAGAAGAAGCCTCTTGGGTTATAAGTAAGGGTTCGACAGAGCCTTGGCGATTCCCCACGGCTGGGCTGTAGAAATATTAATACACCACCTGGGGAAGCAAAAGCGTAGCGATATGCGATAAGAACGCTCGTGTGCACCACCATGAGTCGATCCGACTATGGCAATATGGCAAGAAACCATGGAAGAACCAGGGATCCTCCCCAAAGACTACACTTCGGGAAGTCTTGACGGAGGCACGCGAGGAAAGGGTGTGGTTTCCGGTATTCCCAAACTGCTTGATAGTACCCGAAGAGTATTGAGCAATCCAGGCCCTGCAAAGCCGACGCACTTTAGCGATGTAATGACTCTTCTAACGGCTCTAACATCCGAAGTCATATGAAACCCCGTGGGGATTGGCCATCCAATCTTCTGGAATGTGGCTAGAGTGAGGCCGAGGGCATATGCGCTCCACAACGCTAGAGAACGGCACAGCAGGACGGGAAGTGGACATAACCCAGGGAACAGAAACCGACCAAGAATACCAAGAGATCATTGGAGATTAAAATTTCCGATGAATGTCGTACGGGCTCACGAGGCTGAGAAGCCTTCCTATGAGCCGAGCCGGGGTGTTGGGTAACATGGTCTTTGGCCACCGGCTGACAAGAAACATAACCACCATACTCGAAACAGCGAAATTGAAATTAAGATTGATGGGGGAAAATCTGGGGTACTTTAACCGAGATAGTGCAAATACGTCCTGGGATATTGCAGCGCCTTCTTGAACCATCGGTAACATCTGGGGAGCGTTTACTGTAAGACTGTGTCTGTTTGTCTTCTGGCTAAAGAACTTTAGTAGGCGTTTCACCATAGTGATCCCAAATGCGACAATTGCGTGCACGTGGACGACGGTAGTTAGTGTGAGGGGGTTACGACGAGATGCGCCGCATACAAACCGTGGTGATTTCCCTCTTCGTTGTGAGGGTGTAGAAGTCATTTGTCGCTGCCCGCCATGTTGACCACTCAATCACTCGCTCTGTCGCTCTTCGGAGGTATTGCCTCGGCGGCGAATCTCTATGCTACGCATTATAGCGGAACCGTCAACTACTTGACTTTTGATGGCAGCTCGCTGGCGTTGACAACGTCGACCAAGACCGGCAACACCCTTCCCAGCTGGATCACATACGATGGGCCTGGCAAGGCTCTCTACATCGCCGATGAGAACTTCTACGGTAGCAACGGTGGAACGGCGGTTTCCTTCTCAATTGGCGCCAATGGTGCATTGACTTCGTCTGGAAAGGCCCCTACGCCTCAAGGTGTAGTCGCAAACTGCCTGTACGGTGGTTCCGATGGAAAGGGCTTCCTCGCGAATGCGCACTAGTAAGTCAGCTCGATATCAGACCGAGCATAGGCATTGACAAGAAACAGCCAGACATCTCAGATTACCACGTTCAAGTTACCATTGAGCGGCGGACAGCCACTTCAGACCATGAAGTTCACCATGAACGGCAAGGGGCCCAACCCGAGCCGACAAGATGCGCCGCATCCGCATCACGTCTTCACCGATCCGACCGGTGCTTTCCTGTTGGCTCCCGATCTAGGTGCCGATCTCATCCGCATCTACTCGGTCGACAAGACATCCGGCAAGCTCACGGAATGCCCTGGCGCAAAGGCGCCGGGAGGCACAGGACCCAGGCACGGCACTTTCTGGAGTCCTCCAGCGGCCATGTCCCGCGCTGCTCGTGCTGCTGATGCAACCGTCCTCTTTATTGCGAACGAGCTTGACAACTCAGTGTCCGCATGGGGCGTGACCTATCCGTCCAGCGGGGGCTGCATGACCCTTGCCCTCAAGCAGACGGTAAGGCCCTATGCAAACAACGCTACCGCACCTTCCGGCACCAAGGTCGCGGAGGTCAAGACCCACGGTAACTTCTTGTACTCGACCAACCGCAACGACAAGAAGTTCAGCCCGAACGACTCCATCACCATGTATACCATCTCTTCCACGGGCACCCTGACCTGGGGCGAGAACACGTCCTCTTACGGCACGTATCCCCGCACCTTCGATATCAACAAGGCTGGTGACTACATCGCGATTGGTGACCAGACCACGGCAAACGTGGCTATCGTGAAGAGGGACACGACGACGGGCAAGCTGACGGGACAAGCCGCGACCTTGAGGCTCTTTACGGCGGGTACGCCCGAGAACGAAGACGGTGTCAGCGCCGTCGTCTGGGCCGAGTAGGTTTTGGTGGTGCGATGCGGTCGTTGCTTCCTGTATATTCTACGACTAAAAAGCGAAGGAGCGCAACCTGTAGTACTGTAAATATTGGCTACACAAAATCATGCCTACTATGCACTTTGTGCCCAAAGATTCCAGCTGTGAGCACCTCTGACGGCCGGCGCTGCCCTGGCCTTACTGCTACTTTCCGAGTTCTCGCCTGAGCCGGTCTGCGCATTGAACGGGTTGCGGGTATCGCCAATTGTTCGAGTAGAAAGCTACGTTTGCTTTGCAATATGCGCGAACAGCATCGCATTGAGCAAGAACAAGAGTCATTGACGCGTAAGGCGCAGACCGACGGAGGTTGGGAGATGAGTGACGCAGGGCGAAACCCTCCGCACGGAATAACCCTCAACCGTGTCACGTGTGGCGCCAAGGCCGGAGATGATGCGAGGCTGAGTCGCTCCCGCATCTTTACCCCAACCCCAGCCAAACCAAGATACGACAACTTGCAGCAAATAGGGCCTGCGCGAAGTCCGTCGCCTCACACAAACACACATCATCTCATCTCACCACAATCACCTCGCCCATATAAATCCTCTACCGCCTCCCCGCTCCCTTTGTCCCATTGTCCGCCTGCGCTGCGACTGCATCAGCGCTCGCTCGGCCGCAAACCGCACCTCCTACAAAGAGCCGGACGCCACTACCCTCCCTCTCTCCCCAACAACCGCACCCACCCACACACACGCCGCGACCGCGAACATGGCGACACCCGCAGCAACCAAGCGCCTGACCAAAGAATACGCCACCATCTCCNGATCCNGAGCCCCCTACATCATCGCCCACCCTTCGGAAAAGAACATCCTCGAATGGCACTACATCCTCACCGGCCCGCCCGACACCCCCTACGAGGGCGGCCAGTACTGGGGCACCCTCATGTTCCCGCCCGACTACCCCTTCGCGCCGCCCGCCATCCGCATGCACACGCCCTCGGGCCGCTTCCAGCCGAGCACGCGCCTGTGCCTCAGCATCAGCGACTTCCACCCCAAGAGCTTCAACCCGGCGTGGGAGGTATCCACAATCCTGACCGGGCTGCTGAGTTTCATGACGAGCGAGGAGATGACGACGGGCAGCGTGCGCGCGAGCGAGCACGAGCGCAAGTTGTTTGCGCAGCGCACGCGCTGGTGGAACAGCACGGGCGGCGGGTCCAAGTACACTTCCTCGGCGGCCGGAAATAGGGGCATCGGTGCTATCAAGGCTGGCGATGGGGGTGCCAAGTTCCGCAATGAGTGGCCAGAGCTCGACGAGGAGAACTGCAAGTGGATGGAGAAGAAGCGCATCAATCCCGCGACGGGGCTGCCGCTGCCGGCGAAGGAGAATCAGCAACTGCATTGCTCGCCCGCCGTCGAGGGCCTGCGGAGACGACCGGGTGTTAGTGCCACGGGTGTGGGCGCTGTGGTGCAGGGTGGGCAGCAGGTTGCGAGGGATGCAGGGCAGGGCTGGTTGGGGAGGAACAAGTGGAGGATTGTGTTGGGCGTGCTGATATCGTACATCTTGGTGGCGAGGATATTGGGCGACGGGCAGTGAGAACGGTGCTGTAGAGGCCAGTTATGGAGAGGTCGATAATCGTGTATTTGGAGTTTCGGATTGCATTGGGCTAGGGAAAGGCAGTACGAGTATACAGGGGCGTTTCTGGCGCCTACCAGTTCCTCGGTGAGAGCCAGAGTAGGAGTGGGTATTCACTAATTCACTCACTGTGTTATCAATAGTCTACTAGACGGAAAAGACTTGATTATTTCGCGCCTCCACCAAGTCCTTCTGCAGACGAAGTTCATCCCTAGTCTTTGCTAGTTAAGGGTCCCTTCTTGAAGTTCATTGACTTGTTCGCAAGCTTTAGTATAATGAGTCGTGGCTGGGCCAATTGCGCGGCTCACCATATGGTTTGTGCGCTTCTGACGTATCTGACCATGCCAATCAGATATACTCATTTGACCATGTTCTGTGATTTATAGATGAGCATGATTAACGCAAGTTACTTGATGGCTACGCTTTGTAGGTTCTACAAAGAGTCAAATAGGGGGTTAATGGCGCTGCCTTACAATTTCCACCGAGGCCGTCCGCGCCTAATGATATCGCCAAATTATAGCTCCTAGAGCCGGAATATAAGCGGACAGTTGATATAGTGCAGTAATGCGACTGTGAGGTCCTGAGTGGAGTTACGGACCTTCGGGGCTACACAACTTAATCCAGACATGGCATCGGATGAAGATCATCACAGTGGTGCCGGCATCTTCAATCTAGGTGAAAAAGAGATAGAATTTCTCTCGGGAGATTAAAGAAAAATACCATTGGAATATCTAGCAGTAGCTAAATATCCAGAACTGCTTATGGGAGCTGATATGGAACAAGACCGATTGGTTCTGGCTGCTGCAAGCCTCCACTGGCCAACCCGGACATATCTCGCAAGTGAAGCCCAGATGCTTCACACCCAACATTGAATTGACGAATAGTGATTGGCTTCCATCACCACCTCAATCACCATCATCTCTTACAAATCAGCCCTCGCCCGAGCCTCGCCCGAGACCATCGTTTGCCACTTCCCATCGTCATCGCGCCTCCCCCATGGGCATTCACGGGAACCTCAAGCTGTATCCGCCCTCCCGCATCATGCAATGCCATGTCCCAATTACGCACCCAATTCCTCGCTGGTCTTAGTATCCTGCCCGAAGTCGCTTTCAGAGCATACCACTCACGAATTTGCGCCACCAGACTGTCTCGGCATCGAGGAACCAGGGGCTAACGCACTCGATGAAGTGCTCGGGCGACGGCATGGCGATGGCTTCCGTGCAACCGAGTGCGAGGATGAAGACGTCGCAGGTTGTGAGACTTGTGCGTGCAAAGGCTGCTTTGGTCATGTGGTGAGGCATTTCTCTGCTCTTGCACGACGTTGTTGTGTCCTTGCTCTTTTTGGCCAATCGGTATGCTTCCGAGTGTGGTGGGCGTATAGGTAGTCCGAATAGAGTTCTCTGAGAATCGAATCTGGTGCTCACGCTGCTGCTTTGGGCAACGACCTCTCGTTCTGGATGCAATGGAAGCGGCGGAAAGTGCAACAAGGCGCGGCCTGAGGTTCTTGTATCCGTACTACGCGCGTGCGGTTCATCGAGAGCGAGGCCGAGAAGCGATTGCGTTGTAATGAGCGACTGTATGCTGCGCGTCGTTGCCTCCTGCACGTACTCGTCCGACCCACAGACGGTGTACCTCACCGCCGCCACCCTCGAGTGTAAGAGCTTCGTAAGTGGTCGCCTAAGCTATGCACTCCGTCTTGTTTCCTCTTTTGGCAATCCGCGATGGAATGATGTTGTTTGCCGCCTCCGCTACCGGCGAGAGGGATCGAGCTTGTGGGTATTTGGTTTAGGGAGTAGTCAAGGGCTGGGAAGGGTTTCGCGCAATGCCGTTCGTTGTTGCACAAGGCCTGCCGGGAGGCAACATGCGTAGGGGCGGGTGGCGGCAGTAAGCTTAAGATGGCGACCTAAAATGTCGGTAGCAGTTATCAATAACTCCGTCTGGGGCAGTACGTCAGATCGGCGCGACCCATCCGAATGGAATCAGGATTCCTTTATACATTCTGGAAAGCGCTGATGTTGGACTCGTCGTGAGGCGCTCAGCTGCCGTCGTCAGCAGATCCATTGCCACATGCAGGAGGCTTCGAGTCTGCCCATGGCGCTCGCCAATAGAACACTGCCGGACCGGGAAAAGACCGAAGGAGATGAGGAAAGGTGCTGCGCGAAAGCCTCTTTGCCTTCATGGCACATTGGAAGTAGCTTGACAGGAGAAAGCAAGCTATACGTGACTATATGTGATGTTGGATGCCATTGGGAGGTGGTGTGTTGGGGATGCTGGTTAGTGGACGCGAGGGGTCTGCGATAGGCTCGCTTGGTGATGACGTGCAGCGAATGGCGATGTCGAGACTGGGATGTGATGCTGCATATGTGATGGTGATGCCTGATGAGGCGCTCTATTGCTCGGGAGGCGGAAGGGCGGCCATGCAGGAGAAAGGGTTATCGGGCGGGTGCCGAAACCGAGAAGCTGAGATGAAAAGCCAAGACGAATTGCGGCCGAGAGAGAGACCTATCGTCAGATGGGCAAGCCAATCGAGGGAAATGCGGCGGATGAGGCTTTTAGAGGCGAGACCCTGCGCGATCGTGGGTGGTGGTCGCATATCGGGTCGTGAAGTCCCGGAAAATTGATGGTCCATGAGCACTCCTTTCCTGGCATCCAGTATATCGATACTTCGACTCATGGCCAGACGAGGCCTGTCGATGGGGCTCGAACACATTGGATTGGATAATGTGCACAAGAAGCAATGAGATACGGAGAGAAAGCCTTGCCTGCTCGTTACCAAAAACCGACGCCTCATAGACGTCAATAAGCCACTTCACCTCCTCCACGTTGGGGCGATCACCGAGATAGAGCATCACGAGGTGGTCGTAGCACCTTTTCAACCTGAGGAGCGATCAACCCGAAATGTTGGAATGTTCCCGGGGACACAAGCGGGCAGTACACGGTTGCTTTTTGACTGGCTTTGTTGGACTGCATTTCTCATGCCGTGACTGGTGCTCCGACCTCCAGCACAAGGCGTGCATAATCTCTTGCTCAAGGGCAGAACATCCTCTAAGTGCATCTAGTCGGTGCTGTGCAATGGTAAGCAGCATTAGCTTTGTGGCCTCGATCGGAAGACCAACCAATCGAAAATGATGCAGCTCGGGTCTCTCGCTGCATCCAGGAGGATCTATCGGGGATCCCAAAGTCTCTGGGCGCGGCTCTGTCTCGTCTGAACGATGCTTCGGTTTCATGGAGTGGGCTATTTGGTTGCTACTCAGCATCTATACGTGATGAGCGCAGCGGACAAGGGGGCGCATCCCGTGGAACATGGCGTGGAAGGCCTTGTGTCGATTGCCTTCTTAGACATATTTCCTGCGTGTTCCGTAAAGGGCGAATCAGCCGTCTGCCTGGGGCGCCAGGAAGACACGGTGTGTAGTGCTAGTGTCCCAGGCGTGTTGGCAGTTGCAGTTTTCCGTGCCGTTAGCCAGGCGAAGGACGCGTCGAACCTCGTGAGCTCTCGCCACAAACCCCATCCTGGGAAGGTGTCGTGCAAAGGCCTGAACGATCAGTAGAGTCCCACATCTCCTGAGCGTCGTTCGCCATGGTAAAGATGACGGTAGTGAAGGTAAGCAAGCGTGAAGCGTTTTCGTCGAAAATTGGGTTCGCCAGGAGTCGTTCGACGAACCGTGATGCTTCGGCCGCCACAAAGCTTCGTGAAGCGGCTGCATTTCCACGAGGAGCAGCCCATGCGATCTGGCACGGGTACCCGCGACCGCTCACTTTCCTTTCGAAGGGTTTGGCCCCGAACACGAGGAGAGGTTGGTGTCAGGCGAGAATGCGGAGAAAAGACAACGCGAGGGCTGGCGGAAGGCGCGACACGCTAGGCTACTTCGGGGAAGACTAGCTGTCGATCGACGTCAGGCCGGGCGCCACATGCAACGGTTTCACTCCCAACACCACCCCTCCCCTCACCATGGATGTTTTTCAGAAGCGTGACACGGCATGTTCTACGTTCTACGTTGCGATAGGGTTGTTGAGAAAACCGTTGTCTGTTGGTAGGGTCAATGTTTCCCTTCGTTCTTACCTTTGCGAAACTTCACCACCGTGATCTGACCACCAAGATACTGCAGACGCGTTCATGCCGTGCTGGGCTACACAGCTTCGCAGCGTGCCAGCCTCTGGTTGGAGAAATAATTATCGCATCCTTCTCCGTGGTTTGATCAAACATGTCTGTCGAGCAATCCTTCGCGAAGCTCTTCTGTCTTGGCCGGTCGTCTGATTTGACTCTTCAATACCCGGGATGGTCTTTAGCCCGAGCGTCCACGGATCCCTGCTCTCTCATAACAGGCCTAGCAAAATGAAGTGTTGCAATTCGCCGAGAACCCTTCTCAGAGCACCTTCCGTTTCCATGGCAGGTCGACGATCTCATGCGTGTGGTTTCACTGCAATGCTCCAGTTCCCTCCTTCAGCCCCAGGCTCACACTTCAGCGTTACCCAGCTATGTGGATCGTGTTGTGTGGGTGTACCGGCAGCCTGTCGTGGAGCTCAACTGCAAGGCTCCGCATCTGAAGCCGGCCCTTATTGGAAGGGATGCCGAATGCGATTAATATCGAGCAAACCAACCCTGGCACTTCCCCAGGCTGAGGCTTCTCTCGGCCGCATGTCCGTTGCCATAACAAGTCCAGGTGCGGGGCGCCCTGGGCTGGTGACCTCCGCACGGTTCGGGGGTCCATGAGCAGACTGGTGAACGTCTCCCGCAACTTGGCGCACGAGGCAACGCCTGCCCTACAACGGGAAATCACGCGGTTTATTGCTACCCCGCCCATAAAAGACTCTCGCTGGCCCTCCAACGCTTCGACTTCGTCAACAATCTCCCAACACCAATTGGCAAGATGAAGGTACGTATCCCCCATACTTTGTAGTGCTGGTTTGTGGCTCACAATGGCTAGACATTCTACAATACGTACGCCATCTGCGCCTTCGCCGCCATCGGCGGAGGCCTCTTCGGTTTCGATATAAGTAGCATGAGCGGCGTCTTGGGTACCAATGGTTACAAGAACTATTTCGGTCACCGTACGTATAGAAGCGTTTCCTCCCCACGCCTACAAGACCGACACTGACATGTAACAGCTGCTGGCTACCGTCAGGGCGGTATCACCGCTAGTATGCCTGCAGGATCTCTCGTCGGCGCTCTGAGCTCGTCCTTCATCGCCGACAAGCTCTCCCGTCGGACCGCCATCCAAGTCGCCGCGGTCATCTGGATCCTGGGTTCCATTTTCCAGACCGCATCCAATGGCGTGGGTCTCCTCTGCTTCGGCCGTGTGGTCGCTGGCATCGCCATCGGCATTGCATCTTCAATTGTGCCCGTCTATCAGGCCGAGATCGCGCCCAAGGATATCCGAGGTCGCGTCGTGTCTCTCCAGCAATGGGCCATCACCTGGGGCATTCTCATCCAGTACTTCATACAGTACGGCGCCTCCTTCGCTGACGGCGGCCCCAACAACCCATCTCAGGGCACAGCATGCTTCCGCATTCCATGGGGTATTCAGATGGTGCCCGGCGCTCTCCTCCTCGGTGGCATGTTCTTCTTCCCGCGCTCACCGCGTTGGCTCGCCAGCAAGGATAAGTGGGAGCAAGCGCTCGACGTGCTCGCCCATCTGCACGGCGGCGGCGACGTGAACCATCCAAAGGTCCTGGCCGAGTACAAGGAAATCCAAGACGCTTTGCAATTCGAGCGCGAGCAGGCCGAGACCTCCTTCAGCGCCCTTGTTAAGCCACGCATCTTCAAGCGTGTGATTCTCGGCATGAGTATCCAGATGTGGTCGCAGCTTTGCGGCATGGTATGTGCTATTTTATCCGCCTTCCGAAAGCTACGTGATCTAACAGTTGTCAGAATATCATGATGTATTACATAGTGTACATTATGAAGGGCGCCGACATTGCCTCCCCACTCCTTACAGCCTCGATTCAGTACATTATCAACGTCGCCCTGACCCTCCCTGCCATCCTCTGGCTCGACCGTTTCGGACGCCGTCCAGCGCTCCTCCTCGGCTCCTTCGGCATGATGACCTTCCTCTTCATCTCCGGTGCCTTACAAGCCGCCTACGGCCATCCATTCGATGACCCGGATCATGAGATTACGTGGGCCATTGGTAAGGACCACGCCAGCGTATCAAAGGGTATCGTGGCCTGCTCCTATCTTTTCGTCGCTACTTTCGCCACGACCTGGGGCCCGACATCCTGGACCTACCCGTCCGAGATCTTCCCTGCGAAGGTGCGCGCTAAGGCCGTATCTCTCGCCACGGCGTCGAATTGGGCTTGGAATTGCGCGCTCGCCTTTGGCGTGCCACCGCTTCTTAACAGCATCAACTGGAAGATGTACATGATCTTTGGCACATTCAACGGTCTTGCGCTCATCCACGTGAGTTACCTCCCAATCTTTCCTATCTTGAAACCAGGCAATGGTAAAACTGACACTTGCGTAGATGTTCCTCACCGCGCCCGAGACCAAAGGCAAGACCCTTGAGGAAATGGACGACGTCTTCGACCGCGGCATCCCAGCCTGGAAGACGCAAGCCGGCGGCTCGCGTCTCGACAAGATCACGCAGGACATCGAGGCGGGTGCTCTTAAAGTTGATCGTCCAGCAGTGCCCGTCACGGAGCGCCACACCGTGGAGCCGAAGATCTAAGCTTTCTGCATGACTAAATGCACAAGCAGCGTCTTCTTTTGCTTCCTCAGATGGGTGTACTTGGGGAGTGAGTGGATACATGGGTTTCATACGAAGCATCGGGTTATCAATGGCGATGAGCTATACGTGGTGCATGGGGTACATTCTCGAATATGATACGGGTGTTACGGAAGCGGATACCCTGGGCTATGGTGGTAATTTTAGCATTTCCTAATTTACAAGGGATGCGGTATGTGGAATAGAGGTGGTTAGTTCTCAACCTCACTCAATTCGAACGCCTTCATAGTCTCACTATTCTCATGTGATTTCCTTCAAGGGTGTCGCAGACACAGAATATACAGATCAAAGCATAAGCTCAAAAGCCATAAAACAGTTCACATTCTCTGGATTATTGACGCAACACGTGCGATGCCCATCACCTAAGAAAAAGGCCCATTGCTTCTAGAAGTACCAAAGAAGCCGATAGAAATACCGAGTTCCAGGTCCATCACGAGAGTACGCCTATGCAAGGGCCCCGACAAACTCCGCTGATCATGCCACATTTGATCCAACGCCACAACACCATCCAGATCCGAAAGACCCATGGAAGGGTTCCATACGACGGTTACACAACTTTCTTAAACGCCGTGTGCGCCCGCTCATACCTATACTATGTCGTGATATGCCGTGAACCGTACTCGTATCCAAACGCCACGCGTATACCTTCCCCAAAGGAGGTGTCCTGGTAATCGGAGTTAACGCATGCAGGAGCACTCTAACCCTGCGTCTCCGCCGTCGCCTGCGCTCCAACAGCCTGCTTCCCCAGCTCGCCCCCAGCAACACCCTCTATCCCCACCATCTTCTCCTCCTTCGGCTCCGGCACCACCTCAACAATCTCATCAAACAACCCTCCCTCAGGTATTGCGCCCCTCCCTACAGCGCTCAAAATCCGCCTAGCACGTCGGAACTCATCTCTAATGGCAACAATACCATTATGCGTCACCGTCCTCGCAACATTATGATCGAGCTCAAACGGATCCTCAATCGCAAACAGATACCGATGACGAACCTCCTTTCCCGCACTGACCGTCGTCCTGGCGCCCAACCAGCCCTTCGTCAGCTTCGTTACAATTCCTCCCGGTGTGCGCAACGAGAGCACTTCCTGCGTCCAGTAGAAGCTGCGTTCATAACTATACGGCGAGCCGCCAGCGTAGTACTGGAAGAATCCGCGGAGCAACGAGCCGATGGATTCGTGGTTCTGCGTGAGTTGGCCTGCGCGCGCAGCATGCAGGATCTCTTCTTCGTTGCGCCAGAAGCGCACCGCGTAGCCGGCGATGATGGTGCCGTCGAACAGGCGTTTTAGTTCTTCCGTGTCCATGGTGGGCGGTAGGCGCCAGGCCGTCTGCAGGTTGGGACATACAGGTGGGTAGGCGATGTTGACGAGGTAGTGCAGCACCATGAGCACCCAGCCGTAGCTGGACAAGGTGCCGGAGTAGGCGGAGTTGATTTTGCGGCGCTTGGCCCAGGCTTTGACGAAGAGGACCATGGGGCGCACGCGCGGGTCGCAGTAGGAATAGCAGCGGAGAAGCGCGGTGTTGTGGATTGCGAGCGGGTTGGCGAAGTTGATGTCGCATTGGATGCCGATGCCGGTTTTGGGGAAGTCGAGGGGGCCGAGGGCTTTCTCGCGGAGCCAGGGTTTGTCGTTGCGGGGTCTGGGGGGTTCTTTCTTGCAGGTGTCTGTCTTGTCGCCGTTGGAGGTGGGCCTGGATGGGCTGGATGCTGCAGGGGATGTTGGAGACATTGGTGATTGGAGCTCTTCGGATGCGGTAGACTTATGGCTTGTTGCATTTGCTTTGCCCTTGTTTTGCTCGCCTGTGTTCTTCCCTTGCGATTTCTCCGCATCCTTCGCAGTGCCAGGAGGGGGCGGAAACTCTTTGGAGTTCAGAGGATCTGGGGCTTGTGGGGAGGGTTCCACCGGCGTTGTCACGGTTGGTGGGTACTTTTCGATTTCCGGAAGCTCGTCCCATTTCTTGCGCTCGTCGAATAGGGCCTTGTACAGCTCTTCTGTAGGCTTCTGGCATACTTTCAGAATCGGCACTCGCGTTTTGGTTAGGAGCCGGCTACCCATCTGAGCCTTCAGCACAGCTTGCTCTAGGACGCGCAGAGTCACCATCTCGATCTCCTGAACGCCAGAACCATCTTTCCAGCTTGGCACAAGAGCGAGGTCCATGTCCGAGCCTGGTGTCGCAAAACCAGATGCAACGCTACCGAATGGTAACAACGTGATGGTCTCTAGGTTCGACGACTCACTTTCCGCAATAGCCATGCGACAGATCGTCTCGAGATGTATCCTGAAAATCTCCTTTGCATTGAGCTCTTCAGTCGTCATCTCGTGCTTAGGTACTTCTTGCATTACTAAATCCTCCAGGAAACTGCTCTGAGCAAGAGCAAGCTCCATAGGCGGCGGACCCGGAGGGCCTCGACGAGCCGTAGAGAACTGAACTGCTGGTATCTGGCGCAGGCCCTGTGTTGTTGGCTCAGGGCCGTTCTTCTGAGGCCTCTGGAGTATCCTCGGGCCCTGAGCGTTGGAGCCTTGCAACCCGCTTCCGTTGGCTTGTTGAGGCGATCGAGGTTGACTAACTATGCTTGGACCACGACCTCTGTGTGCGAGACCCCTACCAGGTTGTGGTCCATTGTGTGCAGGTTGCGTTGGTCCAGTGGAAGGTGCCAGTGAGGAGGCCACCCCTCCTGGAATCTCTGGTGCTGTGGCTGTCGGTGACCCCTGGAGCGTAGAAGAACCGGTGTTGTTATTTGGTGGCGTCCGGATCTCTACTTGGAAGATAGCCCGTCTGCTTCCTCCGCCGCGTCCCCTTCCTCCCTGTTGGCCCCAGCCTCGTCCATGGTGAGGCTGGCCTCCGCGTGGAGGGCCCTGGTCGACAGGAGGGTTAGAGACATGAACATTACTGAGCATCATTCGGCGGAGATCCTCCTCCAAGCTCTTGCCTTCCTGCCTGGGTGCAGAAGCCATTGTGGTGTTCGGGTAAGGAAGCTGAAGTGAGCGGACGCTAGCGCACGGCGAGTCGTTGTCAACCTAAGGATCGACGTTAAAAGAAAGTTGGTGCATTTAGAAGCGATCGATAGCTGCGCTCGTGGTCATATAGAACTGCACTGCGAGATGTTGGGTATGAAAATTGCGGATATTGATTGGTGAATAGTCTGATACGGTGTTGTGCGGGAGTCCAAACGATGCGCCTGCAGCAGCGCAATTCACTCTCTAGCGAGCAACAAGGGCTTTAGTCACCGGATAGAACCTGACTCTCGAATATAGAAAGGACAGAGGGGGTTGTTCACGCCCGCAAGGCACCGACGTTGGTGGCTGCAGGCATCGCACAAGGCAAGCTCCACAAGCCCGGCCCTACGCTTCTCCGAAGACAGTCTTGGCGGTGACGGGCCTCTGGTCATAGCTCGCGTTGTTCACCTCCGCTCTCTTTCCTTCGACAAAGACCAAATCGGTCGCCCTCCCGCTCTTTATCCCACAACCAACCCTCGCTATTCCATCACCCACCCGCCATCCCCAGCCCACGCCGCACCCACACCCACAGCTCACCAATCTCCAGCCTTCCAGCTCGCCACGCGACGGCGCTCGCGAAATCCGCCATGAACGGCGCGCCGACCTCCATCTCCGCGCCCGCGCCCGCGCCCGCGCCTGCACCCAACGGGCCGCGACCATCCACGACGGCATCGCCCGCTACGGTGGCAGGCAACACGCCCGCCGCGCCAAATGGCCAGCTTCGCCGAAGACGACCGCGCCCGGAAGCGTCAGTTCTTCGCACGCCTCGGAGGCCGCTCAAGCAGATTGCCCGCCCAGTGATGCCGCTCACCAAGATGAATGAGGGCACCAAGAAACCCGACACAGGCGCCACTTCAGAACCAGTAGTTTCTGTCGAGGCGCTCCGCAACGAGATGCTTGCACAGGGCGCTCGTTCCTTCCCTCTGGTCGTGACCAAGAGCGAGCTCAAAGGCCTGCGGCATCACGTCATGAGATTACAGACCAAAGAAAAGATCGAAATACGGAACGAGCAGCAATTCACCCCGCCGATCCGCCTCCATCGCCGGGATCCTCGCGCACCGCCCAGTGGTGCCGGTTCCCATTTCGAAGAGGAGGACACGAAGGAAGATTTGGAGGAGAGCAAGGAACGTGAGCGCATCGAGATGGCTCGGGAGGAGCGTCGCAAGATCCGCGAGGAGAACTTGGCCAAGATTGCTCCTTCCGGTGCGAAGAAACCCCCAGCCTTCCAGAAGAAGACGGAGCAGAAGTATCGTCCCGATGACACGCCCGAAGCGAAGAAGCGCCAGCTCCTGCGATATGAAGAAACATTACCCTGGCATTTGGAGGATTTTGACAACAAGCAGACATGGGTTGGCACTTATGAGTCGGAGTTGTCCGAAGCACACCTGATGCTGACCGCCAAGTCGTTAGACGGCGGAAGGGAAGCCATCCAAATGGCGCCTATGGAGCGATGGTACAAGTTCAACGTCAAGAGCAAAGCGAAATCCATCGAAGACCCGGATCTAATCAAGGAGAAGACATCGTCCTTCTTCTTGGGCCTGGAGGCTAAAAAGCGCTTGAAGCAAGAAGAGGTTGAGCGAGAGAGGGGCGCGCGAGGCATCCGGACTAGAGTTGGTGGCGGCGCTGACGACGAGGGACGGATCAAGCGGCGAACCGACGACGATGATATGCCCTTCATCAAGCGTGAAGCCGATGCTGACGATATCGACTTCAACCTCGAGGACGACTTCGCCGACGACGAAGAAGGCTTGAACGGTCTGTTTGAGGGTGACGAACAAGACGTCAAAGAAGCTGCAGAGAAGCTGAAGCGCGACCAGCTTGGCGCCGCGGCCTTCGACTTACGCGATGAGAATGACGTATACCGTCAAGAAGAGCGAGAGAGGCAGGAAGCAGAGCGTATCAAGCAGCTAGAGAAGGCTATGCGCAAGTCTCTGATCAAGCGAGAGAAGAACATCGACTATGATCTCTCAGACGACGACAACCCGTACGAAGAGAAGTCCGAATCAGATTCAGATTCAGAGGCCGAGCGCCAGAAGGCAAAGGAAGAAGAGGAGAAGAAGGCCGCTGAGCTCAATGGCAAAGCCCCCGATGCCGATAAGCCTGCCTCTGGTGCCTCGACCAAGGGAGCCAACACCCCTTCAGGGAATCATAAGTCCGTTGACATCAACAAGAAGAAGCGCCCCGGCTCACCCAATCTCTCTGAAGCTAGTGGCAACGAATCATCACGTAAGAAGCACAAGAAGAGGCATGACAAGCAAGGTGATCCATCGCGCAAGTCCTCCCTAGCCCACCTCAATGACGTCTCAAAACGTGGCCCTGGCTCCGGCAGTGACAGCGAAATGACCGACGCCGGCAAGTCGAAGAAGAAGACAAAGCTAGCGGTGCGCATGAGCGGCACACCAGGCGGCAGTCCCAGCGGTAGTCGCGCAGGAAGCCCGGCCGCGCAGATCAATGGCAGTCGTGCGGGCAGTCCAGCAGCACCCGGTGCTGCTTCTGCACCTTCAGCTCGTAAGTCCTTCACCCTCCCGTTCCATCCCCTTATACCTCCATACTAACATTCCTTCCTACAGCCCGCAGCCTTCCTTCCGCATCCGAAATCTACAAAGCCCTTCCCGCCGAAGGCATGACGATCCAGGGCCTCATCACGCGCTTCAAGGACCGCGTCGATCGGACAAATACGCAAACCTTCATCCGCCTCGTCAAGGCCGTCTCGAGCTTCGACAAACAGCGCTCGTGGCTACTGCCGCTGCCGCAGATGCCGAGCGACGAACAGATTGCGACGGCTATGCGCGGGAAGGGGAATGCTACCACATCCTAGTTGGAGCGTGCGGCCAAGACCGAACTCAATATCATCCGACGACGGGAGCGTAGGGAGGAGAAAATGAGGCAAATGGCGAGGCGCATGGATCCACTCATGGGCGAGGCTTCGGCTGCTGTGAGCGGTGAGCATTTTCGACGTTGTTCCTTTCACACTTAAAATGGGTTTCGGTTTGACGGCACTGCTTGCCGTTCGGCAGCTGCATAGCAGACTGCAGGTCTTTTACGTTCCTAGCCCACACTGCATATAGACGTGCAGTGACTTGTTCACTGCAATTTCGAGCTTTGCGTTGTTAGGCAGTCGGTTATGCAACTCGTTTTGAAGCCAGTGAGTTCTTGGAATGTAGTCGATTTGGTCGACTCGCCGGTATCTTGTCCTTCAACTTCGACCAAAATCCCTGTCTCCATTTACTGCCTAGTGCTTCCAGTCTCACTCACTCACATATCTTTCTCGTCTGTGCCCTATGCTATTGTTGGTGCTATCTTTAGGTACCGAACCCTCTATATGCTCATCGAAGCGGTCTGGCCTGCAAACGGGGAGCTGGTCATCTGGGTAGGTACTGCAACTTTCTCTTACCTTGGTTGCTGCCTGCTGTACCAAGGGTCACCGCATTTTCAGGGACCGTTTGCTGCGTCGGGCTATATAAGCAAGGCCCTCCGCCGCCAGCTTCCTCATCTCAACTTCTCAGCTGTTTTCGATCAACAGCTTTCGTAAGTCGGATGCGTCACCATGGCCTCAAACCGCTCGACCCACGATCCTCGTTTCACCAATCAGTACGCAGGCCTTCCAGCCAGTGCTCCCTGGGACCACGCTCACATCGTCAACCGTGACAACGTTGACGAGGATGAAGAGTATACATACCCCAATCTTTGGGACTCGGTAACAATAGTCCTCTTCAAAAAATCCCCAGATACCCTTGGTCAATTCCTCGACCGCAATATCCACACCTTTAGGCTGATCCTGAGTCCGGAACCCTCTAAAAATCCCCTTGCTAGCTTCATTGTCTGGCGCAAGGGTACCACGGTCTTGGTAAGTTATTCCAAGGACAAAAGCCTTTTGGCACCTGAGCCTATTCTAACAAGTGACTAGACAGGACTGTTCTGGGCGTGTCGAGTGAATGGCGATGCGTGCCTCATGTGGGACAACTTCGTGCGCTATGAGATGAGGCCAAACGGAACTCACTAAATACTATCCTCCCGTTTCGGCGTGGTTTGTCCGCCAACCTTGGAGCATGCGTGGAACCAGAACTTTGAGACCACATCGTTATTCACGTGCATGGATCCGGTTACCGAGCGTGGGAAGGCGGAAACGATTCGGAGATTCTCGTGGTGGCTGCTCTGGGGGGAGGTAGAGACGAACCGTGCTTCCAGTGGGCTTGGTGAATTCTAGACTGGGATGCGGGAATACTCGGTGCAACATTCTATATTTGAGCATTGAATGGGGCATCAAGTTTTCTTCACTTTCTTTGCGGGTCTTCGGGTTATGGAAATCATTCTCTGTACACGTGGTTTGGTCCTAATTATATGGTTACACGGCAGGGCTCACAGGGTGGGACACTGGCCTGAGTCACAGTGACGGCAGTTTGAATTTAGTGTTTGGTCTGGCTTTCCGGATTATAAGAGATATTTCATTATGGTACCTCAATTACACCGGGTGGTTTGGCCTTTGGAAGCTTTCTTTCAAGCAGGGAACCTGTACTTGCTATCAGCTAGTGAAATTCCTCGAAACAGGAATGTTCCTCAACCCAACGAAGAGGCAATGCCATAGACAATGTGCACTTTGACGCTACTCAAGAGTACTGGGGCAGGCCTCGGAGAATATTTTGCCTGTTTCCCTCTACCAAATTTTCCTTCCACCTCTTCGTCCCAATCTCACCATTTCTCGCGCGACCGTTTGCCCTAAAACGGCCCCTCTCTGCGTTCGTACGCGAAGTATTTTTCACTACTCGCCGTATATTGCGACCAACGATCAGCATCCATGAACCCGCACACGTCAGGATGGATCCAAATCTCGACCAGAACAAGGCCAAGGACGTTGCTGCTACCTTGGCGCTTTCGACCAAGTTTACTCCAAGCCGAATCCTTGGTTCACCGACGAGTACCCAGATAGATCACTAACGCAACGTCATCATGGAGCTCTATAGGCTAGCCGAATATCAAAGAGATGCATTCACTGGGACCGCCGCTTTAGGACTAGTGTTGAGCATGTCGCTGACCCAAGTGTCACTATGCGTCATGACGATCTCTCCATTTTACTAAGCGCTGACATCTCACCTTGCATTTTTCACATCGCTTCGGAATGGCCTCCTCATGTGGGCTGGCACATCTACGCCTAGGTTTGTTATCAGGACGTTGGAAGGAGCGACGCGGGTGATCCAGTGAAGGCGCCCAACTCTGCGAACCCTCTTTCCTTGTCGGGGACTGCCCCATACACACTTTATCTCTTTATATATCATTTAAAGCTAGAAATATTTCAATATTTCACTCGCTATGGTCTAGTTGACCGGCGCTCTCCCATACTTCAAGCGTCAGAGTATGACCCTGGAGGTCCGATGCCTGAGAGTAGGTTTGAGTCCCACAAAAGACTTCAGACGGCTTCGCCGTATGGAGCAACCCTATCGTCAGGGAATCTGATGATCATAACTCGAACCGAAAAGTTATTTGATTACAGGGTTGAGCGCTTGCGAGATTTTCGTCCTGGCATCGCATGTGGCGTTTGATTTGTCCCTTCTTTTTGCAGATGTATGATGCTTGCTATGTGTGGGCCTAATGCGTAACGCAGTGTACGGCCGTTTAACTTCCTGATCTCTGCGCGAATATCGATCGATATCCGTATGGGGTGGCTTGATGGCTAAATAGCGCCAGCATTGGATTATGTCTTACGTACGAAGTACATACAGTACTGATATGTTCTCGGTGCCTCGGCCCAGAACTTCCCTTGACGACATGCCAGAAGCGGCTCTCAGACGTGCCATCATGCGCATTTCTGGTTATCGATGCACTCAGTAGCAGCAAGATTCCTTTAACTTCTAGATAGTATTTTATAACCTAGTTTTAGAGAGGTAACATGCGTTATTTGCTTCAATCAGGACTATCATCTACAATTTGGGAATGATAGTTAAGTCTATAATAATCTTATTATTTGGGATAGGCGGTGCATATTTACCCCGTCTAGAGGATCTATGCGACTAGCGTTATCTCCTGTGCACGGTCAGTCGCGATAATAATAGGATTGGCGATTCTAGCTTCCACTAAGTGACTGTTAAGTAGTTGCTCGACCCTCGCCAGGGTGCTGAAATGTGGGACGAAAGCTCTGGAAGCGACAGGGAAACAGTAGCAGCTTATGTGTATGCCCAGCGCCTGTGTTTCTCCCTCATTTTCTCCATTGCTAATCAGACACAGACTCTCCTTTCGCCTGTGAGACACACGCCTTAGACCTACTCTTTCCATAATGACAACAAGTTCTAATTTAACCTTCAGCGAGAATTCGCCCTTGTCCTGTATAAGAGACCCCTTTTTTCTTAACCTTTAAAACCTTCTTCGTCGATTCTTCCATTTTTTGACACATCTACTCACCCAAACCGGTCATCGAAATTTGGACACTCAAGATGAGCTCTGATTCAGATATGAACGCCTGTGGCAAGTCCGTCCCCAATTCAAAGGAGGAATTTGCTCCGCCCAACTCTCCATTTACAGTCGAATTCCCGAGTTACCAGCTACGACCACACAAAACCATGCCCAAATCGTCAACGTCGACAATATCGTTCGGGAGAAGCTGGAAACATACTCAAGCATCTAATTATGGGATGCGGCAGCTACACTGGTCCACAATATATCGCCGAATCTACTGGCGACCTTCCTGGACCCTCGCATCAAGACGTTCAAACTTGTCTTTACTATTCTGGAGGGCTACCTGAAGAGAGTAAGCGAAGAGAGTTTCATTATCTGGCGTCATGGCTCCGAAGCCATCGTAAGTGTCTCGTCCAAAATGTCTCGTTGCGACAGCGCATTGGTCTGATCAAATTGGGGAGGGTCGTTATGTCAAGACTAAGATGGATGTGCTTGTGGAGGAATGCTTCGAATAGACAATCCTTCTGATTTATCAAATCAACTTTGCCAGCTCTCACGAGATCACATTCTGTGCGAAGAACGTCTGAAGTCGTTATTCTTGTGAGGAGGATTGGAAACGACCGTATGCAACTTCTTTCCCGGTCGGCAGAGAAGGCACGTACTAAGGCCACTTGACGAGACGGAAAAAGAAGAGGTTATCGGGAATCTGTTGCTCAGCTTGCTCCTCGGCCATATGTGGGAGGAGAGTGATCTCTAGCGCGAGATTACGCTGAGCTAGGCCCCTGGGGCGGACTGTAAGTTCCCTGAAGGTCTCGTACCTGTCAACTCATGGCATTGGAGCCTTGGGATCACGGAAGGACAGTCTGCGCCACATGTCCCCTCGGATGCATGGTCCTTTCATGGGGTATAATCCTGTCAATTCTTTTAGATCATATGGTTCTCAGCGGTTAGCCGATAGGACGTCCTGGAGGCGAAGGTGCAGACACTGCTGCTAGATGCGGCCTGCTTACCAGTAAGAGAGGGCTATAGACTCAAACCACACAACTGGAATACCTAGAGCCACAAATTTCCCGCAGTCATTTGCTATATTCTTTGGGAGGCTTTTAGAAGAAGACAGACGATCCTATTGTATTCACTGCGTTTGCCTCTTGCAGACTAGCGTCGCACTTCCGTTCACTCCGCTTTCCCAAGCGCTGGCAGATCACCCTCATACAACTCACTCCTCCCCTCAACTTGAAACTCCAGCCCAGCACACCCAGCTTTGACGAGCTCCCCATTGAATGTCCTCAGCGCATATTCAATTATCATATCAATTCCACATGCAGCACCGCCGGCAGTCCAAAACTGCGCCCCGTCGAACATCCCATCATCTACCACCCACCTCTTATCCTGCCATTGAACTGTGGGCATCATCTGCTTGGCAGTGTCCAATAACATGCGGTTCGTAGTCGCTTTCTTGCCGTCAAGGAGGCCAGAGCGCGCGAGCCACATACCACCAGTGCAGGTGGTCATGATGATTCTGGTCTGCTTGGCGGCTTCTTGCAGGAAAGTCAGGCTTTCGGGGTGCACGGTGGCTGGATTGGGACCGCCAAGGAGAATGATGTCGAGGTCGCGGGGAGCGGTCTTGTAAGTGTGGGTTGGACGGACGAACCTGAGCTGTTAGAACCAATTGACTCAAAGGTCATAACTCGAGAAAGAGTGTGAGGTGGAAGGAGGACGGCAGTGGGTGCAGGCCTACATCTCGGGTGATGTCCAAGCGGGTTCCATCTCACTCGAAATGTAGAGGAATTCCATTGGGACTGCAAAGGGCTTGAGGTGTGCCATGGCGGGGATCACCTGCGTGACCATATCCATGATACGGGTGGAACAGTTTCCCAGGACATCGAGGCCCACCAGGTCGCTCATTTGCTAAGCGAGCGTCAGATATTGTTCGGGGTGTTCATTCAAGTAGGTTGACTGACCGTTTGTTCATAGAGGACGCCGATGCGAAGGGTTTTCTGAGTGGACATGGTGATGGTATTCGGTAATTGCAAAGGTATGGAGATAAATAATAGTTGAATTGTTATCGATGGAAGTCAAGTGTATGGTCTGAAATCTGCCATGCCGCAAATGAATGTCTTTATACTACTCTTGTTTTCTTTAGGTGCTGTACATGTATATCCGTTCCGCGACGGTGATGAAGAGCCGCGTCCTACATTACCTCGTTTGAAAATGCTCAAACGGTCTCGGGATCCACATCGGCTTATGTCAACCAATTGGTGTTTCCGTAAGCCTGATGCCTAAAAATCGAGGGCGCGAAAGTGAGCGGATCGGATGTTTGGCTAGCTTCCGTGCCGGTGGCCTTTCCTGAAGTGGTATCGCGCCTGTCTTGCTGGCCTCAACCTTTCATTTCCACTTCATCCTCCGTCGTTCCACTCAACATCCTCCAGAACATACCTCCTTTTTTATTCTTGAGTATACTCGGACTGTCGCACTCCACTACCTTGCCATTTTCGAGCACGATGATTTTGTCAAAGTCAAGGATACCCTCCAATCTGTGGGCGATAACAAGGAGCGTGCAGCCTTCGAAGAATTCACGGATGACGCGCTGGATGACGGCGTCGGTGGTCTTGTCAGTGCGGCTCGTCGCCTCATCGAGTACAATTAGGCCCCCAGTACCGGGGCCTTTGGCGAGCTGGCGGACCATGGCTCTGGAGAGCGCGAAGAGTTGCTTCTGCCCGTGAGACAGTATGTCGGCGGTGAACGAGGAGTCGAGAGGGTCCTTTGCTGAGGACGGGGAGTCCATTGCGGGTGGTGCCTTCTCCTCAGATGCCTTCTCCTTCTCCTCCTTAGCTGCGTTCGCAAACACGTCCCACAAGAGGACATCGGTAAGGACCTTCTTGAGTACCGAATCATCTGGACAGCAGCCTAGTGGGTCGACGTTCTCGCGAAGTGTGCCACCAGGAAGGAAGAATGCTTCGTCCGAGACGGCGATGAGACGTTCGCGGAGTAGTTCTCGCGGTACCGTATTATGCTCCAAGCCATCGATGACGATGCTACCTTCTGAGTCGACCAGCTTGAGGAGTGAGAGAAGAAGGGTGGTCTTGCCGCTGCCGGTTCGTCCGCAGATACCGACTTTCGTGCCTGGTTCGATGGATAGGGAAATGTCCTTGAGCGCTAGATGGGACGTATCGGCGGTTCTGAAATACATGAGCTGGCTGCGGTCTAGTGGTCTGGAGTATGGCACCTTGACTTACCGATATGTTACGGAGAGATCTCTAATCTCGATCCCACCTTTTGTGGGCCACTGCTCGGGTGGGCTCATGCTCTCTTCGGGCTTGTTCTCATCGCTAGCCTCTTCGCTAAACGTCTTGATGCGACTGACAGCGCCTAAGCTAGTTTCCATCTGCGTCCAGAACAGTACGATGAACTTCATATAACTTGTCAAGCTGACGATCTGGCTCAAAGAGACACCAGTAAAACCAACGCTGACGGAGTTTCTCGTGCCGACGGCGATACCTGTCACAACGACCGCGAGACCACAGATGATGAGGTCGAGGACCAACGCGAGCCATTTCTGGATCATGTACATCAAGTAGAAGGGGCGTTGGCTGTTGTCGACGAGGTTGTGGTTCTTAGCGATGCATTCGGACTGCCAGCCAAATGCACGCAAAGTGGCGATGCCCTCCACGGATTCGGTAAATTGTGTGCTATAAGATTATCAGAAAGATATCAAGTTTCCAAACAGCAATTTACTCACTAAAGAGGCGCCTTCTGCTCAAGGTCTAGGAGACGCATTTGTCTCGATGTTCTGAGGTAGTACCTCTGCACAAAGTAAAATACCCCAATGAGGACCGGAAAGCTCAGAGCGATCCAACCGGAAGCGGAGGCGATAAGCCCCGCTTGACCTATCGTAATGAAGAGGTTCGTGACGACACACATCATCGAAAGGGGGAGTGTAGAATCGACTAGCTGAAAATCCTGACTGAACTTGGTAGTGATTGAGCCGCTGTCAGTCGTGCTGAAAAGCTGCATTGGGGCGCGCATTACTGCGGTCAGGATCTTCACGTGAAGCTCCAGCCCAGCTTTTTGAGCCATGATTGAGAATGAGAAGTACGTGAGCACGCCCGAGGAGATGAGACCAGCGATCTGCAAGCCAGCGTACCCACCAGCGTACCTGGCGTTCTCGGAGTTTGGATTTGTCTCATTCGATTCGGACCACCACTTCAACCAGCTGTAAGGTGGAGGTACAAAGTCAGCAGGGTTCTTCTTGAGTGAGGAAATAATCCGTCGGTGTAAAGACGGCGAAGGACAATTGAACAGGAAGAAGCTCAGGTCAGTCTTACATGTTCGGGAAAACCGTGAAGAAAGCAAAGGCCACTTGTAGGAAGAAGAACGCCGTGCTAAGAACCCAGCCAAGGCAGCTAAAGTAATATATGTATATCGCTGTGTCGCCCTGTAAGCGTTTCATATCGCCGCCGGAGGGCGATGGCTTTGTCTGAGAAGACGAAGAAGATCGGTCACTCTCGAATGCCTCTTGAGAGACGGACGTGTTCTTTGGAATACCGACGCTGGCACTCGGCTTGGATACAGTGGGGAGGTGCATACTGTCAGTAATCTTGTGTTCTTCGTGAAGACCATGCACATAACCACCCTCTTTCTGACGGAGTCTTTCGTAGGTACCTTCCTCCTTGATGTTGCCATCATTGCCCAGCGCAACGATATGGTCTGCGAAAGGAAGGAAATTCACGGCGTGAGTGGCTAAGACGACCGTTGTGTTGCTACGGCGGAGCAACCCTTCTGGTCCGAGGAGATATGCGAAAATATGTGCCTGGGTAGGAGCGTCAAGCTGACTCAAGATGTCGTCGAACAACATAACGCTCTTTCTGGAATACACAGCCCTGGCTAAGGCAATGCGTTGCTTCTGCCCGCTGCTGAGGGAGAAGCCTTTGCTTCCGACTTTGGTTTGATCGCCGTCCTGGAGCTCTTTCAGATCACTATCCAAGGCACAAGCTTGTAGCACCTCTGCATAGTATGATGCGTCGTATGAGGAGAATGCGGTAATGTTTTCACGCAGAGTTGCGTTGAACAGCCATGGTGTCTGGTCACAAAACGCGATCTCTTTAGTTACAACGCCGATGGTGCCAGAGGAAGTCGGGAGCTCTCCCAGGATCGCTTTCAAGAGCGTAGACTTTCCGGATGCAATGGGCCCGATCAGCACAGTGAGCTTTGTGCCTGGGATGCTGAGATTGATGTTGTCCAGGACGTGTTTGCAGTCCGCCTCCTTCGACCAGGTCACCGTGGCATTGCGCAGCTCAATCGCCGGTATGATTTGGTTGAATTCAGGATCTGATTTCTCCACGGAGGCTTGGGCGTTGTCGAGGGCCAATCTAGTATCATCGCGAGACTCGGCCGACAAGTAGTCGTTGATCCGGGCAAAGCATCCAATAGCAGAGACGAAGTCAATAATTCCAGCGAAGAGGTGGAAGAGCGGCTGAGTTAGGAGTATGAGGAGTGCAAGAGATGTGAACATGCGAGAGAAGTCCAAGGTATTGTTTTTCGCCACGCTGCTCGCCGTAAAAATCGCGAATGTAATGACAGGTGACAGCATCTGAGGAATGAGGCCTTCTCCAAGTTAGTACAGAACTAAGGGTGGCAAGGAAGTATGAATGAAGGGCGCCGCAGCCCCAGGTTTTGAGGGTTCCCGCAGAATGTGTTCGACCCCAAACGTACAGCCCCAAAACACTGAACACAACAATCTGTCCCGGTGGGAACAAGATGGTAAAAACTTACCGATCGTGGAAGTGAAGGCACCAAGAAACCAGAATCTTCGCGCATTCTTAATCTCGTTGAGTCGCAGGTTGTGGATAGCTGCTTGAACTTTGCCTGCTAACCCGGACAATCGAATCGATTTCATTGCACCTAAAGCAGAAGATGTAGAGCCCAGGAGATTGTCAGTACTAGGGGTAATATTGAACTGCGAGAGGATACACACCGATGCGTTTCTCGATAGCCCCGATCCAGGCTAGTTGACGTTTAGTGGTAATTGTCCCAGCCCACACAGTCGCTCCAACAGATACAAGACACACTGCGACCGGGCCAGCGGCAGCTGCACCTAGTTGATTTGCGAGTAACCATGTCGCGAGTGCAACCTGAACGACGCTTGACCACAACTCGTGGAAATCCATGGTACCACGGACGATGCGCTCAGCATCTGTGCCCATTAAGGTCATGGCCTTTGCGTTGTTCACTGCAGTGAGACCGATGGTGGTGGTTTTCTGATATATGGCGGTTACCAGCATTCCGCGTATCATGGTTAGTGAACGCCAAGTCAAAAACCAATATACTGCAGAGGATACCTGGAAGAAGTTAGCAAAGATCCGCATGCAGAGCGACGCTTACAGACAGCCATTCCGAAATAAACCAGAAAGTATGCTCCAATGAGCCCGTAGCCGATTTTCGCGTCCTGTCGCTCTATGGGATCTTGCAGGTAGTCGAGAAAGCGTTGCAGCATCAAAGGCTGGCAGATTGTGAAAGCAAGGTAGATGCACTTTGGGATCACGGGAGCCAGTATGGGCCATTTTAGGACGTGGAGAAGCACCAATGATATCCGATACTGGCTCTCGACCTTGGCTATGGCATGTTAGAGAGTGTAGAAGGAGTGGAATAATCATGCATACATTTATTCCAACCATCCCAGAACCGATCGTTGAGCGTATGGGCTTCAAGATCTGCCGCTAATGGATATAGCTCGGCCGGACTCAGTACTTGTCTGAAGCCAGTCTTGATGAGCGAGTTGAGCCACCAGAACAGACTCTTGCCGTAGATTCCGGCAAAGTCCTCTGGGCTTCGGTTGCGATCATGTACCGAAGAAACAAATTCTCGTTTCTCTTTCGCTTCCAGGAACAAGATGATGACTTTCAATGAGAATGAGGCAGTGAACACTCGTCGCACTTGCTCGTCAAAGCTGAAAATCCAGAGTGTGCGGAGAATCGTCGCATCGAACAGGACCGAGAGCAGTAGATAGGAACACACTATTGTTGAAGGCGTCAATGACCTTCCATGCTCCAATGGCGAGAGAAGGCATAGACAGATACTAGCCGCGAACGACAATGCAGCCGCCCCGATCCCAGTGTTTCGAGCTGGAATATCAGGACGGGCAGCCCAAAGCACGACTAGAGCAAGCTGAAGGGAAGCGAAAACAGCTATAGTAGCCTGAAACGATGTGAGTGCAGCCTTGCGAAACAAGGGATGGGGTTCGGACATACCAATTTCAGCCATTTGAATGCGTTCGCTTCGACAATCCGATTTCTCCTGAAGAAGAGATATGGCAGTCTGGCAGCGGATGCTAGCACGAGCGCGGCTGATGGTGCTATAGAGAAAAAGGATTGCTCAAATGTGAGTGTGAAGTCGAAATCATCACGGCAGCCCTTGACAGCTGGGCCAAACCCGCTATCAGCACCCGGCGGGCAGAAGTGGCTCGATGAAGAATTCATAGTACCGTCGCGACGTTGGGAGGCGGCGGTATCGATGAAGAGACGCGACGTCGACGAGAGGTCGCTCTTGAGCACATATTGACGACGAGACGCAGGGCGGCGATCGTGTCAGAACGCGGCGTGGATTCGGGTCTGCAGGATCAGCAGGGATGCGAACAGGGAGGATGCAAGGCGATACCCAACAGGGCTGGAGAGATGATGGAGGCAGGATTGAATAGCGGACACGTATTTGGTTAGCGTGTCGCGTGTTGCTGACAGATAGCGGGGGACCAATCAGCTTATCTCCTTGCCCTCGCACCCTCCTTCCTCTACATCAACACCATGGAGTTCGACCGGGCGTCTCGAGCTTGTTTTGCATTAGCAACCATTCCAGGAAGCTATAATGGCAATCGATACACAGTCCAAGCCTCTCAGGGCCGAGTCACAGTGGAAGACAACCAAGGCTGTCCCTCTCACGCGCGAGTCGTTCCTTGACCTTCTTTATGGCCGCACACCTCTTATCCGGATGCCCAATTTTGTCAGCGACGAGCAAGCGAAAAGATTGATGGACGTCTTGCTGCCCACCTTCACGCCTTATCTTCACGCCACTGGCCCTGCTGTCCAGAAAGTGGGCATTGCGCAGTTTGAGTTCCAGGCACAATCGGCCGAAGATTTCAAGAACCGAAAGGGAGACGGTACGTGATTAGAGAGAGCTTCATTTTCGGTGCGTCGGGATACTCATAGAAAAAGAAAAGGATCGCTACTTCCATGAAGCTGAGCGCTTGAGCACGTTGCATGCGGATCTAGCCAAGAAGACCGGCGAGAACGTCTGGAAGAAAGTCACAGACGCAATTGCGGCTCTAGTCCCAGAGTACGATGTGTCACTAGCAAGCGAGGGAGACCGCAAGTACTTCTCCGGCATTTTCCGCAAAATCGATAATGGAACTCCGATCCACTGTGACTGGTACAGCTTCCTTACACTGTTGTTGAAGATGGTTTTTGATACTGACTTTGTTCCCGCGACTTTAGGTGCCCCTATGACTGCCTCACAGAAGACTGGATCCTGAGCAAGATTGAGTGCCAAGCTGTGTTCAATCTGTACCTCTCTCCGGTCAAGGGTGGCGGGACTACGCTATATGACGTGCAGTGGTCGAAGGAGGCGCTCAAGCATCGAGACCCAAGCTCTTATGGCTACTTTCCGGATCTGGTCGCCGGAAGGGATAAGGCGCCTTTCAAGCCTGAGGTCGGAGATTTGTATCTATTCAATTCTCGGAACATGCATGAAGTGGCCCCGATCGATGCTGACTGGACCACACCCAGGATCGCATTGGCTAGTTTCATGGGCGTTCTTCCGAGTGAAGTGACTGGTGGACGGCCGAGATTGATGTTCTGGTCCTGATCAGGACCATCAAGCTGCAACTCCGATCAATTTCTACGAGTGGGAAGGTTGAAAGTCAGGCTTCACAGGAGCGAGTCAACATGATGGTATCATGGCCGCAGTAAAGATTGTTTGCACCTCTCAAGGATCGTTTGGCCGGCGTACGCGCTTAACTTAGAGCGCAGTGATGAAATCAATCCTCACATCTATATACACCAATGGAAGACCAATATCCGGCACAAATCCGCTTGCGTTCATCGCCGCGGGCTCTAGTCAAGGAGACTTCACGATCGAATTTCGAAAGGGCAATACATGCGGGGACGCACAAACTTTCCGAACTGTCAGTGATGATCTGCTAGCTTAGCTGAGCCGTAAGCTGAGCCGTAAGCATTACCTGCTTACAACTCATCCCGAGTAAGCTCCCTCAAACGCTCCATTCAGCCATCATCATGATCACAGCCAATCAGAAGACGAACTCTCATTCACGGCGTTGCAATACAGTGTGGAAACACGCGCCAGTGCGTTCGTGACGGTTTTGGAAAGTTGATGGCCTTCGTTGAGCCGGCGCGAGTATCGGTGCATCTGCTTCAAGATGTACGGCGCAATACCAGGACCCTCGTATCAGAAGATTGGATCTGACGAAGAAGGTTTATTGCAAGATGAATCGCTCTCCGACTCGTCACCGCGCGATTCCTCCGAGACTATCCGAGCACCGTCCTCAAACGAGAAGAAACAGCTTTTCACAGTGCGAAGTTCGCGCGTATTGACACTTCTCGCATTCCTAATCAATATCATCCTGCTGTGTGGGAACTTTGGTGTTGGTGTCAAGACGTTGGCGCAGAATGCGCGAATACAGAAGTGGTGTCCCGACGAACCGCCTTGTACGTCTTTCTCTTGAAATTAATGAGGGAGAAAAGATCTCTGACTACGCACCAGCATTAATGAAGGACAAGCTGCGATACGAGACTCGCAACCTCGATCTGCACGCGCCGAATCCGTATGCGGGGTCTGTGAAGGAGCCCGCCTTGCAGAAAGCATGGGATAACTTATTGTTAGGTTGGTGCGCAAGAGCTGAGAACTTACAGGCTTGCTAAGGAAACATAGGGCAAGTTTCAAGGGTCTCGAAGCAAGAGCTCGAGGAGCTGGGCGTGTGGCAGGACGACGCAGTGGCTTTCGAACATGGAGGCTACAAGGCTGAAACTGGCGTTATGCGTATTCTGAAATGTCTGGTCAGTCATCGTCGCCTGCTTCCTCCAACCCTATTCTTGTCGCGCGCATGGACTTCTGATTGTCGTCGTCTATATCATGAGGCAACTGACACCACCCAGGACCGTATAAAGCGCCATTTTGCACCCTTGATGCAAGACAACAACCTCACGTTGACCGAGATCCCCGATGAAGAAGTGCCGCCCTTGGACCGTTGCCTCGTGGAGATGCGCTTGCAGGCGCTGTGTCAGCCAGATTTGACAATCGGAGCGTTCTACTGGGACTTCGACGGCGATAAGAAGTTCGTCAGGACGCCTAAGCCAAAGAGATGTGTGGCTTGGGATAGCGTGAGTGAGTTTCTCGAGCTGAGACGAATCAATGATAAGGATGGCGTGCGGAGTAACATGCGTTGGTGAGGTATCTGCAAGCGCCTGAGGGTCGATAAGGCGGAAAGGGGTTTGACGAATGAGGACAAACTCCAGGGAGACTTGAGGGATCATTAAAGCCAGAATTTTAAGGCCTCGGTCTCAATCGCCGATGGATGCACGAGCGCGGCGTGGCTCTCCCTAGTGAGGGGCATCTGCGCTTATTTCGACGGTACATGAACACCAAGAAGATCCATCACACTATCATTCATCTCTAATGTTGCAAAACCCCCAAAAGATCACATCTTTTTGGAGCAATAAATTGCGAATGTACCAAGAATTGTGCATAGTTCAGTGTAACATTGCGCCTTTATCAAGCAACACCCTTACAACGGCCTCAAAACCCCCGCTCGCCGACAGCTGCAGTGCGGAAAAGCCCAGGTTATCTCTGGCATTCACCACCGCCGCCGAGTCCCCAGCTTTCGCGGAAATGGCGTCCAAAAGAAGCCCGACGACTTCAAGATGTCCAGCAAGAGCGGCTAGGTGGAGAGCGGTCCGTCCCATGTCGTCGCGAGCCTGCATATCCGGCTGCGGTTGGGCATCCAAGAGTATAGACAGAACACTAGCATGTCCCTTGCATGCTGCGAGGTGCAAAACTGTGCAACCGCTACCTGGGAAGGAGGCCGTTTGTGACTCCACTTCGCCGCTTATCGTCCCGCAACTTCGTTGCCGATCCTTGTGCGGCGAAATGCGCCGGATGCCGTTGTCGAGCTCGGTTCGCGGAATCGGAAAGTCGCCGCTCCAATCAAACGGATCGGCTGGGAGGGAGTCAAATGAATCTGAGTCCGAAGATGCATCAGAGAGGTCGTCGAAGTGTTCGCCATGAGGGGTGGTGTACTCCACAGGGAGGGCAGTCCCGCGTTGGGTCGCCTGAGGAGCCAGCGAGTTATATGACATATCCTCCGGGGGTAACATAGCGCGAGATGGCTTGCGCCGCCTACCAAAACCATTCATGCATCTGTTTCTCCAGAAGTCTCTGTCAGCTGCGTGGCCATACTGCGCTGTCGAACTCGTGCTGAAGGATCGGTTGTGGTGGCTCGGCCTTGAGTAGACTCCGGATTCTCCAAACTCATCGCCCCATGTTCGGCGAGCATACTGTCTCTTCTGTCTTCTCCGTTGCTTGCGACGATACTCTCGCTCCATGGCGTGGTCCGGGCTAGGAAGCGGAGCGGAATATTGTGGCCAGGTCGGGGATGAAAGTTCGTTGGCATGGCCTTCCGCGTTGGGTGCTGATAGATGCTGTCCTTTGTATAGCACTACCGCGGATGGTGGAGAGAAAGCAGAGACAGACTTCCGCTCTCGAGGCATTTCCCTGTGGATGGCTTCGGGTCCGCTGAGGGAAGGAACGAACAAGCAACGGAAGTGGCGCCCTTGGCGACGAGGCGACGGTACGAGACCTTAGCAGTACCACGTGTTTCCACGTCTGATGAGATGCGTCAATTAGCCTAGATGGCTTTCAACGGGGTAGGTTTTCAATCAAGAGGACCTTTTACGATAAGCCAGATCACTGACTGTTCCGTTGGACATGGAAAACCGCGGTATCGTGACAGGCAATGGATGCTGTAGCATACTGGGGCCGAGTATGTGCTTGGTACATATCGACCTGTAATGATACGCTGCCACGACCAAGCGTCTTACGCTGCATGGGCGATTACAGTGCCAAAAAGTGCGGGGGAGTTGACCCCTCGCGAGCAGTCAGCGACAGGAAACCGTTGTAAGAACCTTCCTCTTTTAGTAAAGCCCTTAAATGCAGCTAAATCCATGCCGTAGCTAGTCACTGGTCAACAGACCGCCAAAGAGCTGAAGACCCTAGGGCATGAGGTCATTAGCGAGTCTAGAGTGACGGGCAGGAATCCGACAAAGCATCGACACTTACCACTTCTTCGAGCTTCGCGGCTACGCGATGTACGCCTGGAAAGCTTAGTGCCGGAACAAGCTTTGGGCGTCTTTCACAGCCGTGTCGGGATGTGATCCTACGCTTGCCAAGTGAGGCTAAGCGCAAGTCGTGGAAAAATTCAATCCCTGCATGGATGTCGCGAAACTTGGTCAACGCCTCGGCCTCCCACTTGCACACTGGTCTGCCCGACTACTAAGGCCAGTCGGCAATGGCTACGGCTACGGCTACGGAAAATCTACGGGGTTGTACAAGCAAGGTATGGAGGTGTGCACATGCACCTGGTTCTCGTCACTGCAGCTGACTCATCTAGGAAAACTCCCAATGGCAAATCGTATAGCGCATGCAAGCTTTCTGCGCAAGAATTGGATCCATAACTATCTCGACTAATGCTACATGGCTGGTGATGTTAGTATGCAGAAGCCACTCTGTGCATGTGGTACTGAATTGCCGTCATCGCTTCGTAACGGCAGGGCTCGCCGTTCTGGACAAACTGCTCCAACGCTCCTACATCGGCGTCACGATCCGCCTTGGAAAAGAACGCATTGGAGTACCTCGCAGGAACCATTTCCACCCGCTGCACGGACGAGGGGTCCAAATCCTTCCTCTCCTGCTCGGTTCCACCTGGCCCCTCCCCCTCACTAACCTGAACTGGGTTCGCAGGTGTGCTGACTCGATGAACACCTGCTGCCAGAACACCGTTCGTCCACCGCTCGAGGGTCTCGCTGACATTGACCACCATCTCATTTGGATTGATTCTGGGGATTGGTCGAAAGGTGCCCTTCTTCGTTCTGTCCTCGAGCTCCAGTCCACCGACCTCATCCTTCGCTCATATTAGATATCATATTTCTCGCTCGAAGGGCCTCGAACTTACCTGGAACAATAGTGTCAGGACCCCAAGATCGGTATGGGGCATGGAATACGGTTAGCAACGTGTGGGCAATCTATTTCGGGGTTACACACCAAATGCGACTCAGGTTGCCTCGTTGCAGCTCACTGGCCGCTATGGCGGGATAATGGTTCAAGCGCATCTCACTGGCCCCTCCCTTGCAACGATCAGCAATGATGCCCTGGGGGAGATGCAGCGCCAGCTCCAGTGCGTTGAGAAGAACAGTACTGATCTGCTGGCACGCCTCGTAGTGGGACTCCATGAAGCTACGAAAGCCCTCCAATCGTTCTTGCTCATCCGGCCAACGATTGGGATATTGTTCATCGTGCGCTCCACCTTGGTCGAAGTGTTCCTAGTCTTTCTTTAGCCAGGGTTTTGAAAGCACCGGGAAGCTCCGTTTCGTCACTAACTTACTCTTGCATCTACGCGATCAAGATCATGCTTAAGGTTCTCTTTAGCAGCAAAGAGCTTAGCAGTCTTTTCCGCCCCAGGTTGGCTCCAGCCGCGTTGAGGCTCCGGCCCTGGCGTATGCGCTATAGCGGACTTGGAACTCTCGGGAAGCTCGAAGAATCTTCGATTCTGGCATCAATCTTATCAGCCACTGCAACTGCAGCTTCCCGATTGGGTTTGCGTACCCACTCATATAGCTGATCGACCCATTCGTCGTCCAAACCAAAATTTACGATTTTCGCGAAACCGTGCTCCTTCAATGATTTGTAAAAGTCATTCGCAAACTCGAGACGTTCCTCCGGGCTCCCGTGTGTGAACTTCCCCGCATCGAGCAGGGCTAATTCCAGGATAGGACCCGTCTGCTCCATTGTGTTCCGGAAAGGATCCGCGCCAAGAAAGAATACGGTCAGCCTGGTCCCGAGTATTCCTGCCGCTTGATAGCATGGTGTGGTTGTAAGAGCGCCCTGGGGCAATATGTAACCAATTTCATTCTCCCAACTGCCTAGCATCACGTCACTGGGCATTTTCGCATTTAGTGCTGACCCATAAGCATCCCATTGAATCTCTTGCAAATGAAAGGTAGAGCCACGAGGGAGCCATGAAACTCTTCGCCGCGTAGCCCAAGTTTCCATGTCTCAAGATGCAGTTACCAGGGCGCCAAACTTGTTTGTTTTCGATCCTTTCTGCCGTACGGACGAAAGTGGCGACCAGGCAAAAACATCGCGTCTTGCCAGGGCCAACAAAACAGCCGTATTCCAACTCGCCAATGAAGATCCTACACGAGTAGCGTCCTTACAATAGTGTTCCGGTTGAGGGGTCTTGAGTGGACTCACGGACTAAGAGCCGCTCGCCCCACCCGAAGTGTTCCATCAAAGGTAGGAGACTATCTTGTTTTATCTGCATCACGAGGCTGAGGCACCCCATACTCGAACGTCCGTGTCAGACCAATGCTAGGTTCGCATCATCTTGTTCAGGGTGGTCATCAACAGGACGGCGGCTGCAACAAGATGCCCAGTGTCGCCGCGGAGAAGCATCGGTCATTGGTTAGCGGACACCCTACTAAGGCACCATTCAACGTGAAGCATTTTTCTGAGAGCGTGTACCGCTCCTTGGACCGGACTCCAACCTGGACTCCAAAACAAATGATCCCACGAACGCTAATCCAACCCTACGCCGAACTTGATCCGAGCGCGTAGACGGAAGAAGCCTTGGGAAGCTGGCTTGGCTGTCCGTAGCGCGTTCGTTTCCATAGCGCCCCCTGAAGTCTTGTCGTAAGGAACAGTCATGCGAGTGTCTGGGCCAGACAGCGACTTCTCTTGCGACTGTGTCCCGTCTCAAGCACTTCCTAGACTTTGGGAGCATGTTACAGGGGTAGGGCCAACAGGAACTGAGGAAGTGCGAGCCGTACGCACGATACCTTACGCTAAGCCTACGTCTGGCTAGCCTTTGCCATTGAGCTTCCACTGCACAGCGGATGGACCACAAAAATATGGGACTCCGATATGGACGCCCGGGATTGGCAAGGCTACAAAGTAGCTCTACCAAAGCTCGGTTAGCTGGGGGCCAACAAGATACGAGCCAACTTTAAGGAAGGTGGCTAAAAGATGACCTCTGATCACCAACCATTTTCTCCTTTTATACTCCCTGGATCCACAGTTTCCAGTGTTGCCGTCACACGCCAGAGCGGCAACGGTAAGAGGACGTGGAGTGGTTCAATGTAATCATATCTCGAGTCGTAGACACACCTTGGGAACCGTGCAGGTCGCATATTAATTGCAGCTGAAAGCTTGGCCCACTTCTGCGGCCTGACGAGAGACATAGCCACGCAGACGTAGGAGCGGACCGGGGCACCCTGGCTTAGGCCTCGCGATCCCCACCAACTGGTTCACTGCAACTTCAAGAATGCATCCTCTAGTCAGAAGCTTAGACTTTTTGGAAATCGCAAGTTGGTTCACATAAAAGGAATCTTACCGATACAAGTCGTTCCCTATGCAATCTGTATATACCGTTTCGGTGTCCCTGAACTGACCCGAGGTACCATATGCTCCAAGCAGAATCTCAACAGCGAAGATGGCATCAAACCATCTTACAACAAATGACTGGCAACATGTCCAGGATATGACAGGTATGGTGTTCATCCACCTGTTCTCGCGATCGTGGCTAACTTTTTGACAGAGAGGCGTAGGATTCAGAGTGAGCAGTTGAATCTAGAGTGTATACACAAGCTAACAAAGGGCTAAATAAGACCGTATTGCGCAGCGCACCTATAGTTAGTGCAATCCTTCTTTATGTGAAGTCAGAATGTGCTGAAGTTATAGCAGGGGAAAAGCGAAAGAACTCAAAGCATACCAATAACCAGGACCACGAAGGCGGATCTTCATCATCATCGACACACAACCCTGCCTCTAAACAAGCAGACGCGGCATCAAAAGACAAAAGCGGCAATCGAAATGAGCATAGCGGTTCGTCGTCAACTACCTCCGAGCAGCTCCTGAAGACACCCGAACAGCTGGCATCACTTCCACTTCCAAAGCCCTCCTCAGCCATGCAGGACGACTTGGATCTGTCGCAAGACATATTGTCATGGCCAACACCCCAATTCGACCCACTCGAGCTGCCTGAACTCTCGCATAGCATCGATCCAGCATTGATTGGTATTGGTTCCGAGGCCGACCTGGACGCTAAGCTCACGGGCATACCGACTGACAACCGCCACAACGCAGGCACGACGGGAAGCCACGCCACTAACGTTGGCCAAGGCCAGACAAGCTTTGCGGAGATAGTGCCGTCAGCATCAAGAAGCACAGCAGCTTTGCTGACGCCATCGAGCTTGTATGGAACTTCGCAGGATAAGACCGCATTACACATGGCCGCCGAAAACGGTCACAAAGATATAGTGCGGCTGCTAGTCGATCGTGGCATCGACGCCACACTACAGGACCGGAAGGGTCGCACCGCACTGCACTATGCGGTCGAGAATGGGCACCTTGCAGTTGTTAGCGTACTCCTGGATCACGCCACCATCGATCTAGAGCAAAAGGACGATATGGGCCACACAGCCCTGCATATTGCGGTATCCAAAGGGGATGACGCTGCTTGCAAGTTGCTGCTGTCAAAAGGTGCGGATGTGACGGCCCGAACGGGACAGGCGACTCCAATGTCGGCCAATATAATGAACAGATGATCATTCAAATGCACGTTTTCATGCAAGGCGCTGATGTGACCATGCCTAAAACCAGAAAATGGTTCCCATGTTCGAGAAGGATCTAGAAGCAAGCATGAAGTCAAATTCCCTGCGAAATGACCCTCTAACGGGTCCTAAGCACACACTAGGACGCTTACTATTGTGAGGCGCCGACCCGAGGCATCATCGTTGAGTACACCCTAGCCTACTGTATCTACCTTGCTCAAAGCCAGGCAGACAATCAAGGATGATACATTGGAGGTACAAAATGGAGCGAGGGAGTCGGCCAAAATTCTCCAGATCTTTCGGGACGTTTGTCGACGATCACGAACAAGCCCCAGGGCTCGCTTATCGTCCCCTGTACAGCCGCGATTACTGCACGGTAAGCCGTTAAAAACTAAGGCTGAACCGGCGAAACTGTGCTAGCTACTGTATGTATGTAAGCTGACCTTCCGTTAACGACAAGCCCATACGAGCAGCAAGCCGTGTACTAGACCACTCATTTCCCCATCCGCTATTTCGAGGCGAAGGTAAGATATTGTAGTGCCTTACGGACGTACAAACAGTCAGACCATCCGAATGGAGTAGTGAGTTTCTTCTCGTTGCAAGATAGTTATCCGGAATCGCTTTACGCTGTCATGCAGCGGATGCTGCATTCACCCACGTCTTTGCTGCGCGAGGGTCCCTTAACCTGACCACCTTCCGTATGTGCAAAGCCTGCTTCGTATCGTGTGGCATGAATATGCCCTAAGTATGCATGCCATTAGGCCATGCGGCTGCACCAGCGGAACTTCAGGGACTTTCGGGAAGGGCTTCGAGGCCCATTCTATTATTGGAGGATTGCTTTAGTGTCGGCGTTATTGAGGTCGTTCATCTGTGCTGATGTAATCTTTGTCGTCATTCGGCTGTATGTTTGCGTTTCGGGGGCCGAGTAACGAGTTGTGCTGGCGAGTGCTGTAGCGGTGTGCGCGAAGCGAGAGTGATGGTAAAGAGCCGAGGCATGGATGCTGAGCGGTTAATGTGGCATTGGCGGAGAAAATGGATAATTCTGGATCCTTGACAAGGTTCGACTGTATGATGTAGATATGCAAGTCTCGATGGAACTGCGCGTGGCTTGTGGGAAAGCGACGAACTATGGTACATAAGCTGATCCGATCACGTGATCGAGCCCTCCACTCCCCAGGGTCACCGATTCGTCCGCGACTCAATAAATCAAGCAGTGCGTACCATAGTTTTCTTTCACTTCTGATGGATAGTTGGATCTCTGACCTGTAGTGCTAAGTAGTCCTAATTGGACTCATAGGTTATTACTAGTCGCTCAGCCTAATTGACATCATGGCATGTTCCATTGGAGGTGGAAACACGGAAACACGCAATATGGTATTTGAGCTACCGTCTGGCGTGTTTCGCACCGCACTCCTTGTACCATGCTTACTAGACGACGTACTGCAACTTCATGTCTTCTTCGGCGCAGAATATAAGCCGACAGCTTTCATGAACCTCAAAAGGTTGGCGCTTGAGCTTGATATCCGACTACGAGCTGGACAGTACAGTGACCAGAAAAGCAATGACACAATCTTCTACCGCCTTCACCTTCATGATCAAATCGCCTGGCATCACTTTACGTATCTACAATCTTGTTCGGTCTCTCGGTCGGGAACTTGTGTTTTGGCCTTAAGTCAACTGAGTGTGACATTACTTGTAACCGCAAGCCAAGCGATTGGATACATTACACGCCACGGATCGCGAAGCCGCCTTGCGCAAATGATGCACGTTGCGTCGGCTGCTGCATCAAGAAGTCACCTAGGGTTCTCGTGAACATCGTTCAGTATTTGCTGGAAGTGGTCTCAAACAAAGTCCTTGAGTCGGATTCCATAACCCCGAAACAAACATGAGCACTTTCGCTGCTCCTACACTGCAAGCACATAAACATGAGGTTGCCCCACACTTGCTCGTACTCGCCCGGAGCTCATGTGCCAGATAGGCATGCATCCTGGGCATACTCATGTTTTTCTTTTTTAAATCACCGAAGCTAGACCCGCCAGCTCCGGTCGAGTCGCGATTGGTGATTCTGCTTGTGAAGCTTTCCAACCTGTTCCCAGTTCGAGGCAACGAGTCAAGCTTTCATAGAATTGTCCTGGAGTAGCCACTCACATGCATAAGCTGACCTTACCACCCAATCAGATCGAACCTCAGATGAACTACACTCCCAAATCGGGAAAGGTGCTAGTCAGGCTGCAGGGCAAGCCACCATGCATAGCAGTTGTGCGACTTCAAGTTCAGTAAATGTCGACGTTACAGTACGCATTGGATCACTGAAGACGACCTACTACTCGTGTCATAACGAAAATGGCGCCAACAACACTACACAACCTATCTCAAGCCGATCACGAAAAAATTCGTCAGTGGAATTGCCATGCTCCACAGCCCACAGATTCATGTCTTCATACGCTCGTTTCCGAGCGTGCATCTACGCAACCTGACAGCATCGCAATATGCGCCTGGGATGGACATGTCACATACTCCGAACTCGACGCTACAACTACAATTCTAGCCCGCTATCTCGTCAGCCGGGGGATCAAACCAGGTACATACGTTCCACTATGCATGCAGAAATCGAAAATGGCACTCCTCGCTATGTTTGCCATTCTGAAGACGGGAGCTGCTTTTGTGCCGATGGACCCTGCTCAACCCATCAACGCACTTGGTGTGATATTGGGGGAAGTTAGGGCGACATTCGTTATCTGTTCAGAGGGGACCCAGCATTTGTTCGAGGGAGCGGAAGGAATCGAGAGGATACTGATGGATAACTTGCTGAGGAGTGAAGAGAAGGAGGTGACGGAGTTGCCAGTTGTGAAGACAAGAGATGCAGCGTTCGTGATGTTCACTGTGAGTTCTATACCCTCGTGGCTTGTAAATGGAGAAAGACCTAACGATAGCAGTCTGGCACGACTGGAAAGCCATCCGGAGTGATTATAGAGCATCGTTCGATGGCGACGGCCGCAATGTCTTATGCTCCTGAGCTCTGTATCGGTCCTTCAACCCGCATGTTCCAAGCCTCAGCATTCATCTGGCTCCCCTGTTCCGTTGAGATAATCACGTGTCTCATATGGGGTGGTCGTGTCTGTGTTCCTTCGGATGCAGACCGTCTGAACAACGCAGCTGGTTTTATCCGCGAGCATGAAGTCAACACAGCCGTGATGACGCCGACGTTTCTATCCGCGTTATCGCCACAGGAAGTGCCGAGCTTGAAAGTTTTGGGTATTGGAGGCGAGAAGCTTCCACAGTCTGCGGTGGACAAGTGGGCCGGACACGTCAAGCTCGTACTCGCATACGGTTCAACGGAAGCAAATTTGTGCATGTTGCAGTGTGTTCCGGAGGGCCCCTATCGGAGTGAGGTGTTCGTAAGGGGATCCAGAGCTTGGATCATCGATTCTGGTGATGCTTGTGCTTTGATGCCTGTTGGTGAAGCGGGCGAGTTGGTGATAGAGAGCTTCATGTTGGCCAGGGGATATCTCAATGATGAACGGAAACAGCAACAGAAGTTTCTTCCGCACCCCACTTGGACGAAGAGTTTTGGTGTACCGGACGATGCCCGCTTCTACGCCACCGGTGATATGACTCGTTACAATGCCGACGGAACCCTGGAAATTCTTGGTCGCAAAGATGCTGCCGTCAAGGTACGAGGCCAAAAGGTCGACCCTCTGCAGCTGGAAGAAACGCTGCGCCAACTTCTGCCGGAGCCGTACCCAGTTGCGGTTGAAGCAATATCAGATGGCAATGAGACACGACTCTATGCGTTTTTTGCGATTGGCTTCATCGACTCGCCGCCACAGGTTTTCGACGAAGTGATTCTGCAAGCCTCATCAGTGACACGGCGAATACTCCGTCCGATACAGGAGCTACTCATTGCAAACCTACCATCCTACATGGTGCCTTCAGGTCTCATACCCTGCCAAGTGCTGCCAACGACCCCTTCTGGCAAGCTCGATCGCCGACGACTAGACAGTATTGCACGGCAAATGAAGCCGCAGGATCTCTCAAGCTTCCTGTATGCCCCTGGGGCGAAGCGGGCGCCTTACACGAAAGAGCAGCTGCAGCTTCGGCAAATTTGGTCACTTCTTTTGCAGGTAGAAGCCCAGGACATTGGCATCGATGACAACTTCTTCCTTCTAGGTGGCGACTCAATGAAGGCCATCCGACTCGTCTCCGAGGCGAGGAAGGTCGGACTAGCAATGACCAACGCCCAGATCTTCAAGCAGCCAACAATTGAGCAGCTGGCGACTTTATCACAGAATGCTCAGAAGGTTGATCAGGGGCGGATAATACCATTCTCACTCTTGAGCAAGACATCGTCTCATGCATTGCTCAGTGAGATCGAGAATTTGTATGGCATTGCCCAGAATGCAGTTGAAGACCTCTATCCCTGCACGGCATTGCAGCAAGGCATGATCGCCATGTCGTTGAAAGACCCGGGTGCATATACGGTCCAGGTTGTGATGCCACTAGGTGAGGATACCGAAGAATCGAGGCTGGAAATGGCGTGTAGAGATGTTGTTGCTCGCACTCCCTTGTTTCGTACCCGGATACTTCAAACGACCGCTGGCACACTACAAGCGGTGATCAAAGACGACGAGAGGACGGAATGGAACCGTGGTAATGACTTGAAAGCCTACCTTGAGAGAGATAAGCTTGACCCCTTACCACCCGGGCGTCAGTTATCGCGCTTCGCTATAGTAGCCGCATCCCCGCAAGATCGATCTCTAGTCTGGACGGTTCACCACGCCATCTTCGACAACTGGTCCATGTCGGAGTTCCTCCGGCAGATCGAAGCAGCATACGAGCACAGATCAAGGCAAGAAGCGCCGAGCTTCAACTCCTTTATCCAAGCCGTGGCCCAATGCGACGACGAAGCGCAAGAGGCATACTGGTCAGAATACCTCAATGGTAATGAGACCACAAGGTATCCTGTCTTCTCAGGCCTGGAGTACGTGCCAAACGCCACTGTGTCAACGGAGTTGGTCTTTGATATACCCAGCTCCAAGAGAGATGAAGCCACAATGGCCACCTTGCTTCGAGCGGCGTGGGGCCTGTGTCTTGCCAAGTATGCCGGCACCTCAGATGTGACTTTTGGCGTCACGTTGAGCGGGCGGACAGTCGACGTAGCGGGCATCGAATCCATCCTGGGACCCACAATCGCTACTGTACCTGTACGCGTTCGCGCTGATCGAAGGGAATCAGTGGCGTCCTTCCTACGGAAAGTGCAGTCTGAGGCTTCCGCGATGATGCCATACGAGCAGTTCGGCTTGCACAAGATCAAGAGCCTGGCGCAACGCGCTGGATTCTCCAGCGACTTCCAGAGTCTCCTCATCGTACAGAACAACTCGGACGAAGAAGCTCTCAAGCTCTTTGGCAAGACGGCTAAGATCGAAAGCTGGGAGAGCTCTTCCACGTACCCCATTAACTTGGAATGTACGATGGCCTCAGGGACAATCAGCTGCAGCGTCCAATTCGACGAACATGTGATAGCGGCACCTCAGATGCAGTTGATACTGACCCAATTCGAGCATTTGGCTCAGCAACTAAGCTGTGCGACTGGAGACACGAGGCTGGGGTCAGTCTGGGATTCAGTCAGCGAGTATCATCTCAAGCAAATACACACCTGGAATGCAACTGTCCCGCCAACGGTTGAGGCATGCGCGCACGACCTGATATGGATGCAATGCCGCGCCACGCCTGATGCACTAGCTATAGATGCTTGGGACGGACAGCTGAGCTACAACGAGCTAGACGATCTGTCGTCGCGCCTAGCAGAGCACCTCGTTTCCACCAAGTCCGTCGCGATCGAGGACATCATTCCAGTGTACTCGGAAAAGTCGCTCTGGGTGACCGTATGTCTCCTCGCCATCTGGAAAGCCGGCGCAGCGTTCACTCTTCTCGATGCGTCTAGTCCCGTCGCGTGGCTGCAGCAAGTCATCGATACTACCCAAGCTAGACTCACCCTGTGCTCTCAGGAGTGCGCTATGTTACTTCCATCAGAGCTCAGCAAGTTCGAAATCGATGGCGAAGCAATTCGGAAGTTACCAAGAGCGGAGCCGGATCAGCGAGCCAGAGCGCGACCAGAGAACGCAGCATTCGTCTTGTACACATCTGGGAGCACCGGCGCGCCGAAGACAATGGTGCATGAGCATCGAGGCTACATGTCTGGCCTGCTTGCCCGACAGCACATCTTACAGCGTGATCAGACATCGCGCGTGCTGCAGTTCTCCTCCTACGCATTCGATGTTGTGATCGAAGACACCATCCCGACTCTTCTTACGGGAGGAACTGTATGCGTGCCATCCAGCCACGAGTGCAAGAACGACCTGATGAACTACATGAACAGAAAGGCTGTTACCCACGCGGATATCACACCTTCTATGTCGCTCATCCTAGATCCCGACTCCGTTCCAAGCCTACAGGTCCTGACGCTTGGGGGCGAGGCGATGAACACGATTCACCGAGATGCATGGGCAGCACGAGTTGCGCTGATAAATGCCTACGGACCAAGTGAGATCGGAATCACCAGCCACACGAGGCAGATTTCATCGACTTCGAATCCGTCGGATCTGGGTGGGGGATTGGGCTGTCTTAGCTGGATTGTAGACAAGGACAAATTCAACGAGCTTGTTCCTATCGGATGTAGCGGCGAACTCCTAATCGAGGGACCAATAATGTCTCGTGGTTATCTGCATAATGAAGAGAAGACCAAGGAAGCCTTCATCGAGAATCCCGCTTGGCTCGACGCCGGAAAGTACGGTCGTCGGAGACTGTACAAGACCGGGGATACCGCGGCATATACTCCGGATGGGGATGTGGTGATCCAAGGCCGCAAAGACGACCAGGTCAAGCTGAGAGGGCAGCGCGTGAAATTGGGCCTAGTGGAGGAGTATATCAGGATGAATTTGCCAGAAGCCAAGGCTGTTGTTGCAGACATAGTGAGACTCCACGGCGCCGATCGAGCCGAAGGCATCGTGGCTTTTGTTAATTTCGGCGGCCCATTCAGCACACAGCAAGTGCGCGAGAAAGATATCCCTCAGCGTCTATATGCGAGACTGCGACAGTGCCTCCCGGGGTATATGATTCCGAGTGCACTTCTTGTGCTCCAAGAGTTCCCCCGAACTGTAGCAGGGAAAGTTGACAAGAAGTATCTGAAACGTTTAGCGGAGCGCGAAGGCGATGAGTCTGTCATTCACCTGTCGGATACCGCCGATTCAAATACGACGCAGCTGGAGGAATGCATCTCTGCTGCCGAATTCGCGCTTCGGACTCTTATTGCCGACGTACTCAGGATCACACCCGAGAAGATCGGCCGCAACTCGCATTTCGTTCGACTCGGCGGGGATTCCATCCTAGCGATGAAGCTAGTCGCCCTTGCTTCATCAAGACCGCAACCAATTCGATTGACCGTAGAAAGCATATTTCGGTGCGCGACACTGGCCGAATTGGCTCTAAGCTGCGATGCTCCTGGGAAGGGGCAAGCCCATAGTCTTGTCAAGCCGTTCGAACTTCTTCCAGAAAACGCAGCAGACGCGACTCAACTGCGAGAGGAAGTGGCTGCACTATGTCATTGCGAGCCGTCTTCAATACAGGACATCTACCCTTGCAGCCCACTCCAAGAAGGCATCATGGCGCTGTCTCTGAAGAACCCGAGTTTGTACATGTCTCAGCAGGTCTTCGAGTTACCGAAAGACGTCGATATCACGCGCTTGAGGAAAACCTGGGAGGCGGTCTCGCAACAACATGCCATACTGCGAACTCGACTCGTAGCTACAGCCATGGGATTGTTGCAAGTAGTTATTGAAGAAGGCATCACCTGGCACACGGCGAATTCTCTTGACACCTATCTTGAAGCTGACCGGGCAAGCTTGGTAGCTGCCGGCGAGCCGCTCGTTCGTTACGCGCTTGTTGAAGATGGCTCACGCAAGTCACTCGTGTGGAGTATCCATCACGCACTCTACGATGGCTGGAGCGTCTCTCTCATCTCCGAAGCTGTTGCTAAGTCGTATGAGAGTGGCAGCCTGGCGTTGTCCTCAAAGGTCAATTACAACCAGTTCATCCGATATCTGCAGTCCTTAGACACGGAAGAACAGGTGCAATATTGGCGAGAAGAGCTGGCTGGCGCAGCATCCGAGACTGCCCTGTACCCTAAGGTGTCGGCTACTTCACCAAACCCTCACGCCGATGCTTCTTTCGACTACAAGATGCACATAGTTCCCGGGGCATCGCAGGAGTTCACGGCTTCGACCCTGATACAAGCTGCGTGGGCGTTGGTGACAGCTCGCCATCTGGAAGCCAACGATGCCGTATTTGGCATGACCAGGGCAGGAAGGCATGCGCCTATCCCACATATCGACGAGATGGTCGGTCCCACCTTCACAACCATCCCTGTCAGAATCGCGATTGACAACAGCGCTCTTGTTTCCGACCTGCTGGGTATGGTCCAGCGGCGAACAGCCGAGAGGCTACCCTTCGAGCATGTTGGTCTTCATGCCATTCGGGAGATCAGCGCGGACGCGGCTGCAGCGTGCAATTTTCAGACGCTCGTCGTTGTCCAGCCAACATCAGAGAGCGATTCAAAGCAGAGCACTCTACTGGGGAGGCACACCGTTGCTGGCGACATATCCAACTTCAACCCATACGCATTGATGGTTCAATTCACGGTATCGGGTGGCGGCCAGGTAGACGTCAACGTCAGCTTCGATTCGAGCATCGTATCTGAGGCTCATCTGCGTGCAATCATGTCCCAGGTATCGCACGTTCTGAACCAGATCTGCACGCTTGAGGGAGCGACGCCTGTTGCTGACGTCGAGATGACCTCGCCAGAAGACAAAGCTAAGATCTTCGGATGGAACAACATGGGCAGGGCCCCACCCACATGCCACGGTCTTATTCACGATCTCATCCAAGATCGCGTACGGAAGACACCGCATGTTGCAGCGATTTGTGCATGGGATGGGGAGATGACCTATGCTGAGCTGGATCGCCTGTCCGCAGAGGCAGCCGTTACGCTTGCGCAGAAGGGTGTCCATTCAGAGGTCGTGGTGCCAATTTGCTTTGAGAAGTCGAAGTACGTCGTCGTCGCGATGCTCGCTGTGCTCAAGGCAGGCGGTGCGTTCGTTTTACTCGACCCATCGCATCCTACGTCTCGCCTCGCAGATATCGTTGCGACCACGAATGCGTCGTTGCTGCTGACGTCCAAGAAGCACTCTCGTCTGCTGTCCGGATGCGTGCAAGAAGTGTTTGTTCTCCCGGACGAGGCGCAGAGCAACAGTAAGATCGAACGTGAGCGGCTAAACAACGACAAGCTTAGCGCGCCGGCGAATTTAGCTTGCCTCGTTTTCACATCTGGTTCATCAGGCAAGCCCAAAGGCATCATGCTCACGCACGAGAACATCTGCACAAGCGCACTCGCCCATGGACCCGCCATGAACGTTACCGCTGCATCGCGAGTCTTTCAGTTTGCTTCTCATGCTTTCGACATGGCCCTGTACGACATCTGCACTACGCTGATCATGGGAGGCTGCATCTGCATCCCGTCCGAAGAGCAGAAGCTCAACGACCTCGCAGCGACATTCGAGATACTGCGCGCGAATTGGGCGTTTTTCACGCCATCCACTGTCAGCCTATTCAGGCCCTCAGACGTCCCTAGCCTCAAGACACTCGTCGTGGGCGGAGAGTTTGTCGGCCAAGATATTGTCGACACGTGGGTGAAGTCAGTCCAGCTATATCAGTGTTCCGGTCCAGCTGAGACTACGACGTGCATCGCGGGCTTGATGAAGCCATGGACAAACAAGAACCGACTCGGCAAGGGCGTTGGTGCGCTTTGCTGGGTAGTCGATCCCAACAACATTGACGTACTTGCACCTCTCGGAGCAACTGGCGAGATGGTCATATGTGGGCCGACTGTAGCACGAGGGTATTTGGAGGACGGTCGTAATCTATCCGAAGCGTTTACCGGCATGCCAATATGGGCGCAAGAGAATCCAAACTTGGCTACGCAACGCTTCTACAGGACCGGTGACCTCGTCCAGTACAACGACGACGGGTCTCTGAGTTTTATCGGACGCAAAGATACGCAGATCAAGATTCGTGGCCAACGTGTCGAGCTCAACGAAGTCGAGGATTGCCTAAGGTTCAAGCTCCAAGGCTGGCAGATCGCTGCCGAGATCATCATACCCGCCGATGGCAATCGGAGTCCAGCGTTGGTGGTTTTCGTCGCGGAAGAGACGTCAAAATATTCGCCGCAAACACCTGCCCTGAACTCCGGATTGCTGCTTGGTGAGTTGCCCGGCGCACTGCGCGAGCGAAACCTGCTGGAGCATCTCAGCGACAAGCTTCCAGCTTACATGGTGCCCTCTGCATTCATACCTCTCCTGTCTCTGCCTCTGAACACCTCTGGCAAGGTCGACCGAGTAGCACTGCGTAGCTTGGGGTCAAAAATGACCATACAGCAACTGTCCAGTCTTTCTCCAGCGGCCACAACTTCGCAGCGTGCGCCTGCGGGTAACACTGAGATCCTGATGAGAGATCTTTGGGCGCAATGCCTGAAACTGGACGCGAACAGCATCCATGCGACGGATAGCTTCATCCGACTTGGTGGAGACTCAATATCCGCCATGCGACTAGTCGCGCTAGCCCGCTCAGAAGGTGTAACGCTCACCGTTGGCCAGATATTCGAGAGTCCGATCCTGGAAGAGCTCGCTGCGGCTGCAAGTGCCAGCGTCCGTGTTGCAGCGATGGAGAATGATCGGTTCAGCCTGCTGAATAGACTTGGCGCGCCAGAGCAGGTGCTGGGCGAGATCGTGCGGAAGCTGGGTGTGGCAGAGAACCTTGTTGATGATGTCTATCCTTGCACGCCGCTTCAAGAAGGGCTGATATTTTCGTCAACGGACAAGACAGGTTCCTATACAGCGCAGGCTGTATACGAGATCCCGACCGAAGTCGACGTCCAACGCTTCAAACAAGCATGCGCCTGCGTGCAGCAAGTCACGGCCATCTTGCGGACCAGATTGGTACAATTAGAGTCCTCCAAGATCGCTCAGGTGGTGCTCAAGGAAGACATCGAATGGCAGACCAGCGACACCCTCCGTCAGTACCTCGAGGACGACCGCGAAGTGCCTATCAGAGTAGGAGATTCGTTGACGCGATGGGGGCTAGTCGAAGAGGCCCTGGAAGCTAGATACTTCGTCTGGACTCTCCATCATTCATCCTATGATTCCGCTAGCTTGCCATTGACTCTCCAGGCGATCGAACGAGCCTACCACTCCGCTAGCTCCCAGGTCGAAGGGGGATACTCCTTCAAGCACTTCATCTCTTATCTCGACACTGTCGATGAGTCCACAAGCATGGACTTCTGGCGTGCGCAGCTCGAGGAAGTTCCTGCAACGAAGTATCCGGACGTCCATGCACATAAAGCATCAGTGTCGCCGACCGAATACCAGATATGCAGACGCAACATCGACCTTCCAACTTTGGCCATTGCCGACATTACGATTGCTACTAGGATTCGAGCAGCATGGGCGCTGTTGACGGCGAAATACACACAGCAAAACGATGTCGTCTTCGGTGAGATGACATCAGGGAGAGACGCCCCTCTGGCCGGCATCGAGGCTATCCTCGCCCCTACATTTGCGTGCACTCCACTACGCATACGGTTCGATCCGCGCTCAAGCAGCGTTGGCCAGCTTCTGCGTGACGTCCAACAGAATTGCACCGCGGCTATCCCCCACCGACACCTCGGCTTACAGAACATCATGCGCATAAATGATAGCGTGCGGGCCGCGTGTCAATTCGGTACACAACTCTCAATACTCGCAGCCGAGGACTCTTCGGAAAGTGCTTTGCTGAAGCCTCGCGACATAATCGAGCTCGGCGAGTTCTTCCCCCAGCCACTCACACTCGTGTGTCATCTCAGCGAGAAAGGCTTGGTCGTAGAGGCCCACTTCGATACGACCATATTGAGCCCTTCAAGGGTGAGTCGTGTCATCAGCCAATTCGGCCATATTCTTGATCAACTGGCGAGTTGCGAGCCGACGCAAGCTTTGTTCGATCTCGACTATTCGTGTCCGGAGGACCTGAAGGATCTGGAGGTTTGGAACGCAGCAATTCCAGTACCTGTCAGGGATACAGTTCATCGCACATTCGAGCGGCGCGCTCGTGAACAGCCAGACAGTCCTGCGATTGTGACTGCAGACACAATGCTTAGCTATGGGGAGCTGGATCGCCTGGCCAACAACTTGGCGGGCTATTTGTCTTCACTGGGCATCGGTCCAGAGGATGTGGTTCCGCTATGCTTTCCGAAGTCTCGGTGGTTTGCGACTTGCATCATCGGCGTATTGAAGGCTGGCGGTGCATTCCTTGGTATCAATCCCGACGACGTAAGTCAATACATGTTCCTCGCTCCTGTGTTTGATGAAGTGCTCTATACTAACTCGACTTTAGCCTATGGACAGAGTGAGCATGATCCTGCGAGACGCGAAGCCGAAGGTTATTCTGGTAGCTCCCGAGTTCGCGGAGAAGTTCGCAGGCAGCGCATCACGAGTGATTGAGATTAGTGACGAGGGTATCCGAAGTTTTACGTCCCTTGAACTAGGGACTGGAGTAGAGGCAGGACCCTTTAGTCCAGCCTGCGTAGTATATACTAGTGGATCAACGGGCGTTCCTAAAGGTAAGCCACAGGCAGCCACCGTTTGGGGCTCTAAAGCTGACTTCCGCAGGCGTTGTTCTCGAGCATGTCTCTCTCTGCACAGCCGCGCAGCACCACGTCGCAGCCCTAGGTCTCACTAAGCACGATCGTGTGCTCGAATTCGCCTCCCATTCTTGGGACATCGTGTGCCAGGAGGTCCTTTGGCCTTTGCTGACCGGGGCGTGCCTATGCGTTCCTACTGGGAAGCAGCACATGGATGACTTGATCGGCGTGATCAGGAAATTCCAAGCAAGCTGGCTGTTCCTCACTCCCACAGTAGCCGGGCTGCTGAAGCCCTCCGATGTACCAAGCGTTCGGACGCTCATCATTGGCGGCGAGGCAGCGACGGAACGTACGCTGCACACCTGGCGAGACATTCCGGACCGCCTGATAAATACATACGGCCCTTCTGAATCCACGGTGTTTATCATAGCGAACGACCATCATGAGTGGGCTCCGACGCCTTCACGCCTTGGCAGGCAGGTCGCGAGCAGACTCTGGCTCGTGGACCCTGAAACCCATGACAAGCTTGTTCCTGTGGGTTGTGTTGGAGAGCTTTTGGTTGAATCGCCCCTCGTATCTCGTGGGTACCTCAACGATGCTGTCAAAACACGAGCGTGTTTCATCGAAAACCCCCAATGGACCAAGAGCCAGAGGGATACCGGAGCCCGTCGTATGTACAAGACAGGAGATTTGTTGCGACAGAATGATGATGGCACCTTCGACTTCGTAGGCCGCGCGGATCATCAGATCAAGCTGAACGGCCAGCGCCTAGATCCAGGAGAGGTCGAGCATGCGATTCGCAAGGTGCTTCCGACAGCGAAGACCGTTTTGGTTGCGAAGGTTCTGTATACCATCCGCGACTCAAAACCGGCGTTGACGGCGTTCGTGTCATTCACGGAAGAGTGCAAGCCTTTCAGCGTGGGCCTGCCATATGCGAATATGTCTCCGGAGCACCAGGATACCTTCCGACAGCTCAAAGCAAATCTGAAGAGCGCGTTGCCTCGCTTTATGATTCCAACTCTGTTCGTGCCTCTAGAGCATAACCCAGTCACCTTAACCGGAAAATTCGCGAGAAAAGCCTTGACAGAGGGCGCGTCGAGGTTCACTGAGCAGCAATACACGAGCTATCGACTCTCGACGCAACGGCGAAGACAGCCTTCTACAGTCATGGAACTCAAATTGCAGCGGCTGTGGTCCGAGGGCCTGCAGATCGACTGCTCGTACATTGGCGCTGAAGACAACTTCTTCTCGCTTGGAGGGGACTCGATTCTGGCAATGCGACTTGTGAGCGCCGCACGGGCGAAGGGGTTGCCCCTCACAATCGACAAGATCTTTCGGCATCCAGATCTTGTGGATCTGGCAGAGGCGATGGGCCAATTGGACACGTCCGAGGCGCAGGATGAAGACGTATCGCCATTCGCGCTCATCCGTCAAGACGATCCATCAGGATTCGTTCGTCATGTTCTCGCAGCCAAGCTTGGGGCGGCCGTAGAGAGCATCCAAGATGTATACCCGGCTACCGATTATCAAGCGTGCGCCATCGCATCCCACCTCATGCCTTCTCAAGGACTCATGGGGTATTTCGCGCTCGACGGAGACGGCCTAGTCGATCTAGACCGATTGAAACAAGCTTGCTCGAATCTGGTCCAGTCCTTCGACATTCTGCGCACACTCTTCGTGCCCCACGATCGAGTGGTATACCAGGTGGTTTTAGACAATCCCACTGTGCCATTCGATACTTTCAGCACGTCCCAGGACGTGGTGACCGCCTCCTCAAGGGTATGCGAAAGGGAAGCACAGAGGCAGCTCAGGCATCAAGATGCCTTTACTAGCTTCAAATTCTTCCAACAACGCGGCAACACCAAGCACCGATTGGTTATTCGAATGTCGCATGCGCAATACGACGGGCTCTGCATGCGAAACATTTTCGACTCGTTGCGGCTGTGCTACGAAGCAATGCGACCGGCGCTGGTTTTGGCTTCACGATTCGCTAGATATGTCAGCGCGACTTTGCCTCAACGCGGCGAGGCAGCATACACGTACTGGAAACAGATGCTCGAAGGATCCCGCATGACCAATCTTCTCAGTCGGAAAACGCCAACTTGTCCCGATTATCAAGGGGAGATTTCTGTCTTGAGGAAGTCGGTCGGTCTTCCAAAGCAGCTTCCTAGCGGTATCACAACAGCCACTCTCGTCAAGTCGGCTTGGGCTCTGGTCCTCATGGAGCTTTCAGGCAAGCCCGATGTCGTGTTCACCACGACGACGTCAGGTCGCAGCGTTGCATTGGCCGGTGTCGAGAACGTCGTTGGTGCGTGCCTCAGCATCGTTCCCATCCGCGCAAAGCTGGTAGCAAAGGCAACAGGTCGCGAGTTCCTGCAGGCTATGCAACAGCAGCAGGCCGAGGGTATGCAGCATGAACTGCTCGGTTTGCGAGAGATCATGGCCAGGTGTACTGACTGGCCGAACTGGACTCACGCCGGCGCCATAATCCAGCACGACGATGGCGTGTATGATGACGAAGGAGAGGAAGCGATGTGTCGTGTCGGCGATATTGATTATCGTTTGAGCTCATGGGGGCGTCCTGCCCCCGAGTTCGGTGACGTTGCCATCCACTCGAGGGTCTCCAAGAAGAACATCGACGACGTGGAGTCAGACAGGCTGCTGCAGCTTCGCATGCAGGCTCTGGACGCTGCCATCCCCGAGTCGTTTTGTTCGCACGCCCTAGACATGCTAGCGGAGAAGATCAAACGCTTATGTCGTCTATCAGACGAGCCATTGTCCATTAGCCATCTCAATCATGGCGCTCCCGTTGCACCCATAGGTGGGATCTCGTCGTGGGAAGGGCGGAATAGTGATGACAGCGCGCTGTCCATGACTGCACCTTCCGATCGCAGCTCAAACGGAGACTCGGAGGAGGTCGAGATCGAGGAGCTCAAGCTGCTGGAACAGATCGTCGAGCGGAGCTGGCGCGAGGTGCTTCCGCTGGTAGTGGAGGAGCCAGAATGGAAGAAGAGGTCGTTCTTCGACCTGGGTGGGGATGTTGTTGCAGTCGCGCAGCTGGCGACTTTGTTGGGACGCGAGGGGTATGAGGTGTCACCGAAGGCATTGTTTGAATTTCCTTTGATGGAGCAGCAAGTGCGGTTGCTGGCAGATCGTGGTTGAGATGTTTTGTTATTGGCAGTCGCGAAAGCCAGGTATTTTCACTCGAGTCGGGTTTGGTTATGTAATCTTGTGGCATGACTCGCTTGGTCCCAATGGGCAAACCGGCCCTGATGGCAGGAAGATCGATGAAATTTGTAGATCCAGGAAAAGGAAAAATAGTATTAGAAGGCAGCATGAGTGTACTCGAGGCTGTTTGGCCCTTCAGCAGCTCCCCTTCAGATACCCGTGCCTCTTGTCTTCGACCTTCCTTTCTGTCCCCGACCCTCTCTTACAATAATTGTGGCAAGCATCCCAAGGTAAGGTTTAAGTTCTGGAAGTCGTCTTTAAATCTTCAATTCAACCGATTCGTGAATTTTGTTAGTTCAGAGAAGCTAGTTAATGGACTTATCGAGACATATACTTGATGCATCTTTTATTTTTATGAAATCTACCTTGATACCGGGAACGACCGCAAATATCAAATGAAACAGTGACTTCGCAACACAACATCAGTACCTGAAAGAGTCAAGACCTAATAATGCTCAACGCTCATTCAACGACATCAGAAGAACCCTTTGCAGATCCTCGTCCTCGAATGCTGGGTCTCTTCTCATCATCCCTTCAAACACACCACCCTGGTGCCTCTCGAGGGCTTGCGTCAACGACTCCTCGTCTTCGTCCAACACAACCTCTGGCAAGGGGGATCCCTCAAGCTCGAAAGCCATTTGAGGTTCGAACATCTGAACCGGCCTCGGGGGTGGTCGCCTCGCTTGGTGACGGCGCCGGATCCAATCGTCGACGCCTTCTGCATTCTCGGGGAAGTCGATGTTCCCATTGCTGTTGCTGATTGTGCTGCCACATCCACTGGTGTCTCCACTCCCACTCCCTGAGCCACTTCCGCTACCATTCGTGCTTACCGTGCTAACGGGCCGATCACGGGAGTCTGTGAAGCGGGTCCTTATGGTACGCTTGCGACGAAGAGATTCCCGTTTCTGTGCCATCGACGTACGGTCGGACTCGGATTGCGTTGGAGATGAAGCTAGTAGGATCCGTGAATTAGAAATATGCCCAGCATGTAAACACCTAAAGGAGCTTGCTTACGTGCGCGCTTGATGGGCTCACCATCAGCCAGACTCCGAGGAAACCCGCTAATGGGAAACCCACTGTATGGGTGAGGTTTCTTCTTGTCGTTGGTTAGATGGAGATTGATGGCTATTAACCCTGTTTGTTTCGATACCGGAATGACGATGGAGCCAACGTTGAAGCTGCCTTTCTCGATCATGGCGTTGATGATGTCTCGAGTCAAATTGATGTACTGGGCACGCTCTCCTTGTTTGGCTTCTTGAACCTTGAAGAAAGGCGCGAAAGATGGCAGCTGGTGTCGCTGCATATAGGTGCCCAAACTGCGAAGGTTGTCATGTCCGTTCGTAAATCGGCAGCGGATTGTTCCTGCGAGTTCCGGTCATGAGCTGATACATGATCCTTCCCCAGTATATACTTGACCGGATTCAACTTACCTGTCACCTGAAAATGATCGTCAACCTCTCGCGCTTGACCATGTCGTTCAAAGTAGAAACAGCTTGCGACGAGTCGATACCCTATTCTGCCAATCTGCTCCCGCATGGCCGGCATCTGTAAACGCGAGTTGATGTCCTCATACAGCTTATCAATTTGACTTTTATCATCCATTTTCGGTGCCCGGAATTTAACCCTGGGGTTGACGCGCGTGTAGCGCTGCGCCTGAATATGCGATGAACTTCCGACTACGTCGTTACGGAAGCTTCGCCAGATTGCTTCCGAGTCCAGTAGGTTATCCACCCGTCTGAATAGTAGGTTGACCCAAGAGTTGACTTCGGGGAAAGCCCACAAAGCGGGATGGCGCTGTTGAACCTGTCTGCCGTCCGGTGGCGGTTTCCTCAATACGTTCCTGGTGTGATAACGCCGACGGTCCGATCGAGTGTTTTCCACGAACCCTTCAGTGTCAGCACCGTTGTGACCCGTCCCAATGGACAGCAGAATGTCGGGATGGCGATCTTCAGCATCCGGCCAGATCAATTTGCTCTCATAGTTGGCTATACGAACGGGATTATTGTGGAAGACTGCACCGTCAATGAAGCCTTCCTTCGTCCTTGAATTCACAAAAGGGCGGAAGAAGGTCGGGGCTGCCGAGGTCGCTCGTGCTCTGTTTCACATTAGACATTCATGCTGTCACTCTTGAGACTACATTACGAGAGACTCACGCTTCCCAGAGCTTGAGCTCGTTTTCCGGATCGTCGGGGCGCTCAAGGCGGTAGCTCACTGATATTTATCAGTTGAATCGATCCTCGGGGAAGTACCTGGGAATTTCGAAGCTCACCTTGCTCGTCCTCTGTGCGGTTGTAGTTCGTGAAAATGACAGCTTGCTCGCCAGTCTCACAAGATGCGGTAACAGCGACTTTTCGACGATAGCTAGCTGGACTCTCGTGAATGCCTCCGAAGATAGGCTCCTCTTTGAACTGTTCGATCAATACTTCCTCCAAGGGACGGGTGCGGTATTTCCTCTTGCCGATCTTCACCCCGCCATAGAATTTAGGCGTAAATGCTTGAATAACAAGCTTTCTGAAGAGCGCAATGCAGTTCTTGACTGGTAAGCCTTTGATTCCGAGCGCAAGAGCAAGGATCCCGCCCGTGCTGTCAAGATCAGATATCGGGTGCATGACTTCACGACCGAGTTCCAACATACCTTGTTCCAACAATGAGATCGAAGAAATCCTGAATCGGAATCCTATGGTCGAACTCACGTTCTAGACTCTGGAGTACCTGGAGGATCACGATTCCTCTAATACCTCCCCTAATATAGTTAAGCATATGAATATGTCGGGGAATACCGACTACTCACCCATCCAAGGACAGTACGCGGACGCCGGCTAGCGGAGGTTTGAAATAGATTTTCCAAGGCGGTTCGAATGGCGTATCAGCGTCGTGAAGCGGACAACAGGCCACTTCGTACATTCCAGGCGTATCTTCCTGACACTCTCCGTACCCTTTGACGCAGGGGGTGCATAGTACGTGTCCACAGGGCAGAGGATGTTCGGCTAGTTCTCTCAAGCAGCAGAAGCAAGCCGAATGGCTTGTGAACGACTGTGCCCCACTGAGTCGGGCATAGAAGCTATTCACATTTCCATGATGGAGATTAGTCGTTGCTGCAAGTTCACTCGTCGCCGGTGTGAACGCGATCTCCTGCTGAACCTTACGTTGGAAGTCGGAGAGATGTTGTTGCAGGAGTCGATACCATTCATCTGCAAAGTTCTCCCAGGTGAAGTCAGAGATGTAATCCCCAGCTCCAATGGTTTGGCCTTTTTTGTTCTGGTGTCCTTTTGCATGACGATCCTTGACGTTAACACACCGACCGCGTTTGTTTGAGAAGGTGCAAGGCCAGAAGATGGCGCAGAAGTCGTCCAGAGCAGTATCGCAGAACTCGATATACGCCTTCTCCAATATCGTTTCTGCAGGGCCTATCACATTCGTTAGCATTTCCGTCTAAGATGAGGTATCTATTATGATGTGACATAGGACAGAAGGCCTACCTTTAAGGCCCTGGCGAGCGCAGTCGAGCAGGATGCACGATGCAACCATAGAACTCAACTCTCGGAACATCTTGCGAGGGTCGCTGAACCGGTCACTGTTCTTAATTGCCACCGCTAATTTTAAAATGTTCCCCCCAAAATCCGAAGGGATTGGGTTTATCTTGAAAGCGACGTCCATGAAGTTGAAAGGTGTATCCAGGTCCTGCGAGAAGTGATCGAAGGCACATTGTAGATAAATGTTAAGCTCCTCCGCATTTGACAGCATTCGAGAGCGTCGTTTAGCCCGGAAAGACTCGGAGGATTTTCCTCTCAATACCGCATGCAGCTTTTGGATTTGCTCATCAATCTTCATGTACCGCCCTTTGATAGGAATCCGCACTACCGTGATGGATGAATAGTAGCACTCAAGTAGATCATTCATGGAGTCGATGCGTTTTCCACGACCCTTCCAGTACTCAGCGAGCGCTCGGTATTTCGAGTCTCTATATATAGCGCCAGCCACACTAGACATCAACGTCTTCGTAGCATTCTCGGGGTCCCACTCTTGTTGGTCCACCTCCATATCAGTTGCGTTCAAAGCAATAACAGCATGAGGAAGCGTAGGCTGATTGAGCGATTTTTCCATGGATGCGGAGGCCCAGTCCACAAGCTTTGAGAGGACAGAGGATTCGAAGATCCTGTGGAATTTAGCAAACGCCCACATATAGAATCAAAGACAACATACTTGGGGTTCCGCAGCACGAAGACAATAACGTCGGAGAATGTATACAACAAACGAGGGTAGAGCTCGGTCACAGCATACTGTCGCTTGGACTTCTCCGGTGAGTCTGCCCATTTGATATTCCGAGGGGTGCCGCGAGCCACCTTGACGAGTTTGTGGCGCTTCCCATGGGTCTGATACGTTTGGCGCCGCTCTCTCCTTTCCGGCGCATATGCGGAATTGAGATACTGTGCACTCATTGGCATATTCTCACCACCTTCGAGGCCTTCGCAGTCAGCGTATAGCAGCGGATGTTCGCCGAAATATGTTTCGGGATCGCTATAAAGGTGAACGTCGCCAGAAGTCGGGACATTTTCAGTGCGCAACGATCCCACTACCGGCGATGGGAAAGTGCCAGACATGTGAGGGCGGTTTCTCCGCTCCTTCTGATCGATGAGCATCTTCACGAGGGTGCTTTTGCCCGCTCCAGTTTGGCCTATAAACGATACGAGTTGCGGGTACCGAAGTTTGTAGGCGCCGGTATTGCTATCCGCCATGATAGTGGCATATCGACCATAGTCCTGAAAAATAGGCTGGTTATAGTCGTCTCTGGCAATCCCAAACCACGTGGTGTCTTCGTCTTCTACGTGCAATTGTTGTTGTTCGTCGACGTCCGTTGGAGGGGTTAGGATGTTCTTGAGCCGTTTTACGATGTTCGGGTCTCCCCTCTCGTGCGGTAGCCCGTCTGGTCCGAACCGGCCGGGTTTGTGTGGGCCTTGTCTCCCCCAGCAAACGTCACAGAAATTCATGTCGCAATAGGAACAATTCCATATGCGCTCCTTGTGCTCCTCACAGCAGTCGCACAGCTTGGCAGGAGTCTCCGGTTGGGGAACGGATTCCGTCGAGTCCGCGGGAAGGTTTGGTTTCTGTGAAGATTCTGGAGGGGTCATAGTCACTCGCGCGCTCGCGAGGGACGCCTTTCCAGACGTCGCCCTCGACACAGGTATCGTGGACGAGGGTGGGCCCATGCTTGATAAATAGGGAGAAGTCGCTCTGTCAGGAGGCTTCCAATGTGCCGAACTAGACATTTGGAAAGGCTTAATTAGACAGTGCTCGATGGTAAGAAGTGATTTGAAAGCGGACGGGAGCTCCAGTGAGAGGGGTAAGGAAATAGGCGGGGATAGGAAGGCTATGCTTTGGCTATGGCTCCATCAGAATAAGGCAAACTCCGCAAGCAAGATACCAGGAGGCCGGCCGCATATTCATGGCGTGGTCACCGCAGGATCGAAACGACCCATTGGATGCCAAATGCCACGAGCGACTACGCTCCGGCCAAATCTGCAGCCATGTTGAGGCGGGCGGTTCTTCCGGTCAACCGGCACCAAGGAAGCGAATTAGAAATGAACTGGGAGCGGGCTGAGAAAAGAAATCATGATCGGGCTGAACACTGCATATATACCGCGTAACACGACAGCAAGCCTGAGTTTGATGAAGGACCCCGATTTCTCAGGGCAAAGGCGAAGGGTGGAATAAGACTCCTACACGGAAGAGAGGTAGCAAAATAGCATCTTGGGTGTACTCATGGTTGTTTGCATGCCCATATAGAGCCTCGCGCATACTCGGAGCCTCAGTCTGATGCATCGTGTGAAGACAGCAACGGGTGGGCTTCGAAGAGGCTAGGAAGAAACGGCTGACAGCGTGCTTGAATTCGATGATACAATGAAGGGTTAATCAAGGTTTCTAGACATGACAATGGTAGCAAGGCTGTGGGTGGGCTGCGATTGCGCTTGGAAGACGTGTGGACGCGGCGCGTCGGGCCAGGAGTTGTGACGCGCTAATAGCACGCTAGTCAATATCCGGCACTTTACAAAAGCTCTTGTGTCAGGAGAATTACGGAATTCCGCATAGTCAATTAGGCGGGATGGTAACAGTTCGCACGACGAGGTAGAATGGCAGGACATGCTCTCCATCTGGTGAGTGATGAGGCTCTGAGTGATGATGCCCCACGCTAGGCGCTCGGGCCACCCAAGGAACAAGGCGAGGAGCCGCCCGAAGGCCTCAAGCTTCAAGACCTTCCACACCTCACGCCAGCATCAACATTCTCTGCGGTCCTAACCGGGTACAACAAGGCTCAACACGGAAAATAAGGGTGTTCAATTTCGGCTTCTTGGCATATGCTGCACGGTCACATCGTCGGCGATCGTAGCTACCTTGGATGGCACCTGAGATTCTCGCCGTTCCTCCTGCATGCGTTTGACTAGCATCGTAGACGCCTTACGATGATACCAATCTCCTTCTCTTTTTTTTCGAAGGAAACACGTGATTGACTTCTTGTTCTTCTCCTGCATTTGCATCCACACTAGACTCCACGTCTAGGCCAAGCCCTTGATCAGACCGCCCGTGGTTCGAGCTCACGTTCAATTAGGGTATGATTTGTTTGTGAGAGGTCTTCACAGGTACATAATGGGAGACAAGGCTTTTCGGTGAAGCATTCCAGTACCGGCTGAGGATAGACCCCACTCTATATGCCTACACGCTTGCGGGCTCCCCGAAGGTCGATCTTCGGTAAGCTGACCCCTGATGAAACGATCAGCAACACCACAATCGCTCTGGGACATACATCCTCCACAGACACATTCATGGCGTTGCGGAAGGCAGCCTTTCTAACTTGAACCTCGAATTTGTCAACATGCTCTCAGATGCCGCGCAGTTCATTTTGCTCGGCGGTTCTGTCGCTGGTGTGTTCTGCCTCTCCGTAGCATCTCTCGCTATTCGTCGATCACCACCGCGAAAGAGCGAACGCCTATGGAAACGAGGCTTCTATGAAGATGAAGACGGTCGCGCTTCTCCAACTACCATTGCCAAATTTTCGAATCGACCCGGGAAGCTCTTGGCGCCGCTGTTTACTGTTGGTGGTCTCGTATACTCAGTAACTAGTTTCTATCGCACGGCAAGCGCCATTCCAGACGACGAAGGGCTTCTTTCTGGTGGAAGTCTTCGTGCTGCAGCATGGGTATGAATGCTAAGGATCACCTGGACGATTATAATACTAATTCATTATGTAGCTGTTTCTTCTCGCGCAGTCCATCTGCCTGTACAGCGAACGGACTCCGACAAAGACCTATGATCTGGGCCTCCTCGCTTTTGGATCTTCGGCTCTTCTCATCTTCAACATTGGTTGTGAGACATATGGAACGCTACAGTACATGCAGGAAACGACAGGTTCTGCCAACATACGCATCGGTTGGCTTTATATTGGTGTCGAGGCTGGTTGCGCCTTTGCGGTCGCTATCGCATGCGTAACTATACCTCGTAGACCACAGATCACGCACCAAGGATCTATGGTAGACGGCGAGCGTGGCATCTCGGCCTTTCAAAGGTACGTCTGAGCCTGCGTCCGTCGGTTCTTTTAGGCTGCAGCCCTCTATTGCCAGCAAAGGACACCATGCCTTAGTAGCAAGCGTTCACACCCTCCCCACCTTGTCTTGTGCTTATAGATGATTTCATTCCAAAAATGAAGGCTTGCCTTGAAGAGTATCCTAACCTTCCCTAGATACACGTATTCATGGGCTTCTAGTATTCTTGACAAAGGACGATCCGTAATTCAGCTGGATTTCGTGGACCTTCCCACAGTCGGGCGTCCGCTCCGAGCAAAAGATCTACTACATACAGTAACAAACCTACGAGCGGCATACTCCAGCAACCTATGGCGACTGCTTTATCGGTCGCATACGAAACAATTTCACTGGATCTGGATGCTTTCGGCACTTCAGTCAGTGGGGAATTATGGACCACTATTCTTCTTGTTCAAACTCCTGACCACTCTGGACTTGGTGCAAGCTTCGGGTGCTCCTTCGCTAGACCTGTGGATGTGGGTTGTTGCCTTGGGTGCCTTTCGGACGGTGTCGTACATCCTCGACGCCCGGATAATCTGGTACTCTGGCGTAGCGCTCGAGGTTCCAATTCGTGCACAACTCTCAGCTTTGATTTACCAAAAATCACTCTTGATCAAGCATACTCACATGAGTGGAAAAAAAGAGGACTCGGGCGACAACAGTCCGGACGATGCGAACACCAAGGAGCCCGCGGACGAATCACCAAAAGACGGCAACAATGAACCTACATCGACACAAAGTATCGTCAACTTGCTCGGTGTTGATGCAAATCGCGTCGCTGAGTTTGCTGCCAAGCAGTACATGTTCTTATACATTCTTGTAACGTTTTCCATTGGAATGGCCTTCTTGATCCCACTCATTGGCTGGATCAGCACCTTGACTGGCTTACTGGGTCCCCTTTTATTGGCGCCGTTGAATATGCTGGCATCGAAGAAGTACAACGAGGCACAGAAAAGCCTCATGCGCAATCGCGACAGGAAAGTAGTGGCCGTCAATGAGGCTCTACAGGGCATTCGCCAAATCAAGTTCTCCGCTGCGGAGGCTAGGTGGGAGCGCAGGATAATGAACGTCCGCAAAGATGAATTGCAAAGCCAGCGTCAGGTTTTCATTTGGTTGGTCGGGCTCAGGTTGTTTTGGGTTTCGTCTCCAATCCTTCTTTCCGTAATCTCTCTTGCCACGTACGCCCTCCAAGAGCCTCTCACGGCACCAATCGCCTTCACCGCTATATCCATATTCACCAGTCTGGAATTCGCACTCTCCCTGATCCCTTTCGCAGTCATGCAACTCATCGATTTCCTCGTCAGCTGTCGTCGGATCGAGGGTTTGCTAGAATCTGAGGAAAAAGGACAACCCACGGCCTACAGCGACACCGTCGCCTTGGAGGGTGCTACAATCGCCTGGCCGGAGACAGGCAGTTCAGGTTCATCTAAGCGATATGTTCTCCGGTATTTGAATGCTACTTTCCCCGTGGGGGAACTCAGGTAAGTAGATACTTACAAGCCCGTCGTCCCTCCTGCTAATGCCATGCAGCATCATCATCGGCAAGACGGGTGTAGGCAAGAGCCTGCTCCTAAATTCGATCATCGGAGAAGCAGATATCCTTCAAGGCACTATCCGTTCACCCGTCCGTTATGAGGACCTGTCGTATTTGGGTGTCGAGCACTCCGAGAAGGTATTCAGTAAGCCCAAAATAGCCTACGTGGGCCAGGAGCCTTGGCTGGAGAATGCTTCAATCAAAGCCAACATTCTCTTCGGGCAACCATTCGACGCACGGCGATATGCCGAAACCATCAAAGCAACCGCACTGGATGTCGATTTGGAAGGCATGCCACGCTACGACGAGACCCCGGTGGGACCCCTAGGTGTATCATTAAGCGGTGGTCAGAGGGTGCGTCTCACCCTTGCAAGGGCTCTTTATACTGATGCATCAACCCTGGTCATCGATGATATCTTCAGCGCCCTTGACGCTCACGTTGGTCGACACGTATTCCAGCATGCACTCTTTGGCCCTCTAGGTGCAGGGAGGACAAAGATCATCGCGACTCATCATGTCTCTCTATGCTTGCCCAAAGCAAAATTCGCAGTCGTCGTGGACAAGAATACCAGAACCATCAGTACCTTTTCCGGCGCAGAGCTCAAAGGCCTCGAACGCATCCATGGAACCTCTACTGCACTTGAAGTCACTCAGGGTGCACTTTCGAATGAAAGCGCACCTAACGGCACGCAGTCACAGCGGCTACCACCAATCGACGATAATGAGTTCAGAGAACAAGGCAGCGTGCGTTGGTATTTCTACAAGAAATACATGTCCTCAACTGGCGCTTGGTGGCTCTGGGCCTGTGCGTTTGCTGTGGTTATCGCCTCGCAATTCGCTCTATTAGGACGTGGATGGTGGGTCAAGGTGTGGACAGAGCCGACGGATGGCAAGTCTTCGGCGCTGAAAGACGTCTTGCCAATCCATGGCCTGACTTACTACCTCACTATATACCTCATTATCTCGACAGCGGCCGCATTCCTCGAGGCAATCAAATGCGGCTTCATCTACGTATCTGCCCTGAGGACCTCGAAAAAACTTTTCGAGCAGCTTGCGAGTTCAGTCCTCCGAGCGAAGCTCTACTGGCTCGATACAACTCCACTCGGACGAATTCTCAATCGCTTCACCGCCGACTTCGCCGTCATTGACCTCCGCATTCCAGGCGACACTCATATGCTGCTCTCTGCCTTTATGTCACTGGGCGTCATCACCATTGGCGGGCTAGCGACATCCACTTACATCCTGATTCCTGAGATTGCTCTGATGGCTGCATCTGTCATCTATGCGATCCGGTATTTGGGCGCTGCCCGCGAGGTCAAGCGGTTGGAGTCAGTAGCGAAGTCGCCTATTCTCGAGCTGCATGCTTCATCTCTTCGAGGTCTACCGACTGTGCGCGCTTTTGGAAAGTCTAGAGAGTATATGCTGCGCATGCTTTCCAACCTCGACACGCAAAGCAAAGCTAATTGGAGCTACTGGCTCGTCACCCAGTGGATGGACTTCCGCATGGGTCTTCTTGGGAGTGCTTTCACACTCTTCGTCGGCATGACAATCGCTGGTGAGAACATCGAGGCCTCACTCGCTGGTTTCGCACTGAACTTCACTCTTGGTTTCACTCACAGCACCGAAGACGCTATCAACCGGTGGTCCAGCCTCCAGCTCAACATGAATGCTACCGAGCGCGTGGTGGAATATGGTTCGATCCAGACCGAACAAAGCCCGGACACTCGCGCCCCCTCCGAATGGCCGTACTCAGGTGGTATTAAGCTCCAAGCACTGCATGCTGGCTACGCTCGACATCTCCCTGATGTCTTGAAAGGCGTGGACCTCGAGATTGCGCCTCGTTCTAGGGTTGGCGTGGTGGGCAGGACGGGAGCAGGCAAGTCGTCGCTTGCTTTGGCCCTATTCAGGTGCCTTGACATGAGAAGCGGCAGGATCTTTATTGATGGATTGGATACCTCTACGATTTCTTTGGCGGATCTACGGAGGTGCCTCTCCATCATCCCACAGGACCCAATCCTGTTCGCAGGCACCTTGCGCAGCAACCTTGACCCCTTCAAAGCGCACGACGACAGCATTTTGCAAAACGCGCTCAAGCTCCTTGGCTTAACTGAGGAAAGCGACATGCGTAGCAACTCCGGGTACAGCCACGAGGTTCCGTCTGCCACAAACATATTTGACGACCTCAATGGGGTTGTTGCAGAAGGTGGCCTCAACCTTTCGCAAGGTCAGCGTCAACTACTCTGTCTTGCTCGAGCCCTCCTCTCGAAAACGAAGATCATGATCATGGACGAGGCGACAAGCTCTGTGGATATGCAATCGGACCAGATCCTCCAGAGAAGCCTTAGGAAGAGTTTCCACGACACCACCCTTCTTGTCATCGCGCATCGTCTCAGTACAGTCGCGGACTTTGACAAAATTGCAGTTATGTCAGATGGGAAAGTCGTGGAATTTGGGTCGCCAAAGGAGCTTTTTGAGGCGCGAGGAGAGTTCTATGAACTTGTTCAGCAAAGTGGCGAGCGCGCGAAGCTCGAGGAGACGATCTATGGTCACATGTAATGTGGTGGTTGTACATGAGATAGTCAATATCAAATCGCGCCCAATTCTCGCCTCACCACTCTCAGAGAAAGCCTTCTTTGTGGGCGCTACCGCCGTGATTTAGATCGGGATCGTGGCTTCACAATATCGGTCCTCACTCATTCTCAGCGCGCCGGCTACACTCCCGAACGGGCATTTCAAGGCGCTAGGCCCTCCGAGGTCGACACGTGACATGTAATCTGCTTACCTTGCTTACAGGTGGACCCAGTAGTCAGGCAGTTGGGCGAAGTGTCGTGGCAATCCCAGCCGATGTCACTATTCCCGCTCTGATTTGGAAACATTCTAATTTGGAAACATTCTGATTTGGAAACACTCAGATTTGGAACAATCAGGCACCAGAGAACGGCACCATGCACTCAGAGAAGAGGAAAGGCTACCTTCCCGTAGCCTTGAATGACGATTCAGGCACAGAGAGCTATCACGGCAATTCGTCTAGTGGACGTGACAGCGAAGACATCCCGAGTACACCAGCCGTGAGGAGGTCCCGAGGATGGATAATTCTCCTAGCTGCTTCAGTCCTGCTCAATTTGGTTCTGTGCGGAGGCCTTGCTTGGCTCTTCGTGACGGAGTCGGCAAAATGGGATTCACCGCTCCCACCATGGCCGAAGGATGTGTACTGTAGGTCCTCTCCCTGGAACGCAACCGCAATTTCCTCGTCTGACGCACCATCAGCACCCTTGTACGAAGCCGTTGAGTACGAAATCGTGACCTTTGACAACGGGGGAAGCAGCAACAAGTCCGTATATCACGGCCCACCGGATGACGCCAGCGATGATGCATGGCGTCAACTATGGGATCGTGAGCCATTCTCTCTCCAGACAAGGCAAAATTCCTAATAGAGCCCAGCGACGTTATTCATCGAAATCCCCGCACCCGCACAGGGTCTGATGGATGGCAAATCCGTGCCCGTTCCCTCCACCAACGGCGCTACACACGTCATGGGCGCCGATGTTTTCCACCAGCTTCACTGCTTGGACTCTCTCCGTAAGCGACTCCGTCCAGAGCGTTATCCAGATCCCGACTGGCCGATGCGAGGCCAGGATCTGGGGCATCCGGATCACTGCATTGAGTCGCTGAGGCAGTATTTGATGTGTAATGCGGATGTCGCCGCAGTGAGTTGGAAGTGGGATGAGGATCAGGGCAAGATGGTTACGGGGACGACGGAGCACGTGTGTCGAAACTTCGACAAGATATGGGCATGGGCGGCGAGCCACGAGAGGATGCATGATGCGGATGTTCGGGAGGGCAGTTAGGTAGACCTCCCGTATGCAAAGAGTGGCTCCACAAGTTTTAAGGGTATTTCACCTGCCATTCCCAGATGGTACCGTCTCCTTTAGAGACTCATGCAAGCAACGGACTAGTATAGGATGAGGAGGTGAGGGGATAGGTACTTGACGCTTGTCGCAGCTTCCACGAAGAGTGACGGAGGGCTATAGACTGGAAGAGTAGAAACAGAACCTGATCACGCTTCCAAGTTTACTTCGACTGTTGGGGATGTCAATGCTTATGTATCAAGCTACTGTACATGGAAGCTAGACAAAGCTGTCCCTCCTCGTACCCTCATCCAGTACAATCTCAACGACCCCTTCCCTATCTTTTGTATCTCTCGAATACCAGAACTTCACCACCCTCAACCCAGCTGACTCAACCAAAGCCTTCCATTGGCTCTCTGAGCGATTCATACCCGCAAGTACAGACATCATCGTGATATCTGCGGCAGCGTAGAATGCTGGACAATCCACATCTGGTAGGATTGTCTCATTGAGCAGTATCCTGGAGTACCCGGGTGTCATCGCCGCCGCAGTGTTCTTCAAAATGATGCGACATTCGTCATCGGGGAAGTCGTGCAGAAGAAAGTGTGTGTAATACGCTTTAGCACCGGTAAGGGGCTGTGGTTCGAAGAGGTTGTGGGCCATAGGTATCACGCCAGGATGGAGATCGGTTAAGGCGCCGATGGTACGTGGAAGATCTTGTAGCACCAGGAAGCCCGCAGTCTGAGGGAACTTATTCGCGAAAGCTGTGATGTCTCGACCCGTGCCACCGCCCATGTCTACGATCACAAGAGCTTGTGTCTTCTTCTGCGGTTGAAAGTCACGCAGGAGTTCCCTCTTCACCGGAAACCACTCAAGCCATGACTTCCTTGCGGTACGGTTACCAGCCTGGAACGTATTGAAGTTCTTCAGCTTCCTGGGGTCATTGTGTATGTACTCGAAGAATGGTAGATCAGTCCCTAGGGCGTATTGAAGAGGCCCATTCTTCCCATCCTTGGGCATCCGATATCCGGTCTGCTTGAGGTACTCTGGTAGCCGCAAGCTCACCACCGCAGCATGCTCCGAACTATGTACAAAGCATGCTTCAATGGTGGGTTTTGTAATTGACTCTGTGAGCCGTGTAGGGACGTAGCAAGCCGGCGAAAGCTCTTTGGCATAGCCGATGGAGGTGATGACTCGCATGATGCGAACGATAAGTTGGGTGTCTGCTCCCGTTGAAGCTGCTAGTTCGGACGCAGAGATACCATGGTCAGAGCGGGCGAGGATCTTGTGAAAGAGGGAGAGGTCGATTGCGAGGCGGATGCAGGCATTGTAGGAATGTGTCTAGGCGTATGTGAGCGATCTGTATGAATGAAGAGGGCTGGTGAGCAAATGCACACTTCAAAGGCTTGCCTGAAAGCTATTTCATCGGGAGTTTGCAGTCTTGAGACTGCGCCGGAGAGTATTCTGAGGACCGTACGTCGAAAATACTCGACTAACATGGACAACTGATTGCGGAGGCTCAACATCATGCTCGGAGTGAATTGAGGAAAAGCAAAGACACTTGCGAGGTACGCTGAATTTCCATTCCACTCCGTCCAAGATCCCTGGGGACCACTACCGAAAGTGGTGGTTCTGTCCTATGAGGCGCAACTGAAAAGCACTAGGAGACCGGGATAAGCTTACCGCACAACATGTGACTCGACAACTTTACCCTCACACATAGTGAAAGGTATGTATGCAATTTATAGCACGCATTATTGCGTCTCACACAATCCCATACTGATTGTAGTTCTGGTTGCAAGTTCGTTGCACAAGCATCTTTAGTCCCATCCTTCAACATGTCACGAACCCCTGGCACCTCATCACCACTTTTCCGACCCGAAAAGAATGACGAGGATTTGTTTCCAACATACCGACCTCCGACTACAGGTTTTGTCTCCTACCTCCCATCGTCATGGGTACCATACGCGCAACTCATGCGCTTGGACCGACCGGCGGGCTTTTACGCCTTTTATGTATGTCTCCCGCCTTTCCATGTGAGGCAGTGTTGAATCCTGACTTCGGAAAGTTCCCTTACTTGGTTGGACTCGCATTCGCAGCCGCCAGCGCCCCTACGCCACCGGAACCCCTCATGCTGCTCAAGTACTGTGGCCTATTCTTCATTTGGTGCATAATACTTCGGGGCGCTTCTTGTACTTGGAACGACAACCTGGACCAAGACTTCGATCGCGCAGTCGCGCGCTGCCGGAACAGGCCAATCGCGAGAGGGGCCGTCTCGACCACACAAGGACACGTATTCACCGTCGCACAGCTCTTCCTCGGTGCCGGCTTTCTGGTTGCTACTCGTTTCCCAACGTCGACGTATCTTGATGCGGCTTTCATTGCCGTACTTTTCTTCATCTACCCTTTCGGCAAGCGTTTTACCAATTACCCTCAGCTCATTCTCGGCTTCCCATTTGCCGCTGCCGTCTTTATGACGGCCCACACCTTGGGCGTCGACCCGATGTCGCGCAAGATGCTCCTGCCGACATCCCTATTCTGCCTGTCCAACGTCTGCTGGACCATGATCTACGACACCATCTACGCGCATCAAGATCTCAAGGACGACTTGAAGGCCGGTGTCATGTCCATGGCTGTCAGGTTCAAAGACTCGACAAAGCAGATGACAAGCGTCTTAGCGTTAGTGCAGTTTGGTCTGCTCTTCGCGGCAGGCTTCCTGCTCAGAATGGGCGTGGCCTACTACCTCATCACCTGTGTGGGCACGACGATGTGTGTGGCTGCGATGATTTACTTGGTAAATCTGGAGGTCCCCGAGTCTTGTGCCTGGTGGTTCAAGGCGGATTTCTGGTTTGTGGGGAGCACGATGTTCTTTGGATTGATGGGTGAGTATGCAGCCAGGTTCCTCTCGTGAGTGACGGCGCGCAGGGGGGGTCCCGCATCAGGTGTTGTCGGTCACTCTACAGTGTCGGAATGAGTGGTCGAACATACTGTGGTCGTATACGCTGAGAAGTAGACTTGTACTGTGACCGGCTGTCCCAAGAGATGCTGGCGTTGAGTACGCTCTCGGCTCTTCATCTTTCCCGGGCTTGCCGGTCGCTGACAGGACGATATTTCGAGAACGCAACGTGGATGGCGTGGGCTTGGACAGAAGCGATGCAATTAGCAGTGTACCGCTGCTATGGGATCAGGGCATATAGCATTATGTTAGATGATTTGCACAATAAAGGCGTCAGGCGTTCAGATTGCTCTTCATCCTCACCGTTGTGAAAGTTTTCGGCGCTGTCCCATAATTCCCGTAGGCACATGGGCACCACCAAGAGGATCCCCTTCTCGTTACTTGGTCATCATCGGCTCTGAGCATTTGTAGAATGCGACGGACACATAGTGAAGTTGACGACCGTAGTTGGGTCTGATATCCTGTTTTGGAAATGTGACGTCATCGACTCGGCCTCGGCGGCTCGCGCGACCGGTGGACTATTCGTGAGAAGGATCGAAATTTGGCTACTATTCTTCGAAATAATTCAACTGCTCATCGTGTGTTACGGAAATTTTGAATTATGTCTATCAACAAGTCCACGCGCCACTGCAACCCGTACATCATCGCTACCTTCAGTACGCTCCTAAAGCTCGCCCTCGCCCTTGAGTAGTTCCATCTCCGACTAGCCCGCCTATTCTTCGTGGTTATGCGCTGTGGCATTGAAGTCTGTAACCTCTCTCGCCTTGGCCCAGTCCGAGATGGCGTCAAAGTCGCGGCAAGTGTGCGTTGCGATCAGTTTTGGATATACGCCGCGGCCGAAGAAGTTGTGAGCGAATACCACCGGAGTCACGTCCGAGTTGCACATGATGGTTTGCAAGAGCTGGTCTATGCAATGATCTGTCGGAAGAATTAGATTCGAACGAGGCATCTTGGAGTGTTGCTTGGGCGGCACTTACCACTGTGCTGAGCTTGCAGCGTCCAATGATTCACGGTGCCATTGTCGTGATACTCCCACAGCTCTGGATATTCGTCGGGATACATTGTCTTGCGTATCATATTCAGGCAGTGGATATTATGGAAGACTTCGAGCTGTATCATGTACTCGGATGGGTTGTTCGGATTGGGCAGCGTCTCGTTCATTAACTTCGATGCTTCGGCTTTCGAAATTGCGGATGTACCGACTGTTGTTTGGGTCAGCCATCGATATATTTTCTTCGATCGTTAGCTTACACTGGTACAGTGCCTCCCACCTTGCGTCCTTCTCTTCCTTTGATGCTCGAGTGTACGGCGAAGGCTCAAAGAACCAGCCATCGAACGTCACGGTCCTGTACTTGATGATGTCGTTGGCAGGCGCTGGAAGCAGTCAGGATTGATGCATCACTGATGCAATCAGAGTCGAGGGAACGTACAATAAAGGCTCAGTGACGGGTTTTGATGGCTGCCACCCTGCTTGAGATACATTATTAACATCGTCGCCAACAACAGCATGATGATCGAGTACAAAGAGACCACATGCAACGAGATGGGCCGCTTTTGCCGCGCTCGCAGTAGATCTCGATAAAGAAGTGCCTGCGTTGGGTCATCCCCATCGTAGCTGCTCGAGCTTTGGGAAACTTCTTTCTCGTGGTCTGCCATATCGATATTGCGAGAAGATACAACACGAAGGTGCGAATACGTTTCTTTCGATCCTATAGATGTTCCTACACTGATTCTGGTGGGGTGGAGCAACAACCCCCACTGTCTGGGCCCGGGCTGGCACCAGTAAGCTGAGCGCCGCTGACGATTCGGTAAAACGACAAGGGGCTTCAACGCCACTGATCTATCAGGCCATCTCTAGTACTTCCTCGTACGATTGGTATTCTAGCCATCTTCAACTCGAATTAGGTTTCTGCACGGAACTGTCCCATCGACCGAACGACCGCCCCGAAAGCAGACAACATGAAGGCCTCTCCTCTCGTATGCGCCTTTCTTGCGGCGGCCCTCACTAGTGCCTTGCCCACCGACTACAGTACGTATTCACCCGGTATCATCAAATAAGAATTGTGATTAACATGACTACAGAGCTGAAGGAGATCCGCGATGTCGACGAGATCTCCGCCGCCGACTGGGGCCAGAAGCGTAACGTAGACGCCATCTCTGCTGCCGATTGGGGCCAAAAGAAGGTAAAGCGAAATCACGTCGACGCTACCTCGATCAATATCAATGACTGGAACCAGAACAAGCGAAACGTCGATGCCATCTCTGCCGCCGACTGGGGCCAGAAGAAGCGCAATGTTGACGCCATCTCCGCCGCTGATTGGGGTCAGAAGCGCAACGTTGACGCTATCTCAGCTGCCGATTGGGGCCAGAAGAAGCGTGACGTCGATGCTGTCTCTGCCGCTGATTGGGGACAAAAGCGAAATGTGGACGCCATCTCCGCCGCTGATTGGGGACAGAAGAGGAACGTGGATGCCATCTCTGCTGCCGACTGGGGCCAGAAGAAGCGTGCTGTTGACGACATCTCTGCCGCCGATTGGGGCCAGAAACGCGCTGTCGATGAGATTTCCGCTGCTGACTGGGGTCAAAAGCGAGCTGTCGACGAGATCTCCGCCGCCGATTGGGGCCAAAAGCGAGACGTTGATGCCGTCTCTGCGGCGGACTGGGGACAGAAGCGCGACGTTGATGCCGTTTCAGCCGCCGACTGGGGCCAGAAGCGCGCGGTTGACGAAATCTCTGCTGCTGACTGGGGCCAGAAGGCCTAGATGTCAGTGGTATGAGGCTGTCGCTCTCTTGTCAATCTAGCTACGAACCAGAGCGACATGCCCCAAATCACCACACCTCATACCACCAGACGCAATCGTGATCGGGAGGGAGGGAAAGGGATGCGCTGGTGTTTCTCGATGTACATGCTCTGCATGATTTCGCTCTTTTGGTGTGACGGAAGGTTCTGAGGGTTGGCTCTGTAACTAGATTGACCTATCATTGCCGGAATTCCTGGTCTACGAATACAACAATGTCACTCCTTTCATCATGAAATGTCGATTTTCGTGCTGTGTATCTATCTCCTAGACCTTTCTTCGCCGTTGAATGTGTAGATTTAGGTTGGAGTTTCCAAACAAAGTATAGCTGATCTTGCCTACAGCCAGGATCGTGCAGTAGCTCTGACAACGCGCGACTTACTCTACATAAGCAGAACGTTCTCTCGACTCCACCAGCGACGAACTTTTGGCACTTTCGCATCACTTGTATCATAATGCAACTCAAGTTCTGGCAAAAGCGTTCTCAATCATTTCATCGTATCCCAAATGCCGACCCAGAGGATGACCTGGAATCGCCTATCGAAAAGGCAGACCATCAGGGTTCGAAGAGAGATGTGTGTTTCTGGGGGGCGCTCTCAGTTGTCCTAGTAGCTACGAGTCTCATGTCGGCAGCGATAGGATATTTCTGGGGTGCACGGCATGCGCATCTCATGGATGAACTCACTGAAGACACATCTGATCCGGAACATTATGGACTCTTGGGTACGTGGAAATTGGCAATATTATCCTGTGAGCGTAGCCGACTAAGTCTCATCCCAGCACCTGCTGGCAATATATCATCGCACATGATATGGAACGCAACATTTGCGCATACGCCACAAGAGCACGTACAAGAAGCATGGGAAAGTATATATCCAGCTGGTCAAGGACATATCCACCATCCCGTTCTTGCCCCTCAAGGAACCTCAACTTTGGCCGTTTACCATCAGCTGCACTGTCTAGTAAGCCACTACCCACCGTTTCCCAGGGCGCAAACAGGTACTGACACGTAACAGCAAGCCATTGATCTATACTACAGCACACAGCTCATCAAGGCCACCAATAGTAGCGCCAAACCACATTTCAATGCCCATGTACACCACTGCTTCGATTATCTTCGGCAAGCTATCCTCTGCAACGCGGACACGAACCTCGAGCCCGTCGATTCGACACTTTACGGAGCGCAGACGGCCATTCCAAAGAAGTGTCGTGATATCCAGGCTGTGAATCGGTTTGCAGAGAAGTATCAGTCCCGGGAGATACATTCGGCCAAGTTCGAGCAGACATTATTCTATATCAGAGGGTTCGAGATGGGCGTGTATGGTGGAGGTCAATAGTCACAACGCATCTTGGAGGTGTGGTCGATATCGGATGGTGTAACTAGAATATCCTGGAAGGAAGAGACATCCAGGAGTTAAAACAGCAGGTTGGTCGATGCACACTCTTGGACACTCTTGGTTTGACTCAGTGGTGGTTGGGAGCCATTGGCACTGATGAAAACGCCATTTTCAACGCTGGAAAGAATAGTACGTAGATGGTTTAATCATAAGCCGAGTTCTTTACGCCATAATGATAAACGTCTGCATACCCTTCACCACGTATTCCAATGATCGGCTCGGGTTCGGAGTCAGTATACACCAGGTTTCTCGGAGTCATCCATGCCTTCACAGCTTCATAGTTAACACAATGCGCTGGTGACTGTGGGCGTTTCCATGGCTCAGTGGAGTCACCCTTTCTCCAAGGGACGATGGTCATGTCCGCACGGCACATGGTTTGTTGCCTCAGAATGTTGATGCAGTGATCTGATCTCACTCAGCGCGGTGCACAATCACACCAAAAAAGCCCTCTACGTACCAACGTGAACTGTTTCATAGTCCGAGTTGAAGTCTTCGCTCCCTGCGAGTCGAAACTCGCGTTTGAACCAATCCTGCACTTGGGTGAGTACTGTCGCACTCCTGACTGCCCACCAACCGTTACATACCAAGCAATGTAACTCATGGTATACCATGAAGGACGCCATGTATCCTCCGTTGGATAATTCAACAGCTTCTGGTCTCCATTTCCCCATCATCTCTAACTCATGGCGAGACACCCTGAAGAGCTCTCGGTGCATCAAATCAAAGTATGCCGTGTTGACCCGCTGCGATGATGCATTTCCCATGAATGGATCATCTGGATGAGTTTGAAGCACTTTCACTTCATATGGCAATCGTACATTGACTGCCTCAGGATCAGCTCTGGTAGTATTGGGCGTTGAGGAGGGAACACGGACAGTGCGGAATGCCAGGACACAAGATCTCCCTCGTAGCTGCCCATTGACTCGATTGCGTGATGAAATATATGTTTGCACATAGGAAAACAATGTTGAATATCCAGACTATTGGCGAAAACGCGATGATTTGTGCGATGCGTGGAAGGAGTGCTCCGGAGTGCATGGTTATCCTCGATGTTGAGCGCACCTTGCAAAGCATAGTGACCGCAGATGCCTCCAGGAGAAAATTTCCAGAGGTGGTCACTACAAACTCGTGGGCACTCGCGTTGCCCTCGAATACACGTCCCACCTTGAGGGCCGTAAGCTGACATGCTCTCCTCTGATTGGCCGACGACGGCACGCTAACCCCTTCAGGTCCGCCCAACTATCTCGATATCTTCCATGCCCTAGCGCGACGCTCAGGCTCTCCATTCCAGCAACACCAAAATGCCGCTATTCGGAAAATCGCAAGAGACTTCGACTTCAGACGAAGACAGGCACAAGCTGCTCGAGAACGAAGATGGCGAAGACTATGCTGGCGCACAGGAGAAGATTGCCGCTGCGAGAAGACGACGATCTTCCATTTGGACGCATATGCTACCTCATTTCACGATCTTAGTACTATACACAATAGTATTCATACTGGGCTGGAAACAAGCGAGGATAAAGTTGGAATCGAAGTATCATATTGGACCATACTGTGCGTATCCGTCGAATGACAGGCATAGAGAGAGTGGAGACTGACTGGATCGCAACAGCACCTGCAACGGACGCACTACAATGGCATTCGAAGATGGTCAACTCAACGGTATATGAAAAGTCACCATTCAGTGGCAACCCAAGTCGAGAGGTAGATGAGGCGTGGAAGAGCCTTCTATTCGGTATGTGCCCCATCGCCTAACGCCGAATCACTCGATTGAAACAGCAGGTTTCAATCTTCGTGTATCAAAGGACACGCTAGATAGAATTGGCAAAACCTCGATTCCGCTCAACGACGGCTCGGGCGACTACATCGCTGGACTAGACACGACGCATCACCTGCATTGTCTCGTAAGACTCCACTTACCTGTGTATCGATTTGCGGCGACTGACTGGGTGGTACGCGTAGTGGAGTATCAGGCACTTCCTCGCTCCAGACTACTATCACGAAGAGGTCGGGCGAGCAACGTTTTCTCATCCGGATGACGTCTACCCCACCCACATCGGTATGTTCACGTTACAATGTATGGTGTTCATAGTCACAAATCTGACGATCCACAGCTCACTGCCTTGAGATCCTCCGAATGCAGCTCATGTGCCGGGGCGACGCATCCCTTTTCACCTACGCCTGGTCCCCTACAACTCCCGAACCCCTGACGGACTTTGCAGTGGAGCATACGTGTGCGAATTGGGACAGCTTGGAGCAATGGGCGGACGAACACTCTTTCAATGTCTATGATGATCTGCTTGAGCATCCGATATACGGCAAATGGCCAGCGGGTAGACCAGTTTGAAAGAAGGATGTAGGACTTGGATTGTTGCATGAGGACGATCGGTTCCAAGGCGAGGGATAATGGCACTTCTCTGCGCGTGGGTGCAGCTAGATAGATGACGCAGGACTCCTTACACGCTCTCGAGGATCTGTTTGACAGCACTTGCCACCTCTTCCGGCTTCGTGAACTGCGGGCAATGACCTGTTTCCACTTCAAAAGTCTTGACCTCCTTGCCCTGCTTCTCCAAAAACCCCACAATATCCTTCTGATAATCTAACGGCACCGTCATATCCTTCGTCGTATATATATAGCTCACATCGATATCCTTCCAAGCGCAATTCTCGATCGGCCTATACATGCAGTCTCCATTCCATCTCTCCAAGGCGCTCACAAAAGCATCTACCTCCACATCCTCGATCCCGGCTGCTTCACCGACAAGAAGCATCTTTGGATCGCGGCTTAAGACAGTCTTGTCGTCAGCAAAGTCAAAAGCCAGTGGGATCAGGTCGCCATGCCCATGCTCAATGACTTTGTCGATCATGCTCTTGCCTTCTGGGAGTGCGAAGGCGGTCATGTAGATGAGTTGTGCGATGCAGCCTGATTGATTGGCGACACCTTTGGCCCCCATGCCGTATAGCGCGTTCGTGCCGACTTGGCCGCCGTACGAGTGCATGAGAACGACGACTTTCTTGCCGGATTGTATGACGTCTTCCGCATACGAGCGAATGAATGCTGTATCTTCGGGCAGACAGGCTGTTGGGGGTCGCGCGCCATTCATCGAAGGCATTGCTGGGACGTGAACTTCATAGCCGGCGGACTCGATCAAGGTCCTAAGCTTGGAGTAAGCGGCGGGGGTGTGCCAGCCGCCGTGGATGATCAGGAGGACTGGTTTGGATGTCGACATGTTTGTAATGCGATACAGGTTTCTCAACGACCTGAGGGATGCTGGAGTTCCGTAGAGCGGCGAAGTCAAGGATATGAAGTGCGAAAGTTTAGCTTTAGATGCATGGGACGCTATAGAAAAGCTAATCCGGAAACCATCGTGCAAGAATCCCGTGCCAGTGTGCAGTTCTGCTTTATTGGATGTATTCCGCGAGCCTAGTCCTATTTGGATCTGCACATTAAGTGCCTAACAGGATCTAGCGCAGTTCTCGTATCTCTTGCGGCTCGGCGCATCTCAAAACAATTTGACTTCTGTGATACACAGACATGTGTGCTTACAGTCAGAGGATCTCCGAATACCTGGTCCCCGGTTCTACCGAGCTTGTGGCACTCCCACTTCGAGCCTTGGGTTATTCAACTTTTCGGAGCTGTTGAACAGCGAATTGTACTAAGCCATTTGGGGCTTAACTTCTACGATTCACCACACTGCACACTGCACTACGTACCCACAATGCAGCACAAGAAAGTCGCATGAAATGAAACGGCATATTGATTCTATGTGTAGTTGTAGAACGTGTGTCATGTTAGGTCTCCACTCAGGCTCTGAACTCTTATATTCTGTTCTGGAAAGCAGCATTCGCCTACAGTTCCTCGGCCTGAGCTTCGCTGCAACCACCCTCAAATACGGTCACGATCCTAAAATACCCTGAGTAGAATCAAGCTAAACGGGGAGCCATCTCTAGATTCGAGGGCCTTCTACTTACCCGGTGTGCCATTTGCGGCGACTGACTGACCGATATCGCACTACTTCCATCCCAAGGTCTCGTTGCCATCACAACTCGAGGTCACCACAACAATGACTCCAAGTTGTAGTCACCGCAAATTAGACGAATCCGTGGTGACGTAGGAGCCCTAATCATAAGAATTCTCAACTCCACCGTGATCCATCCTCACCCTCAACACCACTTACTGCTTGCCGCGCAAAGAACCCTGACCGCAAGCATGACTGGCACCAACACCAAGCAGACCGCCACCAAGCCCAGCATCTGGGATGCAGAGGACGACGAGTTCGACTCTAGCGTCTACAAGGACCTCGCCGCGTCCCCGCCCGCCGCCAAGTCACCACCACCGCCCGTGCGAAGGGCACCGCTCAGCGACCCGGTCATGCCCCACGACCGCGCCCCCCTCACCACCGCCGCCCTCATGGGCCGAGAGACGGCAAGCGCACCGCTGCCCGGCCACTGGCCATCATACACCGTGGCGGCGAGCCAGATGACGACTGGGGACGTGTCCCCGCTCGGCATCGGCTCGCCTGTCCTGCCGCCCGGCGACTTGTCAGCGGAGAAGAGGGTTTCGGAGAGTGATGAGGATGAAGAGACGTACGTGGAGATGAAATGAGGATTCGTTATGAAATAATTGCTGACTGATATAGGGAGCATTGAGGAGAAGAGAGGAAGAGGAGAGGAAGAAGAGAGATTGGTTTTGGGGGTGGTTTGGGGATGAGGAGAAGAAAAGTCTTGAGATACCCCTGCTAAATACAGCCCGATTACTTTTTTGCCATTGGCTCTTCTAGTGCCTTCACATGATGATGATATCTGAGGCCTACACACTCACCGCATTACCCAGGTCCCCTGAAGGTCCAATTCATCGTTAGTATGCTGACGAAATAGCTTGACTAACCGTCGTACTACCTCTGTATACAGCCAGGCTACTGGTACCGCATATCCGACATGACCATTCCGCACGTCCAGGTACCGATGCTGGCAGCAAACTAAATCTGTTGTGGGCATCCGAGCATGGGGCTGTTGTGCAATGGTGGAGCGCTAACCGCTTCCAGACGAGCGCGCGGTCGTCCCAATCAGGATCACCGCGCGGTTTCCACCTGACGCACGGTAGGCAATGCTTCAGTATGTGAGCGATGACACACATGCCGGGCCCAAGAATCCCAGCGCTCCAGGCCATGACCGGAGCTGTAATTACACCGCTTCTCGAAATCGCGGGTTTAAAGAGCAGCGCAAGGTAGCTGGAAAGTTTCAACTTACAACCCACTTCCCAAGACTTGCCAACATTTCCTCAAACCTTTTTATCCCACCTACGAAGCATCAGACATAGAAGCCAGTAAACATGGTGACCGTCGCCGTCCCGGGAGGTACTGGAGGTATAGGCCGAACCGTTGTGGACGCCATCCGCAATGCTGGAAAGCACAAAGTGATCGTTCTATCGCGAAAGGTCAGTCATACCGTGCTCCATCTCTCGTTCAACGTCTCTAACATTGAACCAGGCTCCAACCAACCAAGACCCCACGGCTCCGATCTTCGCCGTCGACTACACCGACGTAGCCAGCCTAACCAAAACCTTCGAAGACTATAACGTTGAAGTCGTCATATCCACGCTCTTCATGAACGACGAGACGTCACTTCAGAACGAGACAAACCTCGTGAAAGCGGCTGAAGCGTCCAAGGTCACGAAGCGCTTCGTGATCAGCAACTGGGGTGTGGCGGTTCCGCCCGAGGAGTAGGCCGATCTCTTCACCCCTTCCGCATCTTGTAACAGAAGTTCCAGTGGTGCTGATGAGCTCATAGCATCCGCCTCCACCAGCAAGCCGTCCGTATGCAAGTCATCGAAGAAATCCGTAAGACGAACCTCGAGTGGACGCAGTTCTACAACGGCTTCTTCCTCGACTACTACGGCATGCCGTACATCGAGTCGTACCAGGTGCGCGTAACTTTCGTTATCGACCTGCAGGGCAAGAAAGCCGTGATCCCCGGCACCGGCAACGAACCTGTTTCCTTTACGTATACCAAGGACCTGGCCAAGTTCGTTGCGGCTATCCTTGATCTGCCGAAGTGGGAGCAGGAGTTCAGTGTGTACAGCGAGACCACCACTTGGAACGAGTTCTTGAAGAAGGCGGAGGAAGTCCGGGGTATGATCTGACCATGGGGCAGTGTGGAGCGTGGCTGACAAGCGACAGGTGCCAAGTTCGACGTTACGTACGACAGCATTGAGAAGCTGAAGAAGGGCGAATGCACACCCATGGGTCGATACACTTCCAAGGACTATATGCCGGAGAGCGCCTGGAACTATCTGCAAGCTGGATTCGGAGTTTTCTGTGTTGAGGGTATTTTCCTGGTGAAAGAAGAGGATGCCTTGAACAAGAGGTTCCCGGAGATCAAGACGACCAGTATCGATGAAGTCCTGTCTTTCTGGAAGGGTAAGTAAGTGGAGCTGTCTCGTATATTAGAAGCTTTGAGCTTGCCGCTTGTAGAAGTCGTCCAAGTCAATCTGCACGGGGGTAAGAGGTGCTTGGTAAATCTAGATTAGGTGATGGAAAGTGCGATTGGCCTCCACAGGTGACTTGACTAATGGGTTATGATGTGAGCTTGCCGATGTCGTCATACCAACAGAGCAGGAAACCCCAAGACGCAAAGGCACTTTCCCAAGTCCCAGCTGTCCCGGTTCAAGGTTGGCTCGTCATCCCAGACCTTGAATATGATATCCCGAGCTTCCGTCATTCCGCCAAACATTTCGATCTCGCTTTTGCTACAGAAAAGCTCTCTGAACTGATCTTGTTCCTCTCCAGCCTTGGCTAGGCTGCCAGCAACCACCATAGGCCATGTAAATGTGCGCAGATGCCGCGGCGAGTGGATACTTTGCAGGAGTGCCAACGTTCTGGCTACCTCACGACGTATCTCCGGTGATAAAGGCTGCCAGCCCGACACTGTCACTTCGAGATAGATTCGAGCTGCAAATGCCCAGATCAAGGACGCAACCGATGACGAGACTGGTGGGGTTGCGTGGATCTGGTGGTAGACGATCTGGAGCGCGTCTGTCTGGGGAGAGGATGCGCCCCGTTCGAGGTGTGAAATGCCAGCATCAAGTGCATCTTGGATATTTTTCGCCCGTCGCGTAAGTTCCATGACAGATAGACATCCGACCTCGTTCATCTCTTTCTTCCATGCCGCTAGCGCAGAGGTCTCAGCGATCGCGACAAGGACCCAGTTTTGACAGCCCAGGTAGTCCGACATACGGAGTGGAATCACGCCTCGGCTTGGTTTGGCTTCGTCAATCTGCGCTAGCAGCATTGGGTAGTGACCAATCAATCGAGGTCGTTGTTGCAACGCGGTGCTTCCGATGACATCGATGAAAACGAGCAGATTCGTAATGAACCGAAATGCTGCTTGATCGGAATTCCAGATATAGGCGTCTGATTCCGCAGTGTACCAGGCTGGTTTTCCGAGTGAGAGGAGGAGGGTCCGAAAGGAAGGTTCAATCTCGCCAGAAGTGTCTTGGAGCATTTCGCAAAGGAGCCCCAAGGCTGCAGTCAGGTGGATATTCCAATCCGCAGATCGACCTAATGCGCTTTCGAAGAGTAAAACATGGACGATGCTCTCCATGCTTCGCGCCCGTGTCAGGCTGTCAGCTTCACTAGACTGACTGCAAAGTTGCTCGACTTGCTCTTGTATCCTTTCGAAGTAGGTATTGGTATGACCTCCAAGACGCGCCCACATCTCTTGCTTGCATGCATCATACTCACCTGGGTACACCTCGGCCAGGAAGACCGTAAAGAAGTAGGATGTCAAACTCAAGACGGCGTGCAATGCGACACTGCTATGCTTCGCAAGATTCAGAACCCAACTTCGACCTGTCTCCATCATTCCTGGTCGGTAGAAGGGGAACAGGAATGGGAAGACATCGTCCAGGTACTTCATGAGGAATGCGGTCTCGAAGTCTTCCCTATCAAAATTGGAAGCGACCCATGATATTTCACCATTGGTAGGAACCTGTGGACTGATGCATGAGGTACGAGAGGATGCTGCTGTATCCGACCGCGAGATGCCCAGGCCAAGAGATCGATCTGAAGTATAGAAGCTTTGAGACGCTGCATGCAGAAAGCCAGCCACGGCTGATGTCGGTTCTGATGGTGATATGTCTCCAAGCCTGACATGAGGGGTATGCATGCCGCTATCGGGAGCCGGCGAAGGCGTAGTATCGCTGTTTGCTGTAGCCGTCCCCATGATGACATTGGGTCCTCCATTCCCCTTCGCTACACCGCCCAGTTCTCGTCGGACCAATGCATTCCGTCTGATCTCTCTCTTGATTCTATCCGCCATCTGCTTCTGCCTCCGGCCTCCGTCCATCCATGCCGGTTTTTCCGTGCCGCGATAGCATGTAATTCCCAGGCTCTTGCACTCGCTGCATCCTGCGTGTATTCGATCGCATTTCTTCCGCCGAAGCCGGCAAGTCCAGCAGCAGCCAGAATCACAGTTTGAGTTTGCCATGGGCCTTTCAAGGGAGGAATCCCAGAAGCAGTCGAAGCGTGGGAGTTGGGGAGGGACCAGATTTGTCAGCCGGCCCAAGACGGGCCGACATTTTGAAGGTCGATAGACGCGACCTGTTCGCGCGCTTGCTAGGTTTTCGCACAGATACCACTACCCACTCATGGCTGCTCCGTCTCACCTAGTATCTTTACATCTGATGTTGTACGGACTTGCAGACACGCTACCATCCACTGGCCAGCATCGCGTCGGTGATTGTGTTCCTATGCCGATGACGCGAACGAACTCCGATCCGGCATGTGGAACGATTCTGGCACAGCCAACGTTCTGCCGGCATGGCAATGTGTCGAAGTTCGACGGCATCCCTTCTTGCATGGTGCTCTCCACTGATGATTGAGACGGAATGGCTATTGAAAGTGTGGTAGAGACTTGGAGAACTCACACGCGCAGAACTCGCGATTCAGGTCCGTGCGTTGCGCCTTCCTGAAACGCGCCCGCCAAGCCACACCTCCGTTTCGAGGTCCGGCTCATCGGCCACTAACAACGGAGAATTGTTCCTTCACAGCCACGATTCATCTATTCGCAGCTCAATTCCACGCGATGCTCCAATGAGGTGACACATGCCGGTGTCGCCACCGTTAGCTCCCGTTGGTTCGTTTCGCGGAGGAACATACGCTCAGGGTACAATCTCCAATGAGTGCCAATGCACGAGGGTGTGGCGAGAGTATAAACCATTTGATGCGCGCCTGTTTGACCTGAAGAGACATATCTGCGTCGCTCACCTTTCTTAGAGGCAATATACCTCACACATTCGTTTTATCTTCGGATACCCACACTCTTTTTTGAGAAGTTCACCCACGGTCACTACCTCTTCAGATAGCCACATTCTTTTCTAGCAACCTGCTTTATACATTCTTTCATTCTTATTTGCCGACATCCATTTAGCTCCATTCATCATGCGCTCGGGTCTTCTCCTCGCTGCGGCGGCGGCAACCGCTCCTCTAGCCAGCGCAGTCAGAATCGTACAGGTAAATATCTGATTGTTCTAGATACGAAAAAGATCTAATCAAATTTAAGGCGAATGACGATGGCTGGGCAGAGATCAATCTGCGAACCTTCCACGACACCCTCGTTGCCGCAGGTCACCAGGCCATCGTCTCCGGGCCCGCTGAGAACCAATCAGGAAAAGGCTCCTCCGACGCACCACCGACAAAGGTAGATGCAGATGGGTGTATCTACAAGAGTTGTCCTGGCGGAAGCCCCCCAACAGGCGCCAACGAAACCGACCCGACTCTCAACTATGTGAACTCGTTCCCGGTGACTGCTATGAAGACCGGCATCACCGTCACCGGTCCCAAGCTCTGGAACGGCCAAAAGGCTGAACTCGCCGTTACGGGGCCTAACGTTGGCTCGAACGTCGACGTCCAGGCTCCCTTCTCCGGTACCGTTGGCGCCGCAGTCTACGCCGTCAAGGAGGCCAAGATCCCCGCCATCGCCTTCAGCGGCTGGACCGGCCCGCCTACAGCGTGGAACCAACCGACCCCCCTCCACAGCAAGGTCTACGCCGACTTGGCCCTCAACATCACTACCACTGTGATCAACAGCGGCGCCCCATACCTTCCTGCGGATACCTATCTAAATGTGAATTTCGCACAAGTGAACGAGGGCCAGTGCGACGATGCGAGCAAATTCAAGTACATCCTCACTCGCATCTACAGCGGCATTTTGAGCAAGAAGGACGTCGATTGGTGCGGGACCGATCGCCTGCCATGGGAAGTCGATGTCAGCACGATCAAGGGCTGCTATGTATCGATCAGCCCGGCGGACGCGAATGATAAGACGACGGCGAGCAAGGAGCAGCAGGAGGCGGTGTTGGCGAAGTTGAAGCCGATTCTGAGCTGCATTGACAAGGAGGAAGGCGATGATTCGAATCATGATGTCAACTGGGATTCTTTGGTCCCGAGGGAGTGATTGGTGTTGATGATGTGCGTGGGTGTGTTTGATAGCATAGCGCGGAGTTAGGTAGTGCATGTCTTTCGAGTCAATTGTTCGTCGCTTTTGGCTTTCTCGCTCTCAACTTCTACTGCGGCTACTTCATTTCCACGACCGATAGATCGCGTCAATGTCACCGAGTAAGTATTAACAGCCTATGAGTCCAATCAGGAGCATTCGATTGTGAAAGTCGTCAACCCGGCTGTTCCGTCGGAGGTGGTAGATCATGGTATACCATAGACCCATCTGCATTAGACAGCTCACGGCACAGATTCGATTGTGGAATGGTCATGATTGTCTGTAGTCAAAAGCAAGTTTGGAACCAGGATCGATCGATCGTATGACGATTCCGTCTACTACGATTATCCGTGACTATGTAATTGCCCAATAATGTTGAAGCGAACGGTGGTTGAGCACAGGCGTTGAGCGACCAAAAGCTGCATACCAACAGCCAGGAAGATATGACGCCTCAAGCATCTTGGAAGCAAAAGATTCTGGTTCCTTCCCATCAACCTCATAGCAAACAGTGACCTCACGCCACTCCTCCATGAACTCTTGTGCTATGATATCGGATTTATCGAACAAGGTGAAAGAAAAGTGCTCGAGGGGCTCTGCTTTCTTGATCGCCGCAATGAGAGTCCGGGTCCTTGAATGTGGAGTTTAAGGACCTTTCCAAACACATTCCAGGTCCAGTGGAGATGTGACGCCGGCCCGTAAAGAGATGAACCTGTTTGAACCATCGGGGGCCATCTGATACCGGACGATGTGATTCCAAGAGAAGTGAGGAGAATCTCGCGTTGAGGACTCTCCCGAGTGGCCTACCTCTATGAACGTCAGGATACAAAGTCATACTAGCTAACTTATTAGAACTTACCAGGACTACCGATTGGCGCTGCCAAATGACGAAGACGCCGTCATTGTCCACCTTCTAGGCGTAAATCGAATTGAGGACCAGCTTAAAGGTTTCGATCTGGGGGTCGAGGAAGGTTTTGAGTACGTCCGGCTTGACTTTCGCGAAGGACAGTCGCGACAATATCCCGAAAGACAGGGATCAGGTAATAATAGAACTCGTGTACAGCGTAATCGAGATTGTAGTATTGCCCTAAGAGGTCTTGATCAATGATGTGTGCATACGTTTCTGGAGCCGTTGCTGGAAGATCTGGGTATTTGTTGGAGAATGCCGATCGCGGGCAGGCCGTCCAACCAGTATTGTATTCATCAAAGTTATCGGAGGCATCATCATTACCGTGCGTATCCATGACTTTTCGGCATGGAAAGCCATTGTGGGGCCAAGGGACTCGGGAGCGGTCGGTAGGTCGATGTCGCTGAGGCGCCGGAGAAGGTGGACAGGTCGAATAGGAGGTGCGGAATGACCTAACAATGGAAACAGGGAAAACGACCAATAGTGGCTAGGAGTCGTATCGTGAGTGAAAGGCCAGCCCAGGCGGTGAGCTAATTACTGTAGACTCCGAGACCGGACGTTGCCTGGTGGACGCGACTTCAACGTTTCCCTTTACATTTGCTCCTCAGCACCACCGCTGAGCTTGCGCTGCACGCACAGATCTAAGGCAGGTGGCTAGTTATTGGGAAGTTCGAGAGACGCCAGTGCCGAGAGCGAAGATGTTGCGTGTAGCGAGGGAGTGGAGAGATGTTTCCGGGAAGGACTATGAGGCGAGGCGTCGTCGTTAGGATGCTGAATTCGGCTGCGGTGGCGTAGTATTGACGGGGTTTGGGTGCTCGGAAGTGAGAGTGTCTACGGTCAGGCTGGATCATTAGGGTCTCTTAGCTTTTCGGGTCGGTCGAAGCGCGATATGGCCGTCGTATCGAAGTTTCGGAACGCTTCTCGTCCTGTAATAGCTCGAACAAAAGCAGTAGCAATCGACACATGGAATCACAGCTTCCCACCTCTTGTATGCAACCATCCCCTCACATCGTCAATTCCCATCAAGCTAATCAAGACCATAAAATCATAAACTCCAACATCCTCCTTCGTCGCCTTCTTCAGCACCTCGGAATAATCCAAACTCTTCACCAAAAAGTGCTTCTTCTCATTCCACGCGACCGCAAAATCAAACGCCGATTCCGCGTTCCACAGCTGCGCAGACACGGTAACACGATTGTTCATAGCTAATGCGTTAGCGTCATCGCAGGTATTCATGCGGCCACGAAGCAGATTGCACATGATGATAGACTGGAAGGCCGCGAGAATAGTGCGCCGGCACGATTCGCGGAAGATGTAGGAGCGCCAGGCGGTACGGGCGGCGTTACTAGGGTAGAGAGGAAGGGTGGTAGTGGGTTCAAGGTCGGTAGATACCAGGGCTTGAAGGGAGGTGCCACAATCCGTGATGTAATCGTTCAAAGAGGCAGCGTGACCGTAGTATATTGCCTGCGAGTGTGAGGTGGTACTTGAGAGGGCAAGGCACTACTTACGTCTGTACCAGTCATCAGGATGATTGAGTATAGTATTAGAGCATGGGTCCGTGCTAGGAGCTCGAGAGGATCTGAGGGTTGCTGCTGCTGTACGAGCTCTTGGGAGCGATCGATGATGTGCCGTGCAATGAATGGTGTGTTGACCTTTGTGCGTGTTACGGATAATGCGCATGCGGCATAAGCATCTACATATGTTAGCGACGCCCGAATTCCGTTCAGGATTTGAAGTGGGGGTACCTTGGAGAGACCGTGGCATGTACTCTTCATACAGTTTCGGGTGGCTCCAGAGCGTCGCATTTTCCTCTACCATCATTCTCGGTGCTAGTTTCATTTGCATGACAGGGTATTCGACTCTTGATTTGGCAAATGGAGAGAGCATGGAAAAGCGCATTTCTTGCGCAGCCAATGGCGAAGAACGTGCTAATGACATACTCTCTGCAGTATGATTTCCCGTACCCATTATATCGTGGAATATACATTGGGACCCGGAGAAGTCTAGGTCCAGGACATCCGCTTCCGTGATGGTTGGCACGGCAAGATCAAGGTCGAGTGGCAAGTTCAATGGATTGATATTGTGAAGTGCAATATCACTTATTGGAGTATCGGCTTGTGATATTGGTGTCGAGAAGTCGATACTAACGACATTGGCGTGCGGTTGTGGTGGGTAAGTACACGTCAGCTTCTGCTTGGTACATCGTAGGCAATGCGGCAGTTGAAGATCGCATCTCCGTTTGGCCTTTGCACACTCAGAGCAGGACTTTTGTCTGCCTTGGGGATTCGAGGAGCGTGCTCGATCGGGTGGCATCTCGTTGGGAAGTGTGTCGTTGCGTCCGGAAATTGCCCGGATGTTGGGGAGCAATTCAGGAGTCGGATGACTCAGCGGCTTATCGATAAGCATCAACATATTCCTTCTCATGTGAGCCCAGCATGAAACACGCAGGTCCCCAACGATGCTCATACACCAATCTTCAGTAATGGAGATTGAAGCTGGCTCTCGCGCATGTAGAGTGCGAGGCGACCCTACACAAGCTAAAATACCACCCAGACAATCACACTGAAGAGACCAGGGACTTCCTCGAAGGGACTTCCGCAATGGAATTCCGCAAATGGGACTCCACCATCTATAAATGAGAGGTGCCTGCTCTTCTAAACTAACAGTCACTTACATCGATCCTGTCTCCTTTCACCCATCCTCTCAATTCCTTAGGGTCGTACCCTTACAAGCATGTCTCCCAAAACCGGGCTCGTTCTCCGCGCGACCGGATCCCAAGGCAAAGCTCTCACCAAATACCTGGCTCAGTCCGGCTGGATTGTCCACGCCTTCGTTACCGACCCTACGTCCGATCGAGCGGTGGTTTTGAAGAGCCATGGCGACGGGGTCTCCCTACACAAGGGCGACCTTGGCGACGCTTCTTCAATTCGAGCGGCATTGAAAGGCTGCGACGTGCTCTTCCTTAACCAGATGCCAAGCTGGACCGCAGACACAGAAGTGCGAGATGCGACTGCCATCATCGAAGCCGCGAAGGCTGAGGGCGTGAAGCACATCGTTCACGCTACATCTCTTAGCCTAAACGATCCTGAAGTCCGCACCAAACTTCGGGGGAGTCTTCTCGCGCCTGCGATGCTTCCAAAGCTAGATGTCGAAGAGCTCGTTCGCGCGTCTGGCATTCCATGGACTATCATCCGCCCGGGATACTTCATGACCAATTTCACGCAACCGATTGCAGGTATGATGTGGCCTGGTCTCTCAGAGGGGAAGCTCACGACTGGTTTCGAGCCGAACAGCTATCTTGCTTTGATGGACCCAGAGAATAGTGGCGCATTGGCTGCTGCTGCGTTCAATGACCCTGAGAGGTTCTTGGGCAAAATTGTTACTGTATGTAGTGAGCTGATGAAGTTCGAGGACGTCGTCTCTGAGCTTGAGAGAGCAATGGAACGGAAGCTGGAAGTGCGGTATCTGACAGAGAAGGACTTCAAAGATCCAATGGCGTATCCCATGGCTCTAGGGCACCGTTTGACCCAGGGCTTGGAAAAGGGTGTCGATATGAAAGAGGTTAGGAGCTGGGGCGTTCCACTGACAAGCTTTGGCGCGTTCCTGGAGACGAACTTGCACACGGCTCCAATGGGGCCTTAGATGTTTTCTTCTTCTTGCGCGGTTACATTCGGCTGCAAATTGACACTCGGAAAGAAATATCGGAAATCTGTCTCTAGTGCAAGCATGGCTTTCTTTGTGCAAAGATAAGCATGCAACCGGCAATGGATACTTTTGGATGCACACGCGCGCCACCAATAAAACACGACAGGTAGCACCGTAGGGGAAATTGTGAGCACCATTGTGACTCTCCGACATCGCTCGCTAGACACTGATAGCAAATCACTGGCGCAAACCCACCCGAAGGCGTCTCAACGGTGAGTCAACGGGGAGCGGTGTGCCAGCGGCTTCCCGCCCGCTCCAAAAGCAAATTGCATCAAGACGCGTCCCAACGCGACTCATTGTGGTTTCATCCACAACATCCAAAGGGTTTAAAAAATATGCTGTCTGCACTCACGAATGCTCGGCTGCCAATTGCCACCTCCTATTCCACATGACTGTTACACGTGCCCACGCGCGATCCTTACCAGGAGCAGCAAGCTTAGCGAGATGAAATCTGCATGATCCCCCGCACCCACCCAAGACAAGACGCGTTGCTCGTATTGCCTAGGTGATTGCTCCCTAACCTTCTCTGTGCGCGGATAGCGCCCGTCCTTATCAGTACAGGTGGTCGCACATAGTCCTCATGTCGACGTGTCATCAACACCACGCTACGATTAAGAGTCCGAACGACGTTCCTAGGCCTTCTGAGAAGGGGCTTGGAACAACAAACAGCATGGGGGGCCACTACAACCGCGACTGCGATCCACGCTTGCAGAAAGCGGCCGCTACTGCAGAACCGGTTGATCAAGCGCGGACCGATAGCGAAGCGACCGACAGGCGACCAAACAAGCGACTTCGCATAGACACGACGAATCTGGAGAGGGCGACGGAGCGGACCGCTTCGGCGAGCTTCAGCGCGGGACCAGTGAGAGAGACGAGGTGAGATGTCAACCTGGGTGGCGACGACGCGTGTATTGACTGCTCTCCAGCAGAGAGTCCGAGGACCTCTCCATCAAGTCAACCGGCAGTGTTCAACGAGATCAGATAGAACGCATCAACGTGCTCAACAACCACATCAATGCTCTTAACAACGACAACGCCAGGCTCGCCCATGAAAAAGCGGTGCTCTCGCAAGAGAGGGCGACGTTGTCCAAAGAAAAATATCAAGTGCACATGCGGCTTGCCACAATCACCGAACAGCACGCCACAATGTGCGAATCCCATGCGAAGAGAGTGAAGGAGAAGGATGAACTCTATAATCGAAATTGCGGCCTCGTGCAACAGATTGCCGATCTCTTGCACGAAAATGCCGAGCTTCGCGCCGAAAGCACCAATTACGTCGAAGACATGGTAGAAAAAGACCGCAAAATCCAGGAATTGGAGCTGGACAAAGACGAGCTCATGACAGCTAGGCAAGAAGACGCGCGTCAGATGCAGGATCTAGTGGTGAAGCGCGACAATCTCGTCATGGAGCACAGTCGCGTGCTTAAGGAGCGCGACGAACTGAAGCGCCGGGTGGACGCCATGCTGGCCGATATCAAAAAGGAGCAGCGTGAGGAGGAACGCGGCCGTGCGCTTGCCAGATCCGATTACCATATCCAGCAGCATCGAGAGGAAGCACAGGCCCACGTGCGAAACGAAGTTTCGCACTCGCCGTCGTGTGGACAGCCTGAAGGCACATACCATGCTAGATCGCGAGCCCGCTCCATCGCCGCTGCTCCATACCCAGAGTCGCCGCGTCCCGAGCAAGCACCGCTTCCCACGCCCACTTTCGCGAACTACACCCCAGTCCACGAAGAGCGCGGACGAGAACGAGAACGAGACCGAGACCGAGACCGATCGCGCCCCAGAGCCCGTAGCAAGTCTCGAAGCAGTCCACGAGATAGAGACGACGACTTCTTCGGCGACACATTCGGTAGACGCAGCGATAACGGTGTCATGCGCATGGGTCGTGGGGAATCCTATCGTCCTCCCGCAAGCGGCCATACAAAACACTATCCCAACGCTATGGTTTGGAGGCCTGGTGATGCCCAGGAGAAAAGCTCCCTCCCGTCTAAATCTATGGCCCGACCAGTGTTTTCCAAGACGTCACCACCGAAGGGACCGAAGGCAGATCGCAAGTATTCTGGCTCCGGGAGTGCTACCGACAGTAAGCCTGCGGATTGAGCCCCGCGGGATTGAAAGGTTGACCAGCTGTCTGCGTCTGCAGTCTGGATCCATCAACACATGAAGACGTATCCCGGCTCGTTATATACCCGATGATACTTGATGAGGTGTTGGGTGGAGGAGTACCGGTCACTTTCGGATACGGTCGCATGGACTGGAGTTCGGGGCTGGCTGGTCAGCCACATACGGCTGTCCACTTAGGTGACGCCCTCTTCGGTGTCGCTTTTGATACCCCTGGGCTTCTTTTCCCTTGAACCCTCCTGCGCTTGTCTTTTTCCGTACTTTCCCCAATATGATACCCCGTTATGCCCGAGATTTTTCTAGTTCTGGATCCGTCGATGCATTGGGATCTCATGGAATATCCTCACTCTGTATTTACTTCTTCTCTTGTCTCATTTGGAGGGCGTATACCTTGTGATCACCCTCTGTATTCTCATCTATCATTTCTTTCAGTCAGGCTCGAATGCGTGCTACTGAGGCACATACAGCAAGACATGAATAATGACCTCTTCCTTAGAATATCTTCACAAAAACCAAACATGCAGAGTAAAACAAAGTGCCGAAGAGTGATTATCATTTCATCAAAAATGATCTACCAAGTCCTGATGTCCCGACCAGAAAAAGCAAATGTAAAGGAGTGGACCCGTTTACCCCAGTGTTATGCACCGCCCAAGATCATCGTAGCTCACATGTGAGCGTGAAAAAAAAAATGGTATATACAGTCCGAAGAAAATGTGGGGGTAAGAAATGAACGTGTCTAATGCTGGGAATTCATGAGAGGAAACGCTTAGGAGGAAGAGAGGTATGTGCAGGAGGTAGGGAGGAGGAAGGGCATGTGCAAGGGATTGGAGAGGGGATGCGAAGAGGATGTGCAAGAAGGCGGAGTAGGATGGGGGGAGAGAAGAAGAGGGAGGGAGGGTATTATGTACAGGGCGAGGGTCGGGAAGCCTGGAAGCCGTAAAAGGCGGGGTATGTACCGAGGAGGAGCGCCGAGTAGGAGACCATAAGGAAACCCAGCATGAACCGAGAAGTCTTAGGAAAGAGCGCTAAATGGGACGGCGAAAAAACACAGCGCTTAGAAGCCGACCGGTACCCAGCTGTCCTTGGGCAGACCATACTTGTCCACCTTGCTCGCGGTAGAGCTCGTGCTCATGTTGCTGTACATGGACGCCCCGCCCATGCTGTACACTGATCCGCTCTCCGAGTATGCACTGCCGGCAGTCGATGTGCTAGTATTGCTGCGGTGCTTGCGGCTGAACATCATGGACCTGATGCTGCCACCACCAGTGCTGTTGGTCGTGCGGATGGAGTCGTTGTCCGAGTCCTTGCGCTTGTTGAAGATCTTGCTGGCAAAGGAAGGCTGCTTCTTGAGGTTGTGCTGGGCGAGGACGACGGAGGGCTGGAATTGTTGGCTGGCCTTGAATTCCTCGTCGGTCATAGCCAAGAGGTCGTAGGGGAGGGTGGAGGCGGCGGCGCTGTTCATTTTGTCGGTCGTGGGCTTTTTTTTTTCGTCTAAGGTGGTGTTGAAGTTTGGTGCTAATGAGGTGGGGGCTCGCAGAGTTCGATGGTAGTCGCTGACTATTGGATGTGTTGGCTCAGGGAGTAATGAAAGACTGTGCTGCTCTGCAGTAGTGAGTTGTGAAGGCTGAGTGTGAGTTTTCAGCTGTTGCGCGTCCTGGCGTATTTGTAGATCTTGGAAACCCGGGTGCCCGGGTATAGGGGATGTAGAGAGGAAAGGTAGTGATCAGATGGGCGTAGATCCGAAACAGGCTTGGCAGCTACGGACGCGGTGTCGTGGGGTGGGCAGACCCTGGTCGCGATCAAAGTCCTAAACGCGTGAGCGCGAATATCTACCAATGGAGTGCAATTAGTATTCGCATCTGCTCCGGAAAGATTATCCTAGAGCATTTCGGGACATGATTTGACGATGTTGTTGATGTGGTTGAAGTTCAAGGCGTGAGTAGTGTAGTTCGAGGAGCCATCGTATCGCGAACCTCACCCACGGCCTGGCGTCATCCACCCGACCCATTCCACGACCCTCGGAGATGTCTCATAGGCGTGGCCCAGTGGCGTCCAGCAAGCTTAAACCCAACTTTCCTTCATGGGGTAATCCAGTCCCAAGAATAACGAGCCACAGCGTGGTGTTTGTGGGGAGTCGTGCCGCGGGGCGTAAACGGCCAGGATGCCCGAATAAGCCCCGCCGGAGGTGTTTAGCAGCGTAGCAACCGTCAAATACATTTGTGTACACAAGAGACAAGAGTGCTCGACCAATCGCCCCGTTTCGCAACAGCAGTACCAACTCGTCGTGCGCCTTGCAGCGGAAGCAGGCACAGTACCACTTTGCAGGAGGTCCGACAGCCTTGCGGAGGGCTTGGCGATGAGGATCTTGAAGAACGGACGCATAATTCGCTACCGTGGGGCTGGTGTGGGTCGGATCAGGTACATGTCTGGTAGAGATTTGATGTTTCTTTCGGGCGCGCTGTTCCTTCGCTGCAATAAATTAGGAGTCGCAAGGCAGCTTCCGCAATTGCGCAGCCCAGGGACCTTCGGGGAGTCGTTCGCCGTCAGTATCAACAACGAACACCGCGTTCGCAACATTCCATACTTATCCTCCCGCATGCAATACTTCCTTGCTCTTGTGGATGCTGTTCCTTGCTCCGTCATCGCGTAGCCACTGCGTCCTAGAGGTTAGACGCGACAATGGCGACGCCTCGTCCTGATGTTAGCTCGGGGATGTCATCGGGGATCCAAAATGCCAGCCATCAGCAGGTCACAACACGGAAATTCGCGACTGGCAACTCGTGACGCATACTCGCCACTGTTAGCAAGAAGATTGAGGCTTTTCGACTGCCCGAGATCGCAATACGAGGAAGAAGGGAGGAAAGGGTGAGTTGCCCACACTTGTAAACGCATTGATTATCCGCTAATCTGCTTTAAGGCTAGCCGAGCAGATATCCGGCAGGACCGATCGAAGACGCCACCAGAAGTGAAGCATCACAAGGCGGCCTGACCGCAGTCTAGGCTACTTGCTCTTCGACTCTCTCCTTCTAGATACATGTTTCCGTCCTTATTCCCGACCCTTCTGCAAAGCCTTCAGTTGGGCTTTGAGGTCGCGAATCTCCTTCTGCGCGTCCCACAGCTCCTGCTGTTGCTTTTGCTTGTTCTCCATCATGACGCGGATTTTGTCCTGCAGAGCCTTGATGCAATCCTCATACTCCCTGCGTTCGAAGCCGGCAACCTGAGGAGCATGTGTGGTGGGTATTGATGGCTTGCATTCCTCCATGATGTGCTCGCACTCCGCTTTCACGTCAGCCCTGAACCTCTTTGCCGCGTTGTCTGCACTGTCTTCGACACTCGTGCGACGCTTTCCAATGTGACTGTGCGGCCCGTTTTGGGTTGGATGACCCCCACGCGAGGCCTCCGCTGTTACAGCAACTCGATGGGTGAGTGGAAACAGTAGTGGCTGCGGTGGTGGAAGTGGTCCCACTCTGGGTCTCATAGCAAGTGTTTTCGCGACCGGTACCCTTGGAGATGCCCTTGGAGACGCCCTTGGAGGCCCCCTTAGAGTTCCCCTTGGAGGTCCCCTTGGAGGTGCCCGCTGCCCCAAGCGATTGGGCAGCTTACCGTTGTAGAAGTCCACGACGGTGATGCTATTCAGGTTTGGGGCCACCTTATCTCCTGGGCTGTACAGTCTCTTAATCAGGCTGTTGTTGAACAGTTCTGTCGCTTGGTCCATATTCGGGCGGACCTGGCACTTATCTGGTAAAGGATAGCCCTTCTTGTCGAACCAGTTAAACTGACAGTAAAGCATATGGCATACGTCGCCATTCGCATGGTCTCTGGTCCCGCAGACTTGGCAGTCTGTCTGCTCTTGACAGTCGCGGAACCTGAGGCGGCACTTCTTCAAGCAATTGGCGCAATTGTCGAAGGCACCCTCGCCGAAGATTTTTTTGAGGGAGTTCTCGTCGTAGTACGGGCCAGGCGGTGGCAAGTACCGCGTAGGTTCGAATGGTAGCGGGTTCGTCATAGGAGATATTGGCCGTGGGCCTCTGGAGAGATTGAGGGTCATGCAAATGTGGCGATGAAAGCCGAGCGGCCTCAAGGATGGAGCCGCTCAGCTTGCGAAGCAGACCAAGAAGTGTGTGCAGAAGAAAGAGCGAGGGTGGGTGTTGCTGTGGTATTGGCGGCAGAGGAGCGTTTGACCTCCGGCAGCACCTACTCGCCGCTAGTGTTGCCAAGACAGCGATGGGGAAGGCACCAGGTAGTAAACAAACGCTCCACTGCTTCAGCCCCGGAAATTCAGGGTCCCGGGGAGATAAGGGCAAAGCTACTACATCATTCATCGCAGAATCAACCCACCGGAGCACGAACAGGGAGCCGCTTCCGATAATGACACATGGTCTGTGGGGTCCACACGCGAGAGAGCACAGGGTAGGACTCTACAAAGTAGCAGCCCGTCAGATTACTCTTCTTTATATACTGACGGCTCAGAGACGTTACGGAGGGAACCAATGCGTGCGGTGACTCAATGGCCACAACAGTCTCGACAAGGACCAGCGAACTTGACAGTAGACCACTCACATGCTGCGGTTTTCCACGCCCGACGGGACAGTCGGGTTCTAACGCGCGATAATAAGTACTTCTAATTGGACTCATAGGTTGTTACGAGTCACCTAGCCCAGTTGGCATGGTCCATCGGGCGTGAAAACGTGCAGTAGAATGGCACGATGGTCATATGCTGCGCCACATCGAACAGCTGTGGCTGTCCTCAAGCCCTACCAACATATAACGTACTGCGCTCCAGCCACCACTGCGTGCTTGCAAACGCGTTAGAAACGATCCAACCAACCAAACGAAGGTAAGGAACAGTGTCTACTCCACCGCTTCAAGCTCGCTAGAAAACCAACGAAAAGCAGGAACATGGCAAAACAGTACTATCCGCACAATTGTGTCCTGGGGAAACGCAAATTAAACCTCTCGCTCCTTGGCTCTCTTGACGAGCTGAAAACTAGGCGTAAAAAATTCATTCGTTGGACCGCTAATCATAGAAGGCAAGGACCTCTAGGGCCGCTAGGCGTTCAAAGGGCGGTAAAAATTCGTGATAGGGATGCATCACGAGAACCTCCGCCTACCACAGATGAACCAGAATCCACACGCACGGTAGAAAAGGTGTCGAGCGCAGCGCCACCTAACTTGGCGGTTGGATCTACACAATTCGCACTTGAAGATGACCAAGCTTACGAAGCTATTCTTCGAGCGACGATTGTCAACACCAGAGCTGTATTTGAAGCAGAAACCGGAGCACTCGCAACTCGAGAGGATTTATCCGAACTCTACAAGCGGATGGAGGCCAGCTTTCGATCCATGGGCCTTCCAATGCCTCCAGAGAGGCGGCGGCGATTGAAGCTCGCACGGCAAACCGGTACGAATACTACAGACACGATTTCAATGCCGGAAACAGGTCGACAGCAACACACGATGACCCGTTATACCCAACCTGTCTGCGCTCCAACTTTCCCCATGGCTCTTCTCGGTTTGCCGAATAGCGCAGGTCAGTCTTCAACAGCTATGGCGGAGCACCCTAGCCCTTACGGCTGGCCACTCGTTCACAACCTCCGGAACCGGGGAGACAAAACGTCAGTTTTCCTAGAGACTCATCGTGAAAGGATTGCTGACTTGCACGTTCATCCTTTGAATATTCCATACTTTGGCGGCTTCTGTGAGAACACCGGCGCAAGGAAGCGCGGATGGAGATGCGGTGTCTCACCAGCCACTTGCTACACGGTTGGTTTTCCGGAGAACACAGGGGCTATCAAAGGATCGGTTCTGGCAATGTTGCGGCTAGAGGATCTCATGATGGCACACTGTGTGTGGATAGGCAATGAAACAGACATGGTGGAAGCGATAGCGGAGGTAGAAGAAGCACATCTTGAGGAGTGTTTGATTTGGAGCCCCGGTGCTTCAGAGGCATTGGTCCAGGTGTGCTCCTGGAATGACTTTGGCCGGTCAGCACACGATCAACTCAACGGCAAATTCAAAACGGCCCCACTGCATGCAACGAAATCATCTACGCCTGAGATCCCCAACAGTCCGAGCGCGACGTCTGTTCACAGTATGGATACCGCTTTGCCAGTGGTACCACCCAGCACAATAGCTAGTTCCCAACCATCCCCAGCCGGGAAAACCGACATTAACGGCGACCTATCTATCTCGCTCGCGCGCCTCCGAATGACCGACAAGGAGGTCAGAAACCCATTCCCAGCACATCAAAGCATCGGGAAGCAGCCAAGAGTCAACCGGCTGGAGACGGGCCTAGACGGCCTCCTTTCCTACCTTGAAACGAAGACCACGCTCAGAAACGTACCAGAGAGCGAAGCAGAACGCGCTATTGCTAAGGAGTCAGATGCCAAAGATTCCTCCCCTGCGCAAATTGCACAATCTAGTATCGCTGTGGACAACGAAAGCGCCGAGGTAAACACGCCATCTCAATCGCCAGCCCAGCTCCCCAACCGACGCAAGAAACGTAACAAAGCAGGCCGTCGAGCGCTTGCCGCAGAGTCAAAGGCTGAACATGAGGCGCAAGCGCAAACGCCGGTGCCGGCCCAGACAAAAGTACCAGAGACAGGGTCCAAAGCTCAAGCTCTCGCGCGCAACATCACGACAACACTTGTTCCAGTAGACCCACACGGCGCCGACGCCAAAACACCAAAAGGCACATCCGAGCCCCAAACTCCGACCCCAACCCGCCCCCACAC